>JAVXUL010000012.1:6378063-6390790 GCA_035590515.1 Trichilia minutiflora | reverse complement strand
AACCCTTTCCGAAAATTGAAAATCACCAACGGGGTCCCAACATACTCTCACATAAACTCTTTTTAGTCAACCAGAGGTCAAGTATTCCCAAGAATAAACGAATGAACTATCGATATGCATCATGGATGCAAATGCATGAACATGAAATAAGATGAAGTTACAATTATGCTCCGGAAGTACAATCACGGGTGTGATAATTTTAATATAAATAAATTATAAATTGTTTTAGTGTAAAATAAGTGTTAATTTATAATTTTATATTTATATTTGATAATTTTTTTAAAAATATTTATAAATATAAAATTATAATTCAAATTTTTTTTATAATATAAAGTATTATAATAATTCAATAATTTAAATAAATATTTAAATTATTTTTATTTAATTTTTAAAAATAAAATATATTTTTATAAATTTAAATTAAAAATTAAAAATTTCATTATTTTTACTAATATTTTAAATTTAATTTTTAAATTTTTTTAGCATAAAGTATTGAAATTATAAATTAAATTTATAATATTTTTTAAAAAATTAAATATTTTAATTTAAGAGTTTATATAATAAAAAATAAAAATTTATATTTTTATCTTTAATAAAAGAGTTTTTGTCACTTATTTATATTATAAGAGAATAATTTTTTAAAATGTTTTAATAAAAAAGTATTTCATATTTTAAAAAATAATAAATAAGTTTTCTTTTAAAATTTCAAGTATCTATCATTTCAAAAAATTAGAGAATATTTATCATTCTCATACTTTATGCAGTCTTTTCATGGCAGTATTATGTTTCAATGATTCATTTAAAACTGAATTGAAAGCAAAATTAAATGCTCTTTACAGTCTTTTTATTGGTCTCAATCAAATATTATATCTTTCTGCAAACAAAATGCAATCCATTTTTTTTTATAAAATTCTTAGTATAATTATGACTTTAAGAGTTTAGTTTATTTTATATAAGTTTTCAATTTAGGATTATAAAAATCTAATTTTTTTACGATATTAACAAAAATAATTATTTCTTCCATTTCAATAAGTATTTGAAAATTTTATGTATACTTGCAGTTATAAGAACAAAAGAAATGGTCCATTTTAAGAATATTATTAGATATCTTAAATTTATATAACATTTATTAAATGAATAATAAATATTTTGATAAATAAATTTAAAATTTGTGAAAATATATTATCCACTCTTTTAAAATATTTTAAATACAAATTTAAATGTATAGTGTTACTCCTTCCTAAGTACAAATTTCAGTATGTATTTAATTTTGCCATTTTTCTGTAGACTAGGTGATAGCAGTAGCAAAAATAAAAGAAAGAGTTGATTGCATTCTATTTGAGAATGCGTCTAATCCTAATTTAGACAAATAAAAATAATTGAGACGAGACACATAAAAAGATGGCACTTTTAAAATTTAATACTGCAATTAAAAAATTGCATAAAGTATCCAATAAGTTATAAAATAATATATATTACATTTCTCAAATATGATAGGTCAAGAATTAGATTAACAATGTTATTAATTGTTGGACAATTCTGAAAATACCGAAAATGAAAGTTCACATGAATTTATGTTTTGTATAAAATATTTATATTTGATATATAATTTTGAAAATTTATAGATGTTTAATAATTTTAAAAAGTTTCATGCAAAACCTTGAACATTAGTATTACAATGAAATTGTAGTTAATTTATTAAAGTTTTTTAATAAAGTAAATACTTTATTAATATTTTGCTCAAGGTATTCAATTTTATTTTATTTTTTTTAAAAAAAGGTTATTTTATTATGGGGTGTGAATTTATTGCAGACTGATGGGGTTTGGTAAGTAACAATGGTTTGGGGCTGACTAGTTTTGACTGAATATATCAAAATCTTATCTAAAGCCAATTTAACAAAAAGATTCTTATTTAAGTCAAAAAAAGCCAGCTGCTTCCGCTGCTAGTCAAAGAACTTTTAATTAATATATATAATATTTTTACAGTAATTCATAATCAATTTAATTTGATCATTTGACTGATATTGGAATTGATATGATTCAATATAATAAAATACTAATGTCTATGATAAACATCATTCCTCAACAACATAGTACATCAGTGTATGCCTCTGTATTGTACAACCATTCACTTTTTAAAATTTTTTATTATTATAATAATACCTTACTCATGTATTAATATCTAACAAATGAATGAGAAAATTTTAATTTATCAAATTAATAATAGATATTAATTGAATTGATTTATTATTATTTATTAAAAAAATAATTTAGATAAAATTTATGATCTATTCTTTTAGATATTTTTAAAAAAAATAATGATAATAAAAATCGAATTTAAAATACAAATTTTGCATAAATTATCCTTAATCATCAAATTACGGGGGAGAGGGAGATTTTAAACGAGTCTGAGTTGTCTTAATTTAAAATTTTAACTTAAAATAATAATAATAATTTTTATTTATTAGATTTATACAATTCAATAATAAATAAATGAATATAAAATGCTACTATTGAATTGCTTTTGATTCAATAGATAAAATTTATATTTAAATTTAAGTTAAAATATTTTAAATCAAGAGATCCTACCCTATTTTTTCCTTTTTAAAATGAGCAAAATAAGGTCATGGTTGTTTTGCATTATGGTGGGATATACTAATTATGTTAAAATATAAATTATATATATATATATAATATATTTTTATATTTTTAGTTTAATTTCAAGGTAATAGAGGAATATAACAACACCCTTTTTTAAAATATCTCATTAACATTTAAAAATTAAAATAACACATTATTATAATAATTTTAAGAGTCATGTTGTAATGTTGCACACTTGCACGTCGTTTAATTTTTCATTATATTTTTTAAAATTTTATATTCTTGTGTTAGAAAAAAGGTGAGGATGACACATGGAAGATCTTCAAGCTATATGTGATAAGTTTACTTTTAAAAAATATCTAACTCTAAGGATTTCTTACTCTCAATTCTCAGGACCCTTCGCATGTGAAATAGAGAACAATCAATCTCGGTGACTCTTCGCTCTCAATCATTGAAGACTCCTCGCTCTCAACCAAAGAGGTGTTCAACCCCAAGAACTCCTCGCTCTCAATCTCGAGAACTCCCTACCCTCGATCCAGATGTTTGATCCCAAAGATTTCTCATCCTCTATCTAGAAGGCTCTTAATGTCAATATAAAAATGAAAATGATTAAAAAGACACAGAAAGTCCTGTAGCCTAAAGCATTGCCCTACCATGAAAGTCATTTGTCTCATCATCCGTTGAATCTCAAATGAAATGATGGTGGTAGGACCTGTAACTGTCCAATCTGATAGCGCAGCTCTTAAATAAATACGGTTAACACATTGTCCAAGAGTAAATAATCTTATCATTCTCATTTTTTGATGTCAAGTCACATTTAACAATCTTCTAGGAAACTTTTTATAAGAGGATGAACCACAATAAAAAAGAGGATTTTTTCCAGTAGATAATCTCCCAACTTAATTTCTTTTATTTCCTAAAGTTTTTCCTCTTTTTTCTTTACTTTCGTTAATTTAGGTATCGAAGTTTTTCGATTAAAAAATCCTCCCGATGTTACTCGTAGAGTGTTATTATTTTGTAAAGAGTATTAGACAAAATTCAACGACACTACAGTCACTCTATTCATTAGATTATTTTTCGTTGGTGTTAAGATGTCATTGAATATTTTATACATTAATAATTATAATTATTAATTTTTTTATTATAATTTTCAATTTTTTTGTCACTAATAAAATACAATAAAAAAGTAGGAATATAATTCTAAAGTTAAAGCCGTAATAAATTTGAAAAATATAACAAGAAAACTTGTAGATGGTAAAGTGAATGTGGCATATTGGTGCCCCTAATTTTAAATGGAAGGTGAGATGTCAGTAAATTAAGAAAATGAAACCCTGAGAAATTACATTATTAGCTGAAAATGCCAAAACCAAGATGCTGCGTTTCGACGTTTAAATCATTTAAAAAAATTTCAGGGAAAAAAAAAAATCGAGGCCAGAATCAGATCGACACCCAAAAACTCAACGCACGCTGGGTTTTCTCTCGCTCTGTCTTGCCAATCGGATCTCCCACTTCTCTGGCACAAAACATTCCGCCTTGATCTTCAATTAGGTAACTCTCAAACTTCGTTTCTAAATCTAACAGTGCAGTTTTCGTCATTCAATTTTTTATTTATTTTTCCAAATCACGGGTTTCTATCATTTGCACAAATGAAAGTACATCCATTTGTCTTTTATTTTCAAATCCTTTAGTTCTTTTTTGATCGTATTATATTTTGCGATGAAGAATCTGTATAGCAGCATGCTTAGTGCACATTTCGATCAGTTTTGCAGAGGCTAGTTTGATTACGAACGATGAATTTTCTGCTACGGTCTACGCATCACACTGCGGCAGAACGGGTTAGTGTGCAGGAAGCTCCGTCGGACACGAGTTTTGTGCCTAAGCCTCCAATGACTTTGGAAGGTCTCATAGCCGACGATCCATTCCCACTGTACTCATCGACTGATGATGGGGATGAAGAGACTGTTAGCGTCGGAGGTGAAAGTGGTGGCATTGCAAGTCTCAGTGGGAAGAATGACTCTTCTGCTGTAGAAAACCATACAGATGTTTCTCAAGAAGAAGGATGGATTACGATTCCTTACAGTACACACTCTTGATCACAGTTTACTTTATAAGTCTTATTAGATTAGATTGCTTGAGTGTATATATTTATTATTATCACAATGAAAGTGTGAAAATTAAATTTTTTATGGCTTGTAACTTCAGTACATTTCTGAATTTAGTTTTTAAACAGTATTCAAGGTTTAGTTTCCTTGAAAATTTTCCTTTAATATATGACTATCAACTAAGTTTTTTCGGTACATTTGATATGATAATTTTTTCTAGCATAGCTAATGCTTGCTTTATTCTTGTAGAGGAGCTCCCAGATAATTGGTGTGATGCACCAGATATACAATCTTTACGCTCACTGGACCGCTCCTTTGTTTTCCCTGGTACCATAATCTTTTATGAATCTGTCATTTTGTTTAAGTTTTGAAATGCATCATTTGTTTTGCCACATTGGGATTGTTGTTGCTATAATAAAACCTGAACTATTTTATTATTCTAGGTGAACAAATACATGTCCTGGCATGCTTGTCAGCATGTAAACAGGATACAGAAATCATTACACCATTTAAAGTTGCTGCTGTGATGAGTAGAAGTAGCAGAGCACAAAGCCCTGAGGAAAAAAATGGAAACATGGAGGACAAGATGATTTCAGATACTGGAGAGGAGCAAATGAGTCATGTTGGTCAAGTTATACATCAGAATGGTGAAAACTCAGAAGAGAAGAATGATTTACAAAAGGATATTTCTGTTAGTGAATCTTTACTTAGAATAGAAGATCGCAAAAGACAGACTGAAACATTATTGCAAAATGTAAAGAACTCTCATTTTTTTGCTAGAATTGCAGAGTCTGGCGAGTCACTTTGGTCAAAAAAAAAGGATCCTCGGATGGCTCCAGAATCTTCTGAGACAGATCAAAAGTCCACAGTTAGCGATACCAAAAAAACTGCAGAAAACACATCTAGCGTTGCTGCAGTCATTGACAGAGGAAATTTTGATGCCAATGTCTCTGGTGGAGTGGCAAGAAATACAGTGAAGTGCTGCTCTCTTTCTAATGGAGACATAGTGGTATGTGACGGAAAACTCTTTGTTGTTCATATATAGTTAACTTGTCTGCTTCACTTTTTAATGACAGTGCAGATGAATACTTTGCACTGTGAGCTACTTTATATGCATTTTTTGTACAGATCTAGGAAGTTAATGGTTTGGAAGCTAGATATAGTATAGTTAGCATTGGATACTGCTGTTTGATGTGCTCTAGTGAAGCCCATCGAACTAGCTTGGAATTGAAACTAAATTCAGTTGAGTATTTCTGTCTAACATGTAGGATGACATATTAGATAGAAATTTCTATTTATCACTGTTCTTTGAAGTCTCTGCTTTGT
Organism: Trichilia minutiflora; assembly: GCA_035590515.1. NCBI lineage: Eukaryota > Viridiplantae > Streptophyta > Magnoliopsida > Sapindales > Meliaceae > Trichilia > Trichilia minutiflora. The sequence goes on along the minus strand of JAVXUL010000012.1, from coordinate 6,384,761 downwards.
GTCACAGGATTTCACCTAATTATCATTCTGTTTAAGTTAACATGATTACTATTTGATCTTGTTACCATGTTTCAATTTCTAGAAGTTTAATTCCTTGTCTTTGATGCTCAACCACAATTTAGATTGTAAAAATTCTGTAACAAATCTTTATATTAGTGATGCTCATTTCTGGCTAACAATTGTTCAGACTACTGATTCTCATTCTGTGCCTTTGTTTGGAAGGATGCAGGTACTTTTACAAGTAAATGTTGGTGTTGATTTTTTGAGAGATCCTGTTATTGAAATTCTTCAATTTGAGAAATATAGGGAAAGAAATCTGTATTCTGAGAATCAGGATACCTCAGCGATTGCAAATCCAGACCCATGTGGAGAACTCTTAAAATGGTTGCTTCCTTTGGATAACACCGTTTCGCCTCCGCCCCGTTCATTGTCTCCTCCTCGTTTAAATTCTGGTACTGCTACCGGCAGCAGTCATCAGAAGTCTACCACTCCTGGCTCTCAGCTCTTCTCGTTTGGCCACTTTAGAAGCTACTCTATGTCATCACTTCCTCAAAATCCTTCACCTCCTGCTGCACCTATTAAAGCCCAAAGCTCTAAGCCAATGTTTGAGCTTGAAGACCGGGAACTATCTCAGAAACTGTTTAAGGATCAAAGAACTGGAAATGAAGGACTGTTATCTTTTCGAGGTGTGTCATTGGACCAAGAAAGATTTTCTGTTCGTTGTGGATTGGAAGGCATCTATGTTCCAGGAAGAAGGTGGAGGAGGAAACTTGAAATAATTCAACCGGTTGAAATTCATTCTTTTGCTGCTGACTGCAATACAGATGACCTCCTTTGTGTTCAGATAAAGGTATATAACATGATTTTTTACTGGCCATGTGATAATTACTCCTCTTATACTTCAAAAAGTGTGAAAAAAACTTGCATAAACTATGTGGAGTTGCTTATTACATCCATCTTTTAGTTTTTAACTAATTTCATTGAGTTATATCATGCAGAATGTTGCTTCAGACCATGCCCCAGATATTGTGCTATATATAGATGCTATCACAATCGTCTTTGAGGAGGCATCAAAAGGTGGACCATCTTCATCATTGCCAATCGCATGTATTGAAGCTGGCAATGACTATAATTTTCCAAATTTAGCTCTCAGGTTGTTTTTCACTCTACATATTTTGTTACTTTTCAGGTGATAGTTGCTCCACTGCATTTTATTCTGCTGATTTTACCATTTCAGGATTTATAGTTGTTAATGTACAAACGGAGAAGTGATACATTATTTGCATAGGTGATCTATTCAGGTTAAAGTTGAAATCATTTGATGTCTGCCTGTTTGTAGATGGTGATAACATTAGCCAAATGCGTCAAAAATAATTAATTTCATTCTTCCATGCTGATTCAAGTTTATACTCAGAATGAAGATTACTGAGCTTCTAGGTGGTGGGTGGACACTCTTTCTTGATCTGTTGATGGGTAGTTGGGAGTGATTGTAGTGAATCCTTGGTCCAAAATGCTTAGTGGGTAACATGTCATAAACAAGGTTTCTCAACAAATAATTTCTATATGAGCAAAGTCAATGAAACTTTGAGAAAGCTAAGTTGTAGCTCCATCTATTTGAGAAAATCTTCTCATCACCTCTCCATTCTTGTTGACATTGACAACATAAAAGCTTGATAGTTGATATCGTGGGTGGGGTGGGAAGTGTAAGCGGAGTGCATATGGAAGTGTCTTTTGTCATCTTTTGTTCCTTTCTCTTTAGAAGAGAGAAGAAGCAGAGACAAAAACATTGGCTGGAGGACTGGACTGTTGCATGATATTTGGAATGGTTAGGTAGAATTGTAAGGTGAGAATTATTTGTTAATGCTTGATGGCATTATAGAAAGTACCTTTATCATTTTACATAATTGGATCATATGGTTTGGCTTATACATAGATTATCCCTAATTTGGATTAGTTAGACCACAAAAAACTTGAATATTCGTGACAAATGGCGAGCAGGACAGTTACAAACAGCCAAGATATGCTAGCTGTTGTTGGGTTCAAGTTTGTGATATTAGGTCCGCAGATTGCCTGCTCTGGTTATCATGTGTATAATGCATGAAATTTTATAACTTGTGAGGTATAGCTTGCTGATGTCCATTAAAATGTGAGTAAGCTGTGTCAAAGGTTGCAGTTTCATTCTTTGTTCATAAAGCAAGTTGTTTATGCACTTGTATCTAAGAGTGCTATGCCATGTGAAAGAATTTTTTTGGGATGTCTGAATTCTCTGATATCATTTCTTCCCATGAACGTATTGATCCATCTCAGGAGGGGTGAAGAGCACTCTTTTATCCTAAAACCAGCGTCTTCAATGTTGAAGAATCTCAAAGCCTATGGTGAAAGATGTTCTCAATTGTCAAGTTTGCATCTTCCTTCCAAGACTTCTGAAGGAAAGGGTTCTTCAACTGCTGATTTGTATGCAATTATGGTATGTTGTAGGTGCAACTACACAGGTATCCATGTTGCTCTTAGTTTACTAGATCATCTAATGTATTTTAACATGTTGTTTTACCCTTTTTCTTTGGTTCTAAAATCACATTTTGTCTTGAATGTAGAGTCAAGATTGTTTTTCAAGCAACCCACAACCTGGCAACCACGGGTCTCAAGAGATCTCATGATCTCTGTTGCATCTGAAATATCAGGACAATCTTCTGAGCCCAACGAAAGAGTCACTCAGCTTCGTGTTCAGGTTGTGTACTAATTTGACTCTTTCTATCTCTATCCATGTATCTTCTAACTTTTCGTCTAACTAGTTTAAAGTGTTAGGTCTTAACTCTTCAGGCATCTAATTTGACATCCCAAGATCTTTTTTTTTTTTGTAACCGAGGTGTCCGGGCCAGCTTACGCGCACCTCGATTAATCCTCGGAGGAGGCTAGCGCAGCATCCCACCAACCCCCCACTTAAATCATGAACGCACCCAAGGAATCGAACTCAGACCATGCGCCTAATCACACAGTCCCAAATTTGCTCCTGCCAACTGGACTATCCATGGGTGGGTGACGTCCCAAGATCTTACTTTGATAGTTCTTGCTCTGACCTCATTTACATCTCCTCCTTCAGTGGTGTCCTTGACTTCTTCTCTATCATCACCAATGAGCCCATTTCTTGGTTTTACTGAGTTTACAGGAAGAGTAAACGATGACCGACATGTTACTGCATTGCATAGAGTGAGCACAGTACGTGTTATATCAGAGAATCAGAAGCAGAAGGGCGATAGTGGAATTAGGTATGTGTCACTTAACAAACAGCCTTCTTCTGTACCTGGTGTCATTCCGAGTTCTGGTTTGGGTTGTACACATCTGTGGCTGCAGAATAGAGTCCCATTAGGGTAATTTGTGTCTATCTCTTCTCCTCATTTATTTGTGTTTATACAGTTGATTATGATTTACCACGGTTGCATCAGATGCATTCCTTCTCAATCCACGGCTACCATCAAGCTTGAACTGCTTCCATTGACTGATGGCATAATCACATTTGATACTATACGGATTGATGTTAAGGAGAAAGGTGGCCATCCGCTTATTTCATTCTTTCTGTTCTATCCAACTTGCGTGCACTTTTGTTAGAATAAACGTGTCCTTTAACTCCTCTTACGCTATCAGCAGTACTGCTCCTAGTATATATATCAGTGCATTCTCTAATTCATACCTCAAAATAAATATCGGCATCTGATTTGACAGTGCATTCTCTAATTCATACCTCAAAATAAATATCGGCATCTGATTTGACTGTTATTGTCCTCCAGTGTTAAATAAAAAGGCAGGTTCTTATGCAAAATTCGATTTTGGTATATAACAGGTGCGAGTTGTATCCCTGAGCAGTCACTGCTGATAAATGCAACTACCTGCATTTCCACTGGGATAATTTAGGATATAACAAATCAAAGTCATGTTTCTTACCACATTTTGTACAAACCGCAGAGAGAGAAATATCAAAATTGTTCGTTTGTTTAAAAAGAAAATAGCTTCATATAATGATTATAAGGGAACCACATTTATTGCTAAAAAGAATATGCTTCCTGTAGACTGAATCCACTTGTGTGAATTCTTCACAGTTCTTTAAAAAAAATTAAAAAATTAAAAAAAAAAAAAAACAGCACTCTGCACGGCACTTCCATGTTGAACGCAACGTTAACTGTTGTGGTTAGGTTTATAACTGAGGTTGTTAGGTTTAAGACTTGAGTTATGGTTCGAGTTCAGCGATTCATTGTCAAATTTTACGCCTTTGCCCTTTTGGCTTGTGCACTTGCTCCTCAATGTTCATTTGAGATATCGGGAAACCATCAATTAAAATCGATTTAGGGCATGTGTGTAACAACTGTACTTTTGTTTAATTTCAAAAAATTGCTGCGTTAGAGTGTCCGATAAACCTTTATTTTTATTTGTACTTAGACGGTTAGTGGTTTCATTGCAGTTTGCAGAGCAAACTAAAACTAAATGGTTATGGTACTTCGCTCCCAAATACACCCTTACTTTGGGGATTTCTTTATTTGTTCCTTCAAATTCAATTATTTGTTCCACTTATTCTTTGTCTTGTGACAGCTAAATGGAATGACATGATCAATAATATAGCTATTATTAATTTATTAATGTAAGATAAATATAGATAAGATGGTAATGAAGTTGTAAAATTTTATTAACAATGCATCTTTTTCACCTATTATATTACAATGCATCGTTTATGAAAACTGAAAAGAAAGTGGAAACCACGATTCGTGAAATTTTTGGTTGATTATGACATGATTACAGGAGCTTTAATATTGGCCGCGCCCTTGATTATTAATTAATTTATATACATATTCGATTATCTTTAAATACGATTAAACATTAACAAGATAAGATACTACGTTAATTGATTTAGATGGGTTTTTTTTTTCTTCCAAAATGAGATTTCAAAGCGTATTTGACTAAATGTATGTATTTATAAACATCTAATATTTAAAACTTTGTATTGTGTTATAATTTTTAATTTGTAAAATATCTAAAATTTTGTGTTAAGATGGGTCGATGATATATTATTACAATGAACGAAACCTAACCAAATTCATACATACTTTATTTTGTTTACTAACAATTTCCAATTTTCAATTTTCACTACTACAATCTCAAATATAACTTACTTAAATTAATGAACAAAAATTATGTTATGTCAATTTCAATAGCTAAATTGAATCTTAAAAAAATGTTTTAATGGAAACAAAACTATGTTTTTGCTATTTAATTTTAAAAATAATATTAAGATTATAATTTTTTTTCAAAAACTTTTGTATATAAATTAGCATAACATAATATTATTGAATATTTTGTTATTCACATTATCAGTTTTTATTAACTACAATAATTTTTTATTTCTTATTAATTATAATAATTTTACACTTTTATTAATTAATCATATTATATTTCCATGCGTTTTTAAACAAAAAATTATATAAAATATTGTAACATTACTCATTTAAGGTATCCAGTCAATCATGTAGCATCACCGTCCCTACGTTTGTAAAATTGGGAATATCTTGAAGATAGCTACTACAAAACATATTTAATTGAAATTTTATCCAATGAAAAGCTATTAGTATTACCGACTTGTTAGAATAAAAGTCGGTGCTGATGTAGAATACTCATACTCAAAAGTCAAGCTCCGATTCCTTCAACTACCAAACAATCCCTTAAAAAAATACATTTTTCTTTCTCCTAAATTGCTTTACCTCCTTAATATACGCATTCTTTTTTATTATTTTATTTCTATATTCATGCATTCTAATAATCTAAACTTAACCTTAAACATAAAATAATAAAATTCATTTGAATCAATGCCTTATCAAATGGATTTAAAGTAGAAGTATAAGTGAGTTAAGTCATTTGTGAGTTATTCGGGTTCGGTTCAGTAGATATTTGAATTTGATTCGATAATAGTCGAATCGAGTTTGAGTGGCTCTTTGAGCTTGAGTTCGAGTACAATAATACTCAAATCGTTAAGTTTGTGAGTTTAATTGAGTATATACTAGAACTATAATCTAATCGAGTCAAACCAAATTGAGTTAAATAAATTTTAAATTTTATAATAATAATTTTAAAAAATAAATATTCAATTTTAATCGAGTCGAATTCGAGTATATCAAATATTTTATCGAATCAAATCGAGTATAAAAAATATAAACTCGATCGAGTTCAAGTCGAGTTTGAGTAGTTTACTGTTTGACTCGACTCTGTTCGATTATAATCCTAATTTAAAGTCAAAAATTTTTATTCTATATCATTAGTGTATGATAATATTAAAGAATTAATGTACTAAAACTAAGTTATTTAGGGGTGTCAATTATTTGTATACATATTTTTCTTTTTTTTCCTTTTTTATCATACAAAAAGATTATCAATAGTGGTATCCATAACTAAATATGATTATGATTAGGTCACAATAATCATTTGTAAAATTATCTCCACCATTATGAATAATCATCTAATAAAATTTTAGGGGAATTCCAAATTCCCCCTGAGATTTGGTCAAAATCCAATCACCCCCTTCTTTGCACTGTTTTTTAATCTCAGCCGTCGATTACAAAAAATGAACGGCTTAGATTAAAAAACAGTGCAAAGGAGGGGGTGATTGGATTTTGATCAAACCTCAGGGGGGCCAACGTCATTCCCCCTAAAATTTTATT
>JAVXUL010000012.1:6334330-6369115 GCA_035590515.1 Trichilia minutiflora | reverse complement strand
TTTATTTTCTTATATTTAGTCCAAAATTAATAAATCATAATGTTAATTAGAATTAAATAACATAATTTTATCAAATACATTGTATAAAAACACTCTCCTCTAAACTCTTTTCTTTTAATTACTGCAGTGGTGTTTAGTAACATAAATCATTAGTTAATTTTTTAAAATAATTAATTATTTTTTATTTTTATTTTTTATAAACTATATTTATTTTGTAAATTTTAAGCAATTATTTATATGCTATTGCATTTTATGTGGGTGCTAATTGATTCAACTTTTTTTTTCTGTAATTTTTTAAAAAAGAATTTTATTTTGTTGTCTTGTTGGAGCATGTCATCAACCTTTGTCTATTTTAACATATGCAAAAACAGAAGTTTATTAATTTTTTTTTTTCATTTCTATAAATTGTATAACCACATGTTTAAATTTTAGTGAGTGAGCCCTTTTCGCCAAAGCTGTTATATAGAAGAAAATTAATAATTTTATTATATTTTCATGTTTTTCAAAATATATTTTTTATGTTTGATTTTTCCCTTAATTATTCAAAATTTACACAATAATCTCTCTAAATAAAAAATTAATGATTAAATTAGATTATATATAATAAAAAAAATATTTTTTTTATCTCATCTGTCTTGAATTTGACTAAAAATTAAATATATATTATTATTAAACCATCGAATATAATTCCTAGAAATAAAAAGATTTATATTCTTACATAGACTAACAATATAATTATAAGAAATTAAATATAAAATTATAGTTTTACAATTAATAAATAAAAATTACTAGCCACCTTTACAGAGGCAGTCAAAAGTATGCTAAAATCCTCAAAAACATATGCTCCCATTAATGTACACATACTGGGAGAAAGATAAATATCCTATAATTTATAAAATAATAATAATTATCCTTAGAGATAGCAAACGAATTATTTCTATTCATTAAAATGAGATTTTTAAAAATTAATATATCGTATAGAACCTGTCTCGTTAAAAAAAAAAACAAAGAGATTGGAGACGATACATGAAACATGGTTTATAAAAAATGTGTCATGTCGGGTCTATGAGCCCTATCATACGAATTTATAAACTAGGCTCGCAGACCAAACTTATAAATTAAAAAATTATTTTAATTATTAATATTTTAATAATATATTTAATATTATTTATAGATCGAGTAGGATTTAATACTATTCATCACAAACTTATGATGATCCAAACCTTTCACTGGCTCGTGTTAGATCTAACCAGTAAATCTATTTTCTTAACCTCGCTATAACCCTTGTAGCAAATGAATCGTATCAAATTTTTGTTCTTTACAAATTAAATTAGATTAATTCGACTCATTTACCGGCTCTAAACTTTCTGCCGGTTGAAATTACTCCCGTATCCGTCCATTTCTGTCTATACTGTTGCTATCAATCTGTTTGAGTGTAAAGGGCAAAAATATAAATAGCTTCCCTTTCAATCATGTTTGTCAAATATTAACCTAATTTATTCAATAATGCCTCTCTCTCCGTTTCTTCTCGATTATCTCTGCCACTCTCTCTCTACCGCACTGGTCACAATCGGATCTTTTTCACCGTCTCCCCCTGTAATAAATTCATCAGAAACAACATCTTAATCAAATTATTCAGAAAACAATATTCTAAAATCCCCAAAACTTTTATTATTATCAATAATTTAATAATAAGAAAACAACAATTTACTCTTAGTTTAAAAAACACAAAACAAAAAAAAAACAAGTCCATCTTCATCCGTAATTTCTGATACGTCCATCCTACAACTCACAAAACTCCCAAACCACAAATAATTAAGTTTCATTACTGCGCCACCTCTTATTCTTTTTTCTATTTTATTTCACCAACCAATTCTTCATTTAGCATTTCCAGCTCTATTTCTTCGTCTTCTTCAAAACCCGTGGATTTCATTTCACCAAGGAATTCTGCCAATACCATTTTCAATGTCCATTATGCTTTGTTTGAAGTATTCCGTTCAAAATATCTATAGCATCAGAAACAATACAAACACAATTAACGTAACTGGAATGAATATCACCACCATCACGCTCCGGTATCGCTAGATCTTGTCCATAAATATGAGTCATGCCGGTGGCTCCCTGGTCGCTTCATCATCTTGTCGGGCAAGAGCCGGTCCAATTGCAAAGGAGAGGTGGCAGCGAGCACAGAATCTAGGCGTAGACGAAGAGAGAGGCAAAGAACTGAGGCGGAAACAAAAAGAGGGGTCGATTGCAAAGGATGGTGGCAGTGGGGCAAAGAGATCGAGGCGAGAAGGAGAGAAGCCATTTAATTTTGCATTGCTAGTTTTTTTTTTTTTTTTGGGTTAAATAAATTAGTTTAAACATTTAACAAAGTGGAAAGCAGCCGATTTATATTTTTGCCCTTTATTTTTTCAAACAGATTGATAACAGAATAGACAGAAATTGACGAAAAAGGGGTAAAATTTCAACACACACAAAGTTTAAGGTTATTTGTCAGGTAAATATTATTTTTGAAATCTATAGGGAGGAATTTATCTTTCTCTCAATGTAATGTAATGTATAATCTATCCATTTATGAAATAAAAATTTATGTATAAAAAAATTAAAAGTTATTTTAATTTATTTGATTGAATTTTTTTTAATTTATCTTTTTGAAAGAGTAGTTCAGTTAAATATTAATTTTTATAAAATTTTTAAAAAATAAATAATTTTTTTAATATACTTACAAAAAATTTATAAAAAAATTAATTTATTTTTTTAATTTTAATTTTTTATAATATTATAAAATTTTTAGTTATTTTTATTCTAATAAATAAAATAATAATTTATTAATAAAATATTTATTAATAAATTTATTTTATATAAGAGTTTTTTTTTAATTTTTAAATTAAAAAAATAAAAATTAATAAAATAAAATAAAAATGAAGGAAAGAAAGGAGAAGATGCATGAATAATAATTCCCATAAGCTCACTATGACGCGCGCGTTGTCATCCGCCCACTCAAGCAAGACACGTCACCAACTATGTAGGTCCCTCAACTCTATCTCTCCTACCCGAACTACCCAAAATTTCCACTCTCCCGTCTGCCCGAACTACCCTTGCTCTCTCCTTCTCGTGTTTTCCAACGTACAATTCCAACAGCCTTTCGGTAAAAATTCTGTACGGTACCCTTTTCGGGGTAGTTGGGCAGCCAAACTCAGGCTGCCCGTCTTCTCCGGGTAGCTCGTTTTGCTTTTTCTAGTCTTCGATTCGATTAAAATAAAATAAAAATGACAAGACAATCGATAACAAAGTTTTTATATATAATTGTGTAATTTGATATTTTCCCCATTCTCTTCTAATTATTTTCTTTGCTGTAAACCTGCTTATTGAGATCTATTGTATCTTTATAGCGATACATTGTGTGGTTTCAACTGAGTTTTGTTTATTTCTTCTTTTTTCTTTGTTTAAATATATCTATTTTTGTTCCAGCCAAGCTAGTTTGTTGATATCAAAGTACTTTAGTTTTGAGTTCACACAGAAGTTGATCAATCTTAAGTTACCTTATTTGAACGGTTCATGTGATCTAGCTCGTACTTTAAGTGGGTTCTCTTGTTTTCTTATTTTTGACGTGGTTTTGGTGGGTCTTGCAGTGAGAAGTGCTTAAATTTTGTAACTTTTTGGTGGTTCTTTAGTGTGGCGAGAGCAAAGGAGTGGTTTTGAGGGTGTGATGAGTTTTGAGTCTGTGATTTTAGGGTTTATCAAGAGAGAAAGTAATGGGCTTTCATGGTGAAAATCGGAAAGTGAGGAGTTCTTGGGATTTGAGCAAATCAGAGACAAGGAAGAAGAAGAAGAAGAAAGTTGTAGATGAAGTGGAAGAAGAAGGAGAAATTGGGTGTTGGGTCAAGTTGAGGTTTGTTGTAAGCTGCATTTCTTCAAGATCCAAAGTTGATAGCTCTGTGAGTGGCAGTGGCACCAGTACTCATTACGGTAGTTCTTTGGCTACTTGGGAACTTTCTTTTTTCACTTTTTCTTTGTTTATTTATAATTTGAGATTACACTACTGTTGGTTTCGCTAGGAAATTTTTTTAATATGTTCATCATTATTAGTTGTTAATGTCTTTTGGATATGATTATCTTATGATCTTGATCCATGCGTTATTTTTTTATTTTATTGTATTGTATTTTGTAAGTATTTGGGATAATAATTGATGAACACCACAAATGTTAGGGCAAGTGTGGACCAGCGAGGTCAACTATTGGAGTTTAACTAGTTCCTGATTCTTTTGAGAACATGTACGTTTCTTATGAAAACTGGTTTGGTGGGTTCTCTGGTTAGGATTTTTGAAAAATCCTTGAGAGAGGCTGTGTTAAAGTGGAAGATTGATTTTCAAGATTCTCAAGTTAAGTTTAAAATCAGTACAAAAGAGAGTAGTATGACTTGGTAATTTGTGGCTATTTGCCTGGTAGGTGGCCCTAAGGTAACCGAACTTCAGACCTTCTGGGTGCAAACCCCTTTCGAACTCATATTTATAGATAGTTATTCACTTATTTGGATAATGGTGCAGTAAATGACAATTTGAGTTCTGAGAATGAACTGGATATTTTTTCCTTTTTAAAATTAAATTATAAGAACATGTATAAGTAGGCAGATGACATGAAATTGCATGACTTGCATGCTAAACTTTTAAACCATTTTGTCGATCGGCAGACTGTAAATCTACTAATGATGCGATCAGAGACCAACCAGCAGCTCCTCTTGTTTCATCTACGACCACTAGTAACACAGAAAGTAATTCATCCACTTCTAAGCTTGAAGAAGAGCTTAAAGTTGCTTCTCGGTTACGGAAATTCACATTTAATGATCTTAAGTTGGCAACACGAAATTTTAGGCCGGAGAGTCTTCTTGGAGAAGGTGGTTTTGGTTGTGTTTTCAAGGGCTGGATAGAGGAAAATGGAACTGCTCCAGTTAAACCTGGCACAGGGCTTACGGTTGCTGTTAAAACCCTCAATCATGATGGTCTTCAAGGTCACAAGGAATGGCTGGTGAGCAGCTCTCTAATCTTTCCTACCTTCTGTTTATGATTTTGATGACTTCATTTTAGTTTGTATGTTTTAAGTTCTTACTCTCTGTCTTGGCTTTATCTATATGGCAGGCGGAAATGAATTTTCTTGGTGATCTTGTTCATCCTAACTTGGTTAAATTAATTGGTTACTGCATTGAAGATGATCAAAGGTTGCTAGTGTATGAGTTTATGCCTCGAGGAAGTTTAGAGAACCACCTTTTCAGAAGTACGCAGCTGCATTTATGTCTTTAACTATACAGTTTGTTCTGATGTTGGATCATAATAATTTTCTCTATTGTGGCTAGAATCTGAATTGATAGTGACAGCTTCTGCTTTTTGGTGAGAACTTGGCTTTCTTATTGTTGTTGTTTGGTATTTACTTGATATTTCCTTATATTCAGGGTCATTACCTCTTCCATGGTCCATAAGAATGAAAATTGCATTAGGTGCTGCGAAAGGTCTTGCCTTTCTTCATGAGGAAGCTGAAAGGCCAGTGATATATCGCGATTTCAAAACATCCAACATCCTACTAGATGCAGTAAGTGACAAAAACTATAGTAAAAGTCATTTTTTCATTTAAATTATAGTTTGTATTTTATTTATATATTGTTTCAGGATTACAATGCCAAGCTTTCTGACTTCGGACTCGCAAAAGATGGTCCTGAGGGAGATAAAACCCATGTATCTACCCGTGTAATGGGGACATATGGCTATGCAGCTCCAGAATATGTAATGACTGGTGGGTGTAATGACTAGAAAGTTCAAGACTTTTAGTTCTTCCGCTCCTCCTTTTCCTTATTTTCTCTATTTAATTATCCAAAATAGCAACAGGGAAAAGGAATATCTTAAAAGTAGTTAGCTGATGGTGAATTATCAGGATTATAAGTAGTTAGCTGCTGGTGAATTATCAGGATTATCTGCATATTGTCCTCTCTCTATATTTCAGTAGTTCAGTTTTAGTGACGCACATTTCATATTTAGCTGTTTGCATTCTTCTCTTATATTTTGCACAATGGACTGAGAATGATTTTACATCAAGATCAAGAGTAATTGTTCTTCCTAGCATAATATATATATATATATATATTCTCTTAATGTTGTCTTTGCTTTTGGTGACTGAACCATCTTTTCATTTTTCACACTGATGGACCTTTAAATAATTTGAAGTATAGGCTGCCTGCAGCAAGCCCATCTAGACCATGCAATGACATATTAGGAAGTAGGAACTCTATTGGTATTTAGTGAAACCTCATGATATATCTGCAATGCAGATACCCTTTAAAGAAAAATGGATGGGCATTTTGATACACCTGCGAGTTCCTTAATTGGTTGTTTCTATTACTAGATTCTCTAGCTCGTTAACCTGTGCATGCAAGAGTCAAAGTTTCATTGTTTCTTAACGGCATGACTTCAGGATTTTGTGGTGCTACTAATGCTTATCTTAAAACTACATGCATTTTGTTCCTTCATTTGTTCTAATACGATGACCATATTTGCCTTAGGGCATCTTACATCAAGGAGCGATGTCTACAGCTTTGGCGTGGTTCTACTTGAAATGTTAACTGGTAGAAGATCTATGGACAAAAACCGACCCAATGGAGAACATAATCTTGTTGAATGGGCTCGGCCACATCTAGGAGAACGAAGAAGGTTTTACAGATTGATTGACCCTCGGCTTGAAGGTCATTTTTCAATCAAAGGTGCCCAGAAAGCTGTACAGTTGGCTGCTCATTGCCTTAGCCGGGATCCAAAAGCCAGACCCCTCATGAGTGAAGTTGTTCAAGCGTTGAAGCCTCTGCCAAACCTGAAGGATATGGCGAGTTCATCTTATTTCCAGACCATGCAATCTGAACGCATAGGTTCTAGCCCGGATACTAGAAATGGCCTCAGAGTACGGGCTGGATCACTTTCGAGGAACGGACAGAGGAGTCTTTCCCTTTCCATTCCAAATGGTTACAATGCTTCTCCATATCACCATCAGTACCCCCATCAATCTCCTAAACCCAATGTTAAACCATAACATTGGGTGGTTAATTCTCTCTGACTCGTCTCCATTTATTTCTTTTTTTTTCCCTCTTTCTTTCCCTTAATGTAATTTCTGTCAAATCATTTGTTCTTGGACAACTGAAAAAGCAACAGAGAAACATTCTCTTATGTTATGTTCAGAGTGATGGCCACCTAGCAGGAGAGATTGTCGGCTCACGCAAAGCTTATCGAGCAAAATGTCTTGTATCAACAGTACGTTGCTTTAATCTATTTGAAATTATTAAGGAAATTAATATCTTACCTCTCTTTCCTTGTTTATAAATTCAAGTTTTCACTCATTTTATAGCGAAGATTGATGGTGATGGTAAGAGTATTGCACTTTGCAAAGCAGATTAACATATTTTTTGGTTATTCGCCCCACCAATATGATAACAGACCCGTGGTTCACGATTTACCCATTTCGTTATCACTATTATTTAAATTAGAAGGAACTAATTAGTAGTTTACATGTTTCAAACTTTCAATAATAGCTTTAGGTTTTCTACAACTTTATTTATTTACATGTAACATATGATAACTCAAAACATTTTAGTGGAACCTCCAGCTGGATACAGCGAGCGCCATGTTATTCGTAGTAACGTTGATTATGACTTCGTCACGCTGTCTTCACTAAAGATTTGATTTCTGATATCAAACAGCTTGGCTTGTAAGTTGCTCATTGGACGTTCTCTCAAAGATCTTATCTGCGTTTCAACTTCAAATCCATCACGCCTGTGAAACTCTTGAATCTGCATAGAGTAGAAATATAAATAGTAAACGGTTAGTAATTATGCAGTAAATCAGAGTAATTAGAGAATCAGATCAATTTGTTTTTAACCAGTCAATAATTTTAAGAGTATTTTTTCGGCTGTTGCATTTCTACCTAATCCTGACCGCACAATAGTTAATCGTTTAAACCAATTAAAACTCGATATCTAATGATTTCGTCCGCAATAAACGTGACTTTAAAAACAAAAATACTTCAGTCCTAACAATAATTAAAGACGTCCAGCTCACAAACGTTCAATCAAATATTAAAATTTTTGTGCTTACCTGACTGTTAGGTAGAGTTTTATATTGAGAGACGTTCTGCAAACCCTATGTATGAACAGCGGACTGGACTGATTCAGTCACTCTATCAGAAAAACTGGAAGGCATTGAAATTGAATCTGCTACTGTTTAACTTTGCAACAAAAGTCCATCAGAACTCACTGAAATGGAGAAAATGAAATCATAAAATTATTAATTCCACTTTCAATAATCTCAGGATCACATAAAAACTAAGATAATTTATTTCTCATAAAACATCAACGATCCTCTTATTTATTAGAATGAATGAAGGTGCAGTACCAAAAGGTGCTATGTTGGTAGGTGCAGAAGTATTTTTCCTGAATAATTCTTAATCCTGCAGAAAATCTCAATGGGATAATTGCATAATCAAAATACCAAATAGCCCTAGCTCTGCAAGTACACATCCTGTTCTTATCTACCTTAAAAATATGCATGCATACGGAAGTTTCAGGAAGTACGTCTCAAGCACAGAAAACTTCAAAGCTACAGTTGAGCTTCCCATTTACAAACATTCCAACTTTCATAGCCTTTTCAGATCATCAACTTTCTTCCTCGTAACAGTATCAAAAAAAAAAAAAAAAAGGTATCCATACATCTTCGACCAAAACTATGATTAGGACATTCAATTGCTAGCATTTTATTGTTCAATTAGCATTTGTGAAGTGACTTTGAAGAAGTCCGCAAGTATAGTTTTACACTTCAAAAACATCCTAGATGCAGTTTGCGTCTCTTCAGTGGACAGATAGGACACTCAAAAGTCCAACACACTGATTTTTCCACGAATTTACCGCCATTAAGATCAAGTCCAACATACTAATTTTTCTCAGAATTTACCTGCATTAAGACTAAGTGAAATAATTTCTATGCCTCTAAATAACATGCATTACAAGAATAAATTCAGAAAAACAAGAGCTATAACCAAATAAATCCTACGCATTACTAAGGTGGTGCTGTGAGAGCACAGCCTTGGTGTCTACAGGATTCTCGGCCTATTAAGCTATTTATCTTTCAGGGTATGTAACAATATAAGATTAGAAAAAATAAGCTAGGTTTTCTTAGGTGCTCGTGCGCTCCTAGTAGTTTGGGATTTGTGCACTCTTAACTTAAAAAGTTTCTAGGTTGATCTTGACCCATCTTGCAAGTTGCAACTCGGTAATATTTCCTTTGCCCTTCTAGCATGTAGTAAGCTTACACTTTCGATTGGGAAATCGTTGTCAAAGGATCGATAATCTCTTGTTTTTTTGTCAGTTTAGGTGTGGTGCAACGTGACAGTTTTACAAGGCCTATCTCCGTCGTACCTCCTGCAAAATAGCCTTCATAACTCCACCACCCGCTTCTCTAACTCCGTATTTCTCTACTCCAGGGTTTGTGGCAGTAGTTGGATTTCCTTCTCTTTTCATAGAAGATTTTTTCGAATTACAATTCTAGTTATTGACAATCATTTTTAACCAGTTCAGTGTTTGGGATGGGATTTTTTTTGGTAAGCTAACAAAGAACTTGTCATCCTTTTTCTCGGTCAATTATGAATAATACATAATTGTTTTTTTAGGTAAGAATAATGTTTGACTTTTTAATATATAAACTTTTATATTTAAGTTAAATTTAAAATTAAAAAAGAAAAGAAAAGAAAATTTTAAGTAAAAAAAATTATATAAATATTAAGGTAAAGTAAATATATTGTTTATTATTGTATTTACCCTTTTTTATAATAAAAAAATATTAATATTTATAATATTTCATAATATATCTTTTTAAACCTTCGTGATAACTTAAGTTTGCCAAAAGGCTTGATAAGGCTTGATAACGAGTTATTATATAATTATTAGTTATAAATATAATATAAGTCGGTATAATAATTATTTAGATAATAATTTATATAATATAAAATCTTAAATTTAATGTAACAGTTTATAATAATATCAAGATTTATATATAATCCCTCTTTGCCGCTTTCATTTTTAGATTAAAGTTTATATACATCGAAATTTTCTTAATCCGAGCTTGTTTTGTTGAAGATGGAGCAATCTTTATTAATCAGGATTTTTGATTACTTATAGGATTTGTTTTTTTTTATGTAAAAATCGATTTCACACCTCGAATGTTGGGAAGTAATTAATCGCGAGATCGAGAAAAATTGATTGAAATAATATCTTCAATTTTTACCACATAACATAAATAAAGATTGAAAGAAAGTTTTGTGGTTTGGATCCTTATTCTTTAATCTTTATCTTCTTTCCAAATATCATACCAAAATTCACATGCTAAGTTAATTTGGTTTGCTTTCATGTTAAAACATTGAAGAAAAAACAAATAATAATATTAATCGAAATTGTTAACGAAGATAATTCTCAAAATTATTATTCTTGACCAACATAATATGAAAAAAATAATCTTAATGGATGTCACACTGTGCTATCCATATAATAATAATAATAATTAATTAATTAATTTAATTGATTAAATTGTCCATATCAATAAATAATACAATAACACTATTGATAAATTATGTCCACTAATTTAAAAAATAAAAAATAAATAATTTCATTTTCTGCTGAGAAGAGGTGGGGTACACGTTGATTTTTAAAAAGTGAGAAAAACAAAAAACAAATAAAAATAAAAAGAACACAAACCATAACCACTCCATATAAATTTAATTTTCTAGAATACTAATATTTATAATTTTTGTAAGAGACTTTTAAAGCTCCATCCATTTTCATTTTAGTTTAAAGATAATGGTTTTGAGTGCATTTTCGTCTATTTTCTTTCCAATATATATTAAAAAAAAGTTTCTAAAAGCTTAATTATTTTTATTTTTATTCAGATAATTTGACAAAATATTTTTATCAACTTAAATTTGATTTGATAAATTTTAGATAAATACTATCAAATTCGGTAGGAGAAGCTTTTAATCAACTCCGAATAAAAAATAATTTACTACGGTTTTTTGATTGAGATTAAAAAATTCTCAAATGAATCCCTACTTATAAAAAGAACTTCTCAAACTCTTAACATAAATTTTTTTCAATTTATATATTATAAAGATTTTGTTAATGAGTGTTTTTATTATATTTGTTAAGATTTTTATATTTAATAAATTATATTTTTAATGTATTAAAATTTATTATTAATTATTATATTAAATATCAAAAATTGCTGTAAATAATAAATATAAAAAATTTAATTAGTACTGAATTCTTATTATAATTATAAAGTTTTTCTTTAATTCAAATGATTGGCTTAGACAATAAAAGAGTGGTGATTGGCTTATCAAATTTTGTGTCGCTTTCCTATCATGGATATTTTCAATAAGAAGAAGTCCACAATCATAAATATATGGACCACAAGCCCACTCACGGATGGCAAAATCCCTGGTCCAGGTTGGGTTTTGCCATACCCGAATTTGAAACCAGATAAAAAACTGAAAATTGTTCAAGTCGGATTGTAACAATGCATGTCTACAAATTTTTTGATCCGAAACATATGCGGATTTGATCACCATTAACTATCGTCGAAAATATTTTTTTTTATACTATTTTATATTATTATAATATTTATTCAAGGCTTTACATAAAAGTATTATTATAACTGCCCTACAACTAATCATTTTTCATAAATTTAAAATCAAAGTTATAAATAAATTTAAAGTTTGAAATTTTAACTTAGGTTAATAACTAATTATAATTGTTAATATAATAAATTGATCTTTTCTTCAACCTTATATATCAGTTTCTTCTTCAATTTTACTCATTGTCTTTCTGATTTATAAAACATAGAAAATCCTTAAAAATGAAGTCGATTTTTTGACGAAAACATTCCGATACTTAAATTAGTTAGGATTTTACTTAATAATGAAAGAAAATTTAGAGAGTCCGAAAGAGAGCTAGGAGAGAGAAAATTTTAAAAAAAAATGGGAATATTCATACGTGTAAATGAGTAAAGTCTGTCCCTCTTATTTTAAAATTCTGTTACCTTTTAATTATTTGTAACCTTAATCGTAGACACGTGCTCCCTTTTCATTGACTATCTTTAAAAGTTTATTATGTAAATTATAGGATGTTACTGTCATGTAGATAGTAATTGATCACATGTACAAATGAATGCTCTTAATTGATGATGGGGTCGAAATGATCGATACAAGATAACCTTGGGTCTTGACGATATATTATAGATCTTACACAGATTCGTGAAGGGTATAACTGACCCCTAGATGGAAAGAAGAGGCCTTGGATAACAAATATATTGGTAGATCTTGGATATAAAGCTTTTGTTAATAATCGGAGACGTGTTTTCATCATTTACGATCTCAAATGCTAACATAACTCAGAGAGATTTTTATTTAAGTGTCATAGTAGAAAGTCTCAAAATCGCATTGTATGATGGGCTCGAGGAGACAAATATCGTTAAATGATGGGTTTGGACCTTTGGACTAGACTCCAGTAAATTATCCAAACATCAAGCCTCCTAGATTTTAATTAAAAACTTAAAAATTTTCTTGGCAATTATCGTTTTAATTATCGTCTGTTCACATCCCATCACCATTTTAATTATCATTAAAAGATGAAACCATCATTCCATGTATTTGCTCCTCGTTAGATAGTTCAACTGAAAAGATTGATATTCTTGAGGCCACATTAATCTATCTAAAAAAATGGGTTATATCAATTTTAAAATTAAAAAGACGTGATTTTTGACGCTTCAGGAGTCTAAATGATGTGACAACTCTCTGTTAACTGATTAGGGTTGTTCACTTCTCACTTTTTGTCTCTATAAATATTACCTTTTCTTTACTTTGGTTCTTTTTCTTTTTCTTTATTTATAACAACAATTCTCTTATATACCTTAACGTTCTTTGTTACCATTGCGTTAGTTCTGCAATCAATTTTCATCAAATTTCAACTTCAAACTCTTCATCATTATATCCAATAAGTTATTTCTCTAATTTGTTTTAATTAATTTCTTTGCATTATTCAATAGCATATGATAGTTGTTGATAAAAGTCAGAATGTATGTATCCACTATAGTTCTATGGTTAATTCATAATCAACGGTGTAGAAATTAATCAAATTTAATCGATAGATGTGTAAGTATATAGAGGTATTTACGAAACAATATAGGTGTAGTTATAGAAAGAAATCTAGATTTTGTTTTGGTCTCGACAATAGGATTTAGTAATTTCATATGTATATAGATAGATGTTTTGAGATATTAATGACCCCAAAATAGTTACATTAACCCCTTTTCCTTTATTTTTTAGGCAAAAATGACTTATGTATCCAGTTTCACTTCTAGTACACTCGAAACTACTTCTGGACAAGATAACTCAGGACAAGAATTGGCATTGGTAACTAATCCAATGTCAAATTTAGAGGCTTGATCTCCATACAAACACGATTGGTTCGCTCCTCAATATTAAAAATAGACTTAAAAGGCTGCACGTCATATTTTAGGATCCTTCAGGATATACACTTCCAAGTCTCTGAGACCAACGAGAGATTAAACTGTCCTGCAAAGAGTGAAGTTACCTTCAATAAGAAATTCTTCTATTTAGGGGTCATGTTACCACTACAGGGTTATTTTTCTAGGACTTTTGCTTCACTTAGAATAGTATCTTATTAGCTAAATCTTAACAGTTAGAGAACGTTGTTGGGTCTGTTTATACTGTGGAGCCAAATTTCTAATGCTCTCTCATCCATAGAAGAAATAAAGCACCTATTTGCGCTAAAAACGAACCCCAAGAAAAATTCTGGGTGATATTATCTTCAACCTTGATTTTAAAAGCCGAATCCAATAAAAGAAAATCCAAACTACAATAAAGACTGAAAGAACAAATAATTTTTTATATATGAGAATTGGAACTTAGAACTTGACATCCTCATCCCAAAAATTTTTGGCAAAGCTATAATATAGGGGGAAGAGCCAAAATTAAACCTCTATAGCTTAAAGGTCATTAGGACAGCCAGATCTCAGATACTAGACCAAAAGGTCTTGCTTTCTAAGATGAATCTTTTTACCTTAGGTTTGGTCAAGAC
This sequence comes from Trichilia minutiflora, assembly GCA_035590515.1. NCBI lineage: Eukaryota > Viridiplantae > Streptophyta > Magnoliopsida > Sapindales > Meliaceae > Trichilia > Trichilia minutiflora. Next base: position 6,354,942 of record JAVXUL010000012.1, on the reverse strand, counting down.
ACTTCTAAGCAAAGGTTGTTAATCTTCAGAAAATAAACTATACTAGGGGTAGATATTCAGCCTGTTTTGTTTTTGTGATGTTTGTACATGTGTAGATATGTGTTGCTGACCATCAAAGAAACCAGCACCAAATTCCCTCGTAGCCCTAAGCATAATCGCAAGGAGGAAGAAACTCGAGGCCTCCGTGAGGCCATCACAACAAAAGGAACAATCGATTGCAGCAGCAGGTAGCCTCATACTCAGGAGGCACCAAGGCCCACTAACTATTTTAGACTCAGACTCCAAAATCTATCCCTGAGTGACAAAAGACAAGGGGAAGAGAGGTGACTGAGGTTCCCCCAACACAATAAGAGTCAAAGAAGAAGTGAACTATTGCACCGAAGGATTCTATTAAAGAGACCTTCTCACAATCGGTGAAGGTCCCAAGCTTCGTCCAAAAGATATCAACAAGGAGAAGAGATAACACTTCTCCCATCTTCTTAAGCTAATGAGTGATGTTGGGAGGTATATTTTTCTCAGTGTTTCTCAAAAACTAGAGTCCCTGAAGACTTAGAACTCCATTGAATTCATCTATTGGTGGGGGCTGCGGGTAAGCTTTTTACTTAGTTTTTTAAAGGTTCCATTTAAAAATAATACTCTCCTCTGAATATACTAACTGTTTGTGTTAATGGAGGCTGTTCAATTGATAAAACTTCAACAAAATGTAAGGAGTGAGAAAGTTGGGAGGCTTAAGAAGTTGGAGGACCAGAATCAATGGGCCTTGAGAAGAATGGAGAAGGTAAAGGCCTTCTTGACAGTCGAGAGGACAAAACTCGAGATCAGGGAGAGAAAATAGGCCAAGAAAAAGGAGGGGATTGAAAATTTGAGTAGCTATCTCAAAGTTATAACAAACCAACTTGGCATTCAGATTAAAAATCTAAGGTCTCGCCTATCACAACGAGAGTCTGAGCTTAAAATTATGAAAATAAAGACAGTTAAAGACATCCAGAAATCTAAAGAAATAGTCGAGGCCGCTGCTGATGCATAAGTGGATGAAACCATGGACTTCATTTGTTAGACTTTCAAGTCTTGGTACCTGGATCTCGACCTCGACTGGCTATACAAAACTCTTGGAAGAGAAATACCTAACTTCAGGGAAGCAACCACTGTCACAACCAGACAAGCCCCTGTTGTTGACCTCATTGTTGGGGCTATAAAATATTTAATAATTTCAGTACACCAAATAATATATTTTATGACGATAATGATATAGTGGTTGAAGGTTTTTTTTTTTGTGAGCAAACTTGGATTTTAACCGTTGCCTATCTATCTTTTTCTTTTAGATCAAATTAAAACGTAATCCTTTTATAAAAAATATAATAGTTTTTATATATGATAAAATAACTAATATTAAAAATTTTTGAGGTCATCCTTATTAATGCGTTAATCATATTCTTTTATTGCTAAAGATTTTAGAAGAAAAATAACTATTCTTAATTTATCTTCTATATATAATTATTTTAATAAATAAAATTTTTAAAAGTTATATTAAAAAAATTAAAATTTAAGAATAAAATAAAAATATTTAAATAATTTAATTTTTTTAAAAGTTAAAATTTGAAAATTTGCTTTTTTTAAAAATAAATAATGTTTTAGTTGTTCAAAAATTATTTTTAATGATAACTAAATAAAATAAAAAAATTTAAAAATTGATATTAAAAAAAAATTCTTTCCGTATAATCACCTTGTCAATCGAGGGACATATATAAAAGCTACACATTTTTCTCGTGTTTCATAAGGTGTGCTGACCGTTGACGTTTAGAAAGAAAAAAGTGTTCGAGGCTACAGTGAAACAAAAATTAAATAAAATAAACAAATTTTATCCAATCATAGTTTAATAAATCGAGCTTTGTCTGTTTTTGTGGTCAAAAAGATATTTGCTTGCGAGGAGAATACAACTGAGAAAAGCGATGCGAAAAAGAAAATCTGACCGAAACAATAACACCCGAATCAATATTTTTCTTAACCATTTTATAAATAAAAATATAAAATTTTCATTCATAGCAAATCCGTTGCCAAACCCATCCCTTTGCAATTACCACATCAAAGTACTATCCTTTACTGCTTAACTACACACACAACCTGTTGGGAATTTTACTGAAGTTCAGTTTAGTGGTTCATATGCATCTTCGCCCTCTTGTTCAAGTTCAATAAATATATATATCTAGCAGGCTCTTTTATGCGATGTCATTCTGAGAAGTTGGTCAGACCAATAATAAGATAATCTAACAATCTCGGATACTCTATTCAAGACAACCAGTCAGAGATTCTTCTTCGAAGTTATTCGCTATCAACTTGCATTCGGATCAGAACCTTCAATAACATATACCCTCGAAGTCGGGGGTTGGATCAATGGTCTACTATACAATAATACAGATCTACGGACACTCGGGGTATACTAGTCCCCACCCCTCCACCTCCTAACGACACCGAAGCTACACGTTGTCGCATCAAGATCTCCCGAGAACCAGGGGATTTCATTCTCAGGAGAGCTAGAAGCTCGACTCAGAGGTACAAACACTCGAGAGCTCGGGGATGACGTGGCAAAAAACAGTATCACAATTCCCCACACTCTCTAATTTTGCAACAGATCACCCTGGGCACGTCAACCATGCAGCAACATGTGTCCAGAGGTACGTACTCCTAGGCTTTTCATATACAGCATCTAAAAATCAAGAGAAGGGAATTTGATTCGATTGGAGTCATTTCATTTCGCAACCAGATTCGTGAGAACATCATCGAGAAAAACTCACTGTGAGACATTCTTTGAACCCTTTCAGTGCATACAGATATCATACTCATGGATAAAACATTCCATGTCATCCATACTCTTCGTGCATTATTGCTTGCTTGCATGCACACTTATTGCACACACTAAGTAAAACTCCCTCTAACTTAAGCATCAGAGGATTTTTATTGGGAAATCGGCTTTACCCTGAGGGGTTCTGTGTGTTTTACAGTTCCAAACTCAAGGACGAGAAGAAAAATTTACTAGTACTCAAAGTCGTGAACGAGACCGATTTCTTGCATCAACACAACCTAATTGACATTTTGCTCAATAAATTTTTATTAAATTATTTTTAAAATTTTATTTTATAGTATAAAAATTAAAAAAAGTATATAAAAAATATAAAATTTATTAATTAAAAATATAAAAAATATAAATTATATTTTTATTTTTATAAAAATTAAAGAAATTATACTATAAAAAAATTTAAAAAATAATTTGACGACGTATATTTATCAGAACTTTCAAATCTTATAAAAATGTCAATTATCTCATTTGGCTCATCTCGTCGCAAATTCCCGTCTGTCTCGTTTCGTGGAAACTACTTCCTTGCTTTTAGTGCGCGCGGGCAAACGCATACATAAATTCGCGCATATTCTGCCTTATCTCTGAAGCTCATCCTTATCACGCGTCCTCAAACTTTCAGTTCAAAGTTACTGGTAACCGAAGATATTTTGTGTTTTTGTTTTTTTGAAACAATTTGATATTTTATTATGAAATTCCACTTATCGAAATTGGTGTGGTTTCTATGTTTTGCGTTTTGTTTCTGTGAAATGTTTATTTTTGGATAATTTAATGTTGCAATTCTTCTGAAAAGTTAGCGTTTGCATGAACAATTTTTAAATTAGAATTTCTGTGTGTGGATTTTTATCGTTCCATTAGTACGAAGATTGCTGGAGATTCTGAATTGAGATCATTTCTAGAAACTGTTTTGTGAATGATACGCAGCTCAATTTAATTTTAATTTCGTTTAAATTGGAGAAATATGATAGAATTGTTTTGTCGCTAATATAATTTTTATTGATTCTGGATTGATTTGTATCAGAAACACGGTTTTCTGTTTGAAATTCTTGATGAAGATTGTTCTAAGATGAATGATTTTTGTGTCTTTTTGTTAATATGTGCTGCTTGTTTGTGTTGTATTTTTGATTTTTAAATAAGTAGTTAGTATGAGCTGTATAAGCTAATCGAATAATTATTATGCTATTTTTAATTAATATAATAACTTAGTTTTTAGAACATATCTGCAGCAAATCGTTCAACATTGAAAAGTAGGTTTTTCACCTACCTTTTTTTAGTGATTATCTATTTTGTTTCGTCTACCAACGTTATATTTTTAAGTGTTTGGTTAAGCAAAGTTTGAATTGTATTCACCATTTATTATGCAACTCTTGTCTAGAGAATCAAATGAATTGTTGTTGATGTATTTATTTTATTTGTTATTTTATAGAATCAACTTTGTTTTTTCCACTTAGCCAGGTGGTTCCCTACTGATAAAATCCAGAAATTGTTATGGATATGCGCTTATTGTCACAATGATGTGCTGTGCTTCAGTTTGTTCCTGATGGTCTGATGGATGATTCACTTAACGACTGGTAGATCTTATGTAAGAAGGGTCTCTTTCACCAGTTGTTAATTCATGCTTAGCCACCCTCTTAGATTAGGGTCAGTGGTTTAAAAATAACTTGTGTGTTCAAATTCTTGCAGAAGAAGAAACTGTTTTAAAGTAATAGATTATATACTTAACTGGCTAATATATTGCGGAACTGCTACATGTGTAGTTGATATGATTATAGGTAGTATTTTTGAGGTAGGCTTTACCAAGGATAGATTTTGTATGATGTAATTGACTAACAATATATCCTATATTAAATTTTATTTAGGTAGTGTTGTGATCGTTGCTATGGTATCACCTTATTCTTGTATTTTCATTTTTAGTACCCTTTATGTAGAAGTTTGATTCAAAGATCTCTTTTAGATCTGCTGTAAAGCTCTGTTTAAATTCTGATTTTTTATCATTTATATATTTCTGATAATTTTGATAAGAGGGAGAATTGCTAGCTTGGTGAGGAATTTGCATGATCATATGTATCTGGTTTCATGGTTGTGATACATTTAGGAAACAAATACGAATATCCATATTAATGTTGTTTTTTGTTATTTTCAGTAACTGCTGTATGGTTACAGTAAATTTTCGTAGCCATCATGTTACTATCTTAATGCTATTTGGACAGGTTGCTTGTTAAATGGATTTGTTATATTTGGATGGATTTAATATATGGTGTCTAGTCTCACAAGATTTCTCTATTCTAGTTCTTACTTGAGCCAAATTTTTTAAGTTTCTTGTGCTTTCTTAAACTGCTGAGTAGATTGTCATTGATTAGGTAGTTTCAGAAAATGGGGCAAGTTTTGGGATGTATTCAGGTGGATCAGTCAACTGTTGCTATCAAAGAAACCTTTGGGAGATTCAATGATGTGCTCGAACCTGGTTGTCACTGTTTGCCTTGGTGTTTGGGTAGCCAGATAGCTGGTAAACTCTCATTACGTGTACAACAGCTGGATGTTCGATGTGAAACAAAAACTAAGGTTTGTTGAATAAATAATCTCCACCTGATGGGCGGATATAAGTTTAGTGACATCTTTAAGTGTTTACCAAGTTCATTATGATCACATTTTTTTTTTTCATTTTTCTGCTTAGTTACTTGGATGTTTAGCAGTCACACCATTCAATTAGATCCATCTAAATAAAGATGATAGCGTATGCAACTTTATTTTATTGTAAGTAAATAGAGAGAATTACATATTAATTTTATAGCATTCATGCACAAATTCTTGGTAAAACTCGTGTATTCACTGCTGTTAGAGCCCTGCATATTTTGTCTGTTGTGCCATTGATCATTTGTATTGAAACATTTATTTTTCAGAGGGCAATTATCATTGTATTCTGATATCTGTGATTCTTCAGGACAATGTTTTTGTTAATGTGGTTGCTTCCATTCAATACCGAGCCTTGGCAGATAAGGCCTCTGATGCCTATTATAAGCTCAGCAATACCAGATCACAGATCCAAGCCTATGTTTTTGATGGTATGTACTCATGAAGTGGTTTCGAATCAGCTCTTTGCTTTGTGTATTGTATAACCAAGTATGCATCTTATCTGACTTTAGTTGTGTCTTGAACTCATGCAATATGGTTCTGATCCTTGTGTTTCTTTGTATTCTTTGCAGTTTTGTGAGTTGCTTATATTTTGCTTATCAAACATATTGCATTTTGAAGTAATTGGACTGTGCAGTTTTGAATAAAAGTGATCTAACCTCAGGACATTTATAATTTCTCTAGTTTTTTAGTTAGGCTTTGAAAATAGTTATTTGAATGTTTTAATAGGTTTTTTGTATTTCACAACATGTTGCCTTGAACTTAAAATTCAAATTTTATAATTTGAATTGCTTGTTCATGTAGGAGTGTAGATCCTTTCTTTTCATTAGGCTTGTGTTCTGATGTAATGATTGGGAGGTTAAGAAGCAATTCAAGCTTTTCTCTGGCACTTTCACTAACCTTGGAGAAGATTCTATTTTTTGTTTTTAGATCAGTGTTTGCAGGAGGTACTAATGGACCGATGTCTGTGGTTTAGTTATTAGGGCAAGTGTTCCAAAGCTGAACCTGGATGCAACCTTTGAACAGAAGAATGACATTGCAAAAATTGTGGAAGAGGAACTTGAAAAGGTATTTCCAACCTTTGCATATTCTTTTCATGGTTAAGGATTTAACAAGCTGCACAAACTCAAATTATGATTGTTTTTAATATTTTTGCAGGCCATGTCGCATTATGGGTATGAGATAGTTCAGACTCTCATCGTGGATATCGAACCAGATGAACATGTGAAGAGCGCAATGAATGAGATCAATGCTGGTATGACTTGTGTACCTTTATGATTGTATTGTGATTCTCCCTCTGTATCTGGCATGTTCATATTGTTTGTACTGGCTTTAGTTATTGGAATGGTCTAACTGTTTACAGTTGTGGTGTTCTACTCTATCAAGACTATATGATTCACCAGTACATGTTTCCTTTATTTTTCCCATGGTTGACTGGTGGGGCAATCTAAGAATGACATGCCATAGTTGACTCGTGGGCTGGATTTATTCCCAAGCCTTTAACACCATCCATCCTACCCTAATTTCTCCAACATTGTTATACATGGGATTTGATCCCTAGACTTTTGTTCTGCCGTCTATTGTATGCTTGTCATGTTTCATTTGTTACATGGAGAACATGTCCTAGATAAAGGGGTGATGTTCAAATTAGTATGTTTAATCGTAATTTGTGCAAAATGTTTGAATTATTATCTTCCGACTATTTGGTTAGAATGCTTGACATGTTCTCTTAATTGTGGTAATAGCTGCCAGATTGAGGGTAGCTGCAAATGAGAAAGCCGAAGCAGAGAAAATATTGCAGATCAAGCGTGCTGAGGGAGAAGCAGAATCAAAATATTTGGCAGGCATTGGTATTGCAAGACAGCGTCAGGCCATTGTTGATGGGCTGAGGGATAGCGTGCTAGCCTTCTCTGAGAATGTCCCTGGGACATCATCAAAGGATGTCATGGACATGGTTCTGGTCACTCAATATTTTGATACCATGAAGGAAATTGGTGCCGCCTCAAAATCTAATTCTATCTTCATCCCACATGGGCCTGGTGCGGTTAGAGACATTGCATCACAGATCAGGGAAGGTCTCCTCCAGGCCAATGCTACTACAATGTAGGAAGTTGGCGTTTTCATCCCATATAAATCGGGTGCTGTTAGATTCATTGTTAAGCGTCACAGTTTGGATGTATTTATTTTTAGCTTTGGTCGTTTGTGAAGAAGTTTTGTGTTATTGTCCAAGGGTACTTTCAAGCCTATTACTCGAAAGAAGTTTGTTGTCATGTAAGTGTGAACAGTAGATAATTTTAATATGCTTCCCATGTGTGCAATTGTCAATTTGATTACGGTGTTATCAGATACTAAAACAATAATAAGTATGGTGTGTAATTACAGAATTTTGCAGCCATATATTTATTTTCATGATTTAATGACCGTGGGGAAGAAATATACATGAAGAATGATTGAAGCCATGTACAGCCAATGCACGACGCTTGCAGCTTGGTTACGTATTAAACAGCTTCACCTTGGTTCGTTACAGATATTCCCATATATTTTGACCATTGACCAAGTGATGTGACCAGGTTTGTGCTAACCACAAAACGGCCGCCGGTGCTTAACGCATGGCCGAATCATTCCAGGGGCGAGTACAGAGCAAAGTGCAGAATCAGAACTCACAAACAATTTTTAAAATCGAAAAGTTGTGACCACCTGTACTCCTATCATTTAAGAGTATGAACCAAGTTTCTTTAGTTATGACAAACAGTAAACGTAAAAAAAAAATTCTTAAAAGAAGCATGCATCGCTGAGTCGTGAAAAGCTTACATGTTGAAATAAATATTTTGCTCAAAACAAGTATACCCTCCGATAATGGTTGGACGGACGGAAAATCTAAAGAAGAAATTGACAATGTTGGTTTGAGACACCAGCAAGAAATTATTTTTACAACCCACCACCACATCCGTGAAAACCAATGATACCACGGGATGAGATCCAACAGTCTTCACAAAAGAGATTTGAAATCATTCTACCTATAACATTATTGTTGCCCACCACTCAAAAGCAAAGTTTGTCCTTCCCTCACACCAAGAATATTTGCTAAGTCTATGGTTTGAGTGCCAAGGCAAGTCCGACCTTAGCACTCTTTTCAATGGCCCTGGTGTCCACCTCTCCAGAGATAGTAAAGAGAGATTTTGGACGCCACTCATGCTGGATGAGAGCACTTGCCCGGCCATAGTTGTTCACACGGGCCTTCACTGTCGTCAAAGGATCAAGTGCATGCTGAGTCCCAATTGTCAGTGTGTTCTCATTGTTTAAAAAGCTATGGGACAGCTCCGCACCAACTGCAGTATTGCTCAGTGGACTTACAATGTGGTAGTAGGAAGCATTAAGCATGTCACCTTTGTTGTTCCTGCACTTATAAGTTAAATTAAAACAACTTTATAAAAAACAGAGAAGATAAGTTAAATTAAAACAACTTTATAAAAAAAGGAGAAGCATATCACACCCGACATTGCATACGCAGCAGACAGAAAATGAATCAGATTTTTAATGTTCCACTCTAAAAATAACCTTTACTTATTCATCCTATCACTACTCCACTAAAATTTACAAAGTATCCAGTCCTTGTCTACTTGGAAATAAGACAGTTGATATCTTTAATAATCTTGTGACATTTGAAACAATAGTTTCAACTCTGATCAGTGAGTTAAACAATTTCAAGCCATTGATTTCCAGCAAAAATCCCCATCTAAGGACAATTAGAGAATGTCTTTGACAATATGATACAGGAAAAAGAATTGCTTCGGGAAGCAAAAAATAACTCACAAAATCAGGGAACCAATGAGGTCAGCACGGGTATAACTCAACCCTGCATTGAATTTGGTGAAGTTCCCAGTGGCGGTGTCAAATGAGAGATCAGTCCCAATAGCTACACAATTGTTTCCAATCACACCAGAGAAGTTAACTAGGGGTTTTGCAGTCAATCCAATGCTTGTGCTTATTCCAGCATACTCATGCTGATATTGGAGTTCCACCTGTCACCACAATCATCATAAACTGGCAATCAATGACCATGTCCCTACTGACAGAGTAAATAAGTTTTCATGCATTAAGTACCACAGCGAGAACTTAAACTAAATTGACAGGGAAAACAGTTAAAGAAACCTCTTACCTTGCCAGATCTCTGATCAGGAACAATAAAGCTAAAGATTGTTTTGAGTCCCGGTGCAGGCTCATCGACAGTGATGGTTGTAAAAAGCTACAAAAATCAGCATAACAAACCATGTATCATACGATCAGAAGTGAATACCCATTGCAAGATGTGAACGTTGATCATTTTATGTACGCGGGAACAAGAAATGGCAGAAGAAAAATCATCAATTCACCACAAGGAGCCCTGCCTCTACCCTCTAGATAAGTTTATTGCAGGTGTCAATCTCAAGAACAATCTAACAGAAATAACCCAATGAACATGTAATTCCGTTACTCATCACATGGTGCTTCTAAACCACATTAAAAATTGAACCTGAAATGAAACAGGTCATAATCCTTTTCTGTATGGCATGTGTTTATAACTAACACAAATCATTTGCCTATTTTTCTTCCCACCAAATCCAAGCAAGTACACACAAGCAGACATTTTGGATACATAAAACTTTCCTATAATAAATTGCTCCAATTTTGGCAAATGGCTGCTAGTGAAGATGTATAATCCACTACAAGATGTGTCATGCAACAAAGACACAAAAAACAAATTAAAACATAGAGGTTCAAAATTTTCAGCTGCAATTCACTGCCAAACAGTTACAGAAAGCTATGAAGCAGCAGTTACTATGAAACAAAAAGCAAGCAAGACTTACATTAGAGTTAGTATCAACTTTAACATCAGTTGTGATGTTCTTATTCTTCAACAGAGTGCTCACATCCGCCAAAAACAGCTCACCTTTCTTAACACCGCTTGAAGTTATCGCCTACAATAATACATCACAAGCATTTCTCATTGGTCATAAAGTGTTTAGTATCGTTACAAATATATCTTTTAGATTTTCCAAAATCCTACAATCAATTTTAGTACTAAATAACCCAGAACTAAACAAAAAATAAATAAATCTTTTGCTCTCTGATTTTTTTAACACCATTTTCTCGGGAACCAAACAAAAGAAAAACTCACAACTCCAGTTGAGGTGTAAGTAGTGACAGTGAACTTGTGGTCGCTCTGGTAATCCTTGTAGAGAAGATCTAAACAAGCAAGAATAACAAAAGAGCAAAAAATTAAAAAAACTTTAAACTTTTTTAACCGAAAATTAATCTGATTAAGTTTGAAAAAAATGTTTACTTCTTTTTAATCAATTACCTCGGGCTTTCTTGCCGATATCTAAGTAGAGACCGGGACCTTTCACCATGATTTTCCCGAGAAAATGGAAACCAAAACAAAACAAATATCGGAAATTATGTTTTGACTGTTAGTTGCCTCTGGGAGAGAGAGGAAAATGAATATATTGAAATAAAAAGTAAAAACCCTAGAACAGTTTTTTTTTGTGTGTATGTGTCCCGGGAGTTTATCTTGATCGTTGGATCTCGTGTGGGGTAGGAATTCCCTCATTTAAGCCGTTGATCTATGAATCCGAGGGGTGCAAGGTTGACGTGCCTACGGGAACGAAGACAGAGGGTGTTTGGGCATATTCGGTTATTCCATTCTCTTTCTGATAACGTGTTGTTTTGGGGAATTGGGGAATTGTTGGGCTTTAAAATAATATTTTTAAATAAATTTTTATTTTGTGAATTTTAAGAATTAACAAAAAAATATGAGCAATATAATTATTGAAATGTCACAAATTAAAAGATGATATTAATTATCTTAATTGAAAAATATTGTTTAAAAGATAAAAAAAATTATTTTATTTCTAAAAACTCTCAATATTTTAAAAAAAAAGTTATACTTTTTATTGTTAAAAATGTTTGATAAAAATATTATTTTTAGAAAGAAAATTTATTTTCATAAAAATATTAAACATGATAAGATCAATACCACTAATCAACCATTTCAACTATAAAAAAGTTAAGCCTAACAACTTGTAACTAGTCCAATTAAACAAGCTTATTTATTATAAAAGGGTATAATATTTATTATACCGCATTATTTATATGATAATTTAACAACATATGTAGAGAGAGAAAATAATACCGCTCATAAATTAAACAATCTTATTTTTTATAAAAATTATAATATTTATTATTATATTATAATTTATTAATATATATAATACACGAAGATAAAAATATCTGTAATTAAATTTTGTATACAAATTATTATATATAATTTTTTAACTTTTTAGGTCATCGTATTTACAATAAGATCAATATTAGGGATTCAATTTGTATTCTAAAACTTATATACAAAACAATATAAAAACTTATGTATTATAGTTAATTAAAATTAATATGTGAAATAATATATAAATTTTTACATCACTTGAAATAAATATTTTTAGTGTATAATTTGAGAAAGTTATATATTAAATTTAGTGAAAATATAAATGGCAATTTAAAATTACATTTTTTTTTACATATATTTATTAATTGTTGGATATAGACACTTTAACTGTTAAGATTTAATCTTGTAAATATAATTAATACGAATACAAGATATGTTTTGATAATAAAGATATTTATTAAGATTTTTATATTTAATAAATTATATATTTTAATATATCAAAATTTATCATTAATTATTATATTAAATATCATAAATTATTATAAATAATAAATATAGAACTTTAACAAGGGGTTTAAGGATACTCGTTACCAAAATTTATTTAAGATTTATTTTTTAATAGATAAAAGTATTAATAATTTAATAGTTAATAAAAAAATCTTAGAGGTGGTCTGATGGTTGGGAACGAGTTTATGCAGATTTTGTATCTCAAATTCGATTCCCATCACAAGATTCTCTTTGTTGAAATACCTAAAAGGTCAGGTCGTATTCTTGTAAATTTTATCTGAATTGTTTATTCAATAATTAAGGCTCATCTGTCCCTTTGGTAGTTAAGGCTTATCAACTCTGTCTCTTAAATTTAATATATATAATTAACATATTTAAAATACAATCTCAAATATTCTATAAATTTTACTATAATATTTTACAAAAAGTTTTTTTTTTTAAATTAATACTTATATGAGTTTGTACTTTAAAATACACCCTTAATTAAATTAGTTAATTTCAATTTAAGCCTGTCCTAGATAGAAGGGGGAAGTAGAGGTGACAAATGGATCAGATCAGTACGGTTCGGTATGATGAACAGTAAAAATATGACCCAACCCAATGCAATATAAAGGCCATGCTGGCTGAGCATCCAAGCCCACGGGCTGTGCTAAGCACGAGCCCAAGGGCCTAATAAGGCCCGGCACTGAACTTCTACCGGGTTGAGCCATGCTTTTACTGTTTAATAGGGTTAAATGAAAAAATTTGAAAGACTATAATTTAGTATTTGACATAACTCAAAGCATGTTTGCAAATTTTAACCAATTACATTTCCATTCATTTGCTATACATTTCAAAATCAAAATTCAAATTCAACTAATTCATAATCATGGATAAATTTACATCACTATAGGACAGCACATCCCAACTAGGTTGGCACCCACTGAACTATCTATCATTTGTAATTCATCAATTTACAAAGGTTTATATCAAGCAAGAAAATAATACATACAGAATCAAATACATACATAACCATTTAATACATACATAACTAAATACCAGAAATAAAATTATAATTAAAACCAAGCAACAGACCTAAAGTACCCAAAACCTAACAGAACCCAGTCAAGTACCAAAATCATAACCAAGCATCAAAGATTGAAAATGATCCAAATCAAGTACCAGAAATAGAACCCATGCCAGGACCAAATTGATCAAAGGAAATAATAACCAATAAAAATAATTCTGATCAATATTATAACAATCAATTTTCTCCTCAATAACTTGATTTATATTTTTAATTCTATCTTCTGCATCCTCCCAATCCTTCAAGCATATCAAGCAATCTAAAACTTTCGACAATAGCCTTGATCTCCTTTCATCTAGCACCCTGTTCCCTGCACTAAAAGTAGATTTCGATGCAACTGTGGATACCAGAAGAGTTAGTAGATCATGAGCCATGGTGGATAGCACAAAGAAAACTCTTTCATTTGCTTTCCACCATTGCAAAATATCTCTTTTTTCTTCAAGAGTAAATAAATAAAAATAATCAGTGAAAATATATTTCTCCAATTCATGAAGTATACTATTTGAACTACCAACATGAGTTCTAACACTGTTTAAAATTTTTCAAGATGAAATATCAACTACAGGCTCATTATTACTATAAACAGTTTGTGTATTTATACATGTCATATTCTGATATTGAATATAAACATCATTTAAAGATTTTTGCTAATCAGAACCATCCAAATCAAAGTTAACATTTAAATTTTTGGCAGTTTTATTAATTAATGCAATAGAATCAAAAAGATTGATCTTAGGATCCATCACTGCTGCATATACAAATAATTTACAAATATTCTTTCGATATTTTTTGAATTTCTCTTCTATAACAAATCAAACTATCCTAAACTCATCAATATCTTTACAACGAGCAAAAATATAACTAATATCATGTAAATGGTTCAAAATACAAGAAGAAGTAGAAGAATAAACAAGTGAACATGTTAATGTAACATCGTAAAATATTTTCAAAAAATTCATAAAAGTAAAAGACATATTCCAATCAGCGGCTGAGATACAAACATCATCTAATTTTTTATTAAAATAATGAATAATTGCATCACTATAATTAACACAAGATCTCAACACCAAATAAGTTGAATTTCAACGAATTTTCACATCAAGCATGAATCTCCTATGCTATAATCCATAATGTACTAAAGTATAATTAAACTCTTACCTCATAGAACCATGTGAAGCTATATACTGTATAGCATCTTTAATTTTGTCTATATGACACTGAATTTGATTTAATCCATCTTGCACAATCAAATTAACATTATGATAAACACATCTCAAATAAAAAAACTATAAATCAAAATCACGTGCAAGAGATAAATTATTAATAAACATATCAACAACAGCAATATTTGTATAAGTATTATCAAAAGTAATACTAAAAATTTTATCATGTATTTAATATTCTCTAAGAACGCTCATCATTGCATTGAAAATAGCAAATACATAATGTGGATATTTCAATTCACGAAAAGTAAGAATTTTTTTATGAAACATCCAACTGTCATTAATGTAATAAGAAGTAATACAAAGATAACCCAAATGATTACATCCAATCCAACAATCAGAAGTAACAGAAACAGCTCTTTTAAAACAAGTAAAATTTGCAATCAAATTTTTTTTAACTTGATCAAATAATTTAATAATATCACTCTTACATATATTTATAGGAACTAATTTAAAAGCAGGTTGAACATACATTCTCATGAATTTTTTTAACCTTTTGTCCTCTGTCTGAGTGAATAACAATTCACCTGACACTATCTATTTAGTCATCCCTTTCTTGCATGTTTTCGTATAAGTACCTAAAACAACTAATATTGTTCCCGGATGTATTTGGTGCAAGTACAAATTAAGTACCATCCCCAGAAAACAGTATGTGTTTGACTATATTTATCAGCAGGTCTTTTTAAATGTCCATTTCCACTGGCAATTGAATAACTTAATGCTTTCTTACAAAAGTTACAGATAACTTTATTTTTTATTTATCCAGAAGCATTAGGCCTATACTCTAATGTAAAAAAATTACATACAGTAGATATTCTTGCCCTTTTAGAACTGGATACACTAGATATAAAAGAAGAACTAGTTTCAATGTTATCCTGTTCACAAGACATTGTCTTACAGATATAATAGATTATATTTACCTGCACTTACTTTTTAATCACAAAAGCTGTAATCATAAGGAAACAAATAGATACAGAAGTTGTGTCATCAATCCAGGGTGTAATATAAACGATTGAAAAAACAATCATCAGGACAGAAAAAACATTTAATAAGATTGATAGAAATAAATAAATAAAACAAAATTTAATCAAATTAACAACATTAGAGGTTTAGCAAACAAAGACATATCGTAACCCTTTCCCTAATAACAAATAAAGGTATTTTAGAATACTTCATTTGTTATTTATTATTAGGAACGGATACTACCAACTAATGATATGAATGAACTAGACAATTTATGACTGTTGGATTGAACCATTACTAACACAAAATATGAAAAATAGAATACACATTTATAAAACAGAAACAACATATTAATCAATAATCATTCAAAACAAAAATAGAATTCTAGCATCATGTACATTCAACTTCACATATATATTCAAACAAGACAGAATACACAAAAACACAGTTTCAAATGTATGTTAATCAAATAATCCAAGTGAATTAGATAATGTGATACGTGGCGTTGTTGCAGAAAATTAATCAATTATTAAACCCTTTCTCCTTGGTAAGAGGAACACAAGATTACAGTTTTTGGGACATGTTATCAGTTTTCAATCTATATATCACATTATCTCATTAACACAAACATATTAAGTCAAACGGAACAAAAGTTTCATGTACTTTACATGCATATTCATACATGACAGAATACACGGAACACACAATTCGAAGAGCATGTTAATCAAAACAATCCAAGATAATACAACACGTGGCATTGTCGCAGAAAATTAGTAGGTTACTGAACCTTTTTCCTTTTGTGGGAGGAACACAAAATTATAGTTTTTGAGGCATGTTATCATTTTTCAGCCTATATACCACATTATCTCATACACAGAGGACAAATACATGTTTATAACATATAACAGAACAAAAGCATCATGTACTTTACATGCATATTCATACAGGATAAAATACACAGCACACATAATTCAGAAAGCATGTTAATCAAACAATCCAAGTGAATTAGATAATGTGGTACGTGGTATTGTCACAGAAAGTTAGTCGGTCATTGACCCCTTTTTTCTTTATAGTAGGACCACAGGATTGTAGGTTTTAAGGTATGTTATCAGTTTCTATCCTATATACCACATTATCTCATATACAGATAATAGACACATGTTCATAACATAAACAAAACAATTGGGATAAACATATTTACCAAGTAATATTAAATACACATTCATCAAAATAGTGTTAATCTAACAGAATAGAAACATCACTCACAATAGTTTATAATAGGAGTATAATCGAATCGAGTCGAGTCGAGCAATGAACTACTCGAACTCGATTCAAGTCAAAAATTTGAAACTCGAACTCAATCGAATTTATATTTTTTATACTCGACTCGATTTGATAAAATACTCGATATACTCAAACTCGACTCGATTAAACTCGAATATTTATTTTTTAAATTATTATTATAAAATTTAAAATTTATTTGAATTGACTCGATTCGACTCGACTCGGTTCGATTATACCCTTAATATATACTCGTTAAGCTCGCGAGTCTAACGATTCGAGTATTGTTGTACTCGAACTCAACTTGAAGAGCCACTCGAGCTACTCAAACTCGAGCTCGATTCGACTATTATCAAGTCGAATTCGAGTATCTATCAAGTCGAGCTCGAGTAGGTCACGAGTAGCTTGACTCACTTTCACCCCTAGTTTATAACATGTTTATCATTTAAGACAGAATACACATTGATGCTAAAAATATTAATCCAACAAACATATCATATTTATAATCATGTCGAATGCATTTACAAAGAACAAGAATCTTTATAAATCCACAAATTAAATCCAAGAACAGATCTGGTTCGTTGAACTTCAACTTCAGATAAGGCAAATCAAATAAAACAGAATGACGGGAGAGTTTATCCATCAAACAAAACACAAATCATTCATAAAAAATTTATAAATATTTTAAGATTCGTGTATGAAAACATAAAAAATAACCTAAATCAAGAGTTCATATAGAGAATAAATCTACGAAGTCAAGCAAATAATAGATCTTACTAGGGTTCATTCAGCTTCAGATAAAGAAAATCAAACAGAACAGAGAGTCATTAGTCATACAGAACACAAATCATTTGTAGAGAGATTATAATCATTTTAAGATTCGTGTATGAAATCGTAAAAAACTAACCTAAATCAAGCGTTCAAACACACTACAGAGAACAAATCCACAAAGACAAGCAAAGAATAGATTTGGTTCGTTCAACTTCAACTTTAGTTGATCAAATAAGGAAAATCAAAGAATTCCATGTGGTTATTAGTTATACAAAAAACACATATCATTCAAAGCAAAAATATAAATATTAATGAAAAACTATAAACATTCAAAAATTTAAAGACTCACCCCAAAAAGCCCAAAATCTACAGATATGGCAAGGATCTTTGAGAATCTAAGAATCAAAACGATTAACAGTCAAAGTTTCTTCAAATACAGTAAGAGAGAAGTTAGAGAAAACAACAAAATGAGAAGAGACAGAGAGACGAAGAGAGAGTGTAAAATAAAATTAGGGTTAGGATTTGGAAAAAATAATGTTTATATAGTATGATCCAACGGTTACAAACAATCCACTTTAATCCCAGATTCAATCGGACGGTTGAAATTTTATTTTAATTCATAGATATCTAACGATCAGTATTGTTTGCTATAATCCCAAGATTATCCAACGACTCATATTTGTTTCAATCTTAAGATCAATCTAACGAACCAAATTGATTTAATCCAACGACTTAGATTTGTTTTCAATCTCAAAATGGCTTCAATTCAACTGTCGTAATTTTTATAAATCCCGAGGAGGTTCGAATCCTAAAACGGTTTGATCCAATGATCATAAATTGTTTACATATATTTCAATCCAACGGTTATAATTGATTAATCTAACGGTCAGAATTCATTCAAATCTTAAGATCAATCCAACGGACAAAATGAAGTCAATTTAATGGCTATATATTGTTTACAATTCCAGGTCAATCCAACTATCAAAATGACGAAGATCTGACGATCAAAATTGGTCTAAATTATTAGTATGTAAATCCAATGGTTAAGAAAATTTAAATTCATAAGATTTTAAATTTTTGATCCAACGGTCTTATTTAAATTAATCAGTTCAAATCTAACGATCAAAAATTAATGTATTATTATTAATTATTAAATTTTTAATTTTAAAATTTTTTTCAAATACAATTATTAATGTTTCTAATTATAAAATATAATTTATAAATTATAATCATATTATTAAATTTACATTTTTACTTTAATTTTTGATATCATAATTCATAAATTTCTTTTACATTGTACATTTTTTATTTTATTAATAATTTTAAACTAATAATATAATATAAATAAAAGTATAAAATATAAATATAATATCAATAATTGAATATCTAATAAGACTAAATTGATTAATATTGTGAGCCCCGTGTCCTTAACACAAGGGGCATAACTATAATTCTACCTTTTTATTGTACATGCCTTTGGCCCCATTCCGTACACTGTTAACATGTCAATACGATTTCATAATTATTTTGGGAATTTGAGTTTGCTAAGATAGAGTTTTGAGGTCGTGAATGCATATACCTTAACCCTAATGATATTTTTCAAATTTAGGAAAGATTCAAGTGAGATTTTTAATTTTTTTGGTGGGTTCGATTGATCGAATAGGATTATTCGTTCGATCGAAGTTTTGAGAACTCCCTGAAAAATTTATGGTACATATTTGTTCGAACGAATAGGAAAATTCATTCGATCGAATGAGGCTTCGTTCGATTGAATAGGCCATTCGTTTGGTCGATAAATTAAAAGATCTCTAACTTCTATAAACATCGAAGGATTCATTCGAATGAACCTTGGTTTGTTCGATCAAAGGGGATGATTCGTTCAAACGAACTTCAATTCGTTTGATCAAATCAGCATAAAAAGACGATTTTGCCCTCATTCTAAAAGCATCTCCTTAAAAAAACTTAAGGACAAAATGATAATTTTATCCTTTTTCTATAAATAGGGGGTCAGAGTCAGATTTTATGGTTTTTCTTCTTCTTTCTCCTCTCCCTCTCTCACACGCTCGTTCTTTCCCTCTCTCTCTCTCTAGATTTGACCATATTTTATCGAATCTTTAATTTCTCTTCGCCTGTAGACTACATTCTACATGTCTAACTCTATGGGAACATCAATTTGACGGTAGAAGCATGGAATCGCAAAAGAGCACCTAGGGTTTTGAGGAGAGAAATTGGAGTTTTCTGACTTTCAAGCGAAATCAAGGAAAATCAACC
Source organism: Trichilia minutiflora (assembly GCA_035590515.1). Lineage (NCBI taxonomy): Eukaryota > Viridiplantae > Streptophyta > Magnoliopsida > Sapindales > Meliaceae > Trichilia > Trichilia minutiflora. Next base: position 6,335,176 of record JAVXUL010000012.1, on the reverse strand, counting down.
ATATCACAAGATTCGTAGCTTTATTTCTAACTTGTCTGTATATACTGTTTTTCGTTTTAGCCAACTTTTATGAAATGGGTTTTACTATAGATTTGTATGAATTTTCTTAGATTTATCACTCACATTCTAATTTTTAAGCATTAGTTAAGTTGTAATAAAGTTGGAGAAGTTGTAAAAAGTTAGAAATACGAATTCGAAGAAAATGGGTGAATGTAAATAGTAATCAGAGTTACTGTTCTGATGGGTAGGTGGGGTCCGTAAGTCTAAAATTGTAAAATCGAGCTGAATTATACTAGTTAGGTTATAATGTAATTTTGTATCGATAATGTATAGGTAATTAAAGGGATAACGGGGTTTTTAATTGGATTCATGTTTTGGTTCAACTTTAGGAAACCCGATTAAATATGCATTGCATGTATTTGAGTCACCTGCGTCTATTAGAATATATATTGATATAGTTTTGGGTATATGTGATTAGGCGACAATACGCGAGCGAGGAATCCGCGTGCTAAGCCAAGGAATGAGGGGAATTAGGGAGTGTTTACCGTTTCTAAACTATGAGTGGACTATTTTCTACTTTTGTTATTTTATTTCAAATTTACTTTTATGATTTCATAGATATACAAGTGAGATATAGATGATTTTTTCTTATTACTCTCCAGTATATGGTTTTATAATGAATTTGATATGGTTTGATAAATAGATGTATGTTTTTATTTGATGATTTGGCCAGTGGGCCTGGCTTATATTATGTTATGTGATGTTACGGCCAGAGGGCCATGTTTTATGATCTTGGTATGATGTTAGGCCAGTGGGCCGAATTTTTACATTTTGTATATGGGTGAT
>JAVXUL010000012.1:6323138-6334230 GCA_035590515.1 Trichilia minutiflora | reverse complement strand
TAATATTAAATAGACATTCATCAAAATAATGTTAATCCAACAGAATAGAAACATTACTCACAGTAGTTTATAACATATTTATCATTTAAGATAGAGTACACATTGATGCTAAAAATATTAATCCAACAAACATATCACATTTATAATTATACTGAATACATTTACAGAGGACAAGGATCTTCATGAATTCACAAATTAAATCTAAGAATAGATCTGGTTCGTTGAACTTCAACTTCAGATAAGATAAATCAAACAAAACAGAATAACAGGAGAGTTTATTCGTCAAACATAACACAAATCATTTATAGAAAATTTATAAATATTTTAAGATTCGTGTATGAAAACATAAAAAAAATAACCTAAATCAAGAGTTTATATAGAGAACAAATCTACGAAGTCAAGCAAATAACAAATCTAGTTAGGGTTTATTCAGCTTCAGATAAAGAAAATCAAACAGAACAGAGAGTTATTAGTAATGCAGAACACAAATAATTTGTAGAGAGATTATAATCATTTTAAGATTCGTGTATGAAAACGTAAAAAACTAACCTAGATCAAGAGTTCAAACATATTACAGAGAACAAATCCACGAAGTCTAGCAAAGAATAGATCTGGTTCATTCAACTTCAGCTTCAATTGTTTAGATAAGGAAAATCAAAGAATTCCATGTGGTTATTAGTCATACAAAAAACACATATCATTCGAACCAAAAATATAAATATTAACGAAAAATTATAAATATTCAGAAATTTAAAAACTTACCGCCAAAAGCCTAAAATCCACAGATACGACAAAGATCTTTGAGAATCCGAGAATCAAAACAATTAATAGTCAAAGTTTTTTCAAATACAGGAAGAGAGAAGTTAGAGAAAACAATAGAACGAGAAGAGACAGAGAGACGAAGGGAGATTGTAAAATAAAATTGGGGTAGGATTTGGGAAAAATAAGGTTTATATAGTATAATCCAAAAGTCACAAACAATCCACTTTAATCCTAGATTCAATCGGACGGTTGAAATTTTGTTTTAATTCACAGATATCCAACGGTCAGTATTGTTTGCTCCAATCCCAAGATTATCTAACGCCCAAATTTGTTCCAATTCCAAGATCAATCCAACGGATCAAATTGATTTAGTCCAACAGCTCAGATTTGTTTTAAATCCTGAAATGGCTTCAATCCAACAATCACAATTTTTGTAAATCCTGAGAAGGTCTGAATCTTAAAATGGTTTGATCCAACGACCATAAATTGCCTACACATATTTCAATCCAACGATCATAATTGATTAATCTAACGGTCAAAATTCATTCCAATCCCAAGATCAATCCAATGAACAAAATGAATTCAATCCAACAACTATATATTGTCTACAATTCCAAGTCAATCCAACAGTCAAAATAACGAAGATCTAACGGTCGAAATTGATCTAAATTATTGCTACGTAAATCCAACGATTAAAAAAATTCAAATTCATAAGATTTTAAATTTTTGATTCAACAGTCTTATTTAAATTCATCACTTCAAATTCAATGGTCAAAAATTAATATATTATTATTAATTATTAAATTTATAATTTTTAAAATTTTTTCAAATGCAATTATTAATATTTCTAATTATAAGATATAATTTATAAATTATAATCATATTATTAAATTTATATTTTTTATTTTAATTTTTGATATCATAATTCATAAATTTCTTTTACATTTTAAAATTTTCATTTATTAATATTTTTAAATTGATAATATAATATAAATAAAAATATAAAATATAAAAATAATATCAATAATTTAATATCTAATATACTTATTAATATTATATATATGAATTATAAATTATAATACTGTTATACATGTATAATAATATAATATAAACACATAAATAATATAATATATACATAATATACTAAATTACTAGTATAATAATATACTAATATAAGTATTATTTATAATTTGTTATTATAAATATATGTTATAATATATTAATATTATTATTACATACATAATTTAATATATTACTATTATACTAAAAGTGATTTCAAAATTCGTCTTTTTTTTTTTAATTTTAAATTGATTTAAAATTTTTTAAACTTTTTAAATTAGTTGGCAGGATCCTATGTTTGCATAAAATTTTTAATTTCAATTAATTTTATATTATCAATAAATGAGTTAAGAAATATATTTAAGAATAATTTTCAGAATTAAAAATGTAAAATTGTAACATTATTACATGTTTTACAAAAACGTATGACTCAAAAATATATTGTTTGTTTGGTATGAATATGGAAGAATTTTGTATACTGAAGATATTAATTTCTAATTTTAAAATTATTTGCATTTTTTTAAAAATCTATATTTTTATAAATAAAGTTATATTCAAAATTACTTTTTTTTTTATATATTAAATAAATTATTTTTAAAATTAAGTATAAGTACATCCATACCAAAAATAAAATTACTCTAAATAAATAACTCCAAAGACGGAAACAAATCTTCGAAGAAACAAACGATTACGAGAAACGATCTCGAAGCCGTCAAATGTCAATCTCACATGCGAAACGGGGGCGTTTTGTGTCAGCATCGACAGATCTTTTCTTCTTCTTTTTACGGAGATAAGTGTTGACTCTTGCTGTATAAGCAAAGATGATCCGATTCTCCGCCGTTCCAACAGGTCATACATGTTGGAGTTTGTGGACCAATTTTCAGTTACATCCCCGCCACTTGTTTAAACTTTAAATTCACTCAAGAAGAAGAAGAGAATTAATAAAATAAATAGCCATTCCAACATTCCTTTCAAAGAAGGCCGTTAGCTGGACCTGGACTTGTTGGAGTAAGGCACACTAAATGAATTGCGCATTATGAAATATTAAATTTTTTAAAAATATTTATTATTAATAAAAAAAGTGAGTTTAAAATATTAAATATTGTTAAGATTTGTTTAATGGTGCTTTGGTATTTTGATATTTTTAAATAATATTTTTTAAAATATATATCACAATTAATATAATATTTATTATACATAATAAAGTTATGTAATAAAAAATCTAACAATTAGTGAATCTATATGATGAAGCACTTCAAGTATTAATATATAATATAATATTAATATAAAAATTACTTATAAACACATTTAAAATCAATAATCAAATATAAATAATTATTTGTTTTTAATTTAATATATATTTATATATATATACAATATTAAATTAATAATTGAAATTCACCGTTTATTACCACCACCACGATCTCAAACAATTTGACCCCATTTTTTTATTATTTATTTTCATGTAATGTTTATTGTCAATAGTATTTAAATTATTATTACTTTTTAGAATTTGGATTCACAGAGAAAGGTTAATTATGATTATAAGAATAAAAAAGACTGATAATGGCGACCTGACGGTCACGAACGTTACGCGTAGAGGCGCTGACAAACTCTTTTCACCAAGTTGTTTATCACTATCAGTGTGAAATGTGCGCTAGACCGATCACCAGGAAGCTTAATGCCCAAGGTTCGAGCAGTTCGGCTACAAAAAGCGAAAAGATCGCACACGATTTCCAAAAAGAAAAAAGCGCATACATTTCTGGGAAAAAAAAATAATAATAATCTACGACTGTTTATATTTTTCAGATCATTTTCGTTTTATTATTGCCTTAAACATTTTTTTGTCATAATATGCGAATTCCATTAACGTGTGAAGCTGTTCTTATTTTCGGTCAAATTCCATTAACACAATTTAATAGACCAAATAATCAATCAATGGCTACTAAACTCTTATAAATAAATGCACAGTCTCTACGCGTCATTTTTGTTTTCTTGATCATTTATCCGTCCATACCGATGAAAGCCATGTCGACTGTTACAGTTGGGCCGCTCCTCTACGGCAACTGGAGACAGAATTTGAATTATCGTCATAGAAAGAAGATATTATTGAAGCCAAATTTTTTAAATTACTCTTTCAAGTCAGTGTCCAATGCAGGGAGGTTCTGTGTATTCAAGAAGCTTCACACGATCAAAGCGAGTAGCTCCACTACTACGGATACCGCTCTCGTTGAAACTTTGGAATACGGGGGGGTGTTTTTCAAAGAAAGTTTTCCGCTCAAGCGAACTCAAAAGGTTTGTAATTCGATTTACTTCGTATCATATATTTCCATGAAAATGTATTTGTATTCATTTGTAATTATTTTTTGTTGGTTTGTGATTTTGGTAGGTGGAGGGAAAGTTTTTTGTAAGGTTAGAGAAGGGAAAAAATGAAAGGAATTGTCGACTGACTGTGGGATGTGATATTCCTGGCGAATGGGTTCTTCACTGGGGAGTTTCTTATATTGATGAAAATAGCTGGTTAGATTGTATTTTCGTATTGATTAGTTTCTAAACTTTTTAAATTTGGTTTGTTAGTATGTTGTTTTCGTTTTTTCCTTTCGCAGTGAATGGGATCAACCTCCAAAGAAGATGAGACCTCCTGGTTCTGTTCCTATCAAGGTACAATTTGCTTTTAGTTTTTCTTTTTGAGTGCATTTTTCTGACACAGATTCTCTCGTTTATTATTTATAATTTTTTTTGGTTTTAGGATTATGCAATGGAGACACCATTGAAGAAATTTTTGGAGGGAGACACGTTTCAGCAAGTGAAGATTGATTTTGATACCAAAAGTAAAATTGCAGCTATACATTTTGTTTTAAAGGTTGTGTTTAGAAGTTAGGCATGGATTTTCTTTTGCACATAATTATTTCCGATACATAAAGATATATTAGGCTAAGCATATGTTTTTTCTGCCGGGGATCTTTCTGCAGGATGAAGAAACCGGAGTTTGGTATAAGCACGGAGGGAGAGATTTTAAGGTGTCACTTGCAGACTGCCTTCATGCTGATGGCACTGTGATTGGCATACAAAGTACCTTTGGTTGGTGGACAGGTTGTAGAAATCACTACGTATATAATTTCATTTACATTTCTTTTATGTTTGATGATGTAAATCTGATCCCTTCATTAATTACTTTAACATTATTTTAACCAAGGTTTGGTGTGATTCAATACAATGATAAACTACCAAATTATTTGAGTCCACTATTTCATTCTAACCATGTTGTGGTGTCAAAGAATGGTAAGTTATCAATAAGATTTATTGCTGAGATAAAGGGGGTCACAGCTTTATAATTGGTGTTCTGTTTGACATCTTTCTTTCTGGATATTGGTTGTTGTCTATATAGTCCACTTCCAACTAAGGTATAAAGCAAATTCATGTTTGCTAATTCTATTTTCCCTGATAGATTTTGCCCTATCTCCATTTTTTGTTCAAGTGATATACTAACAGATTTTGTTGCCTACTCTTGTGTCTAGGAGCTTTAGGATGGCTATCTAAAATGATTCTCAAGGCAGAAGCTTCAGAATCTAAAGTTGAAGATAGCAGTTGTGAATCCATAGAGCTTAAACAACAAAATAGGTTCCTGCAAGGGTTCTATGAAGAAATGCCTATTGCAAAGAAAGTTGTTATTGATAACTATGCAAGTGTTTCTGTTAGGAAATGTCCTGAGACAGCTAAGAGTCATCTTTATTTGGAAACTGATCTACCTGGAGATGTTGTTGTTCACTGGGGTGTTTGCAGAGATGATTCAAAAAAATGGGAAATTCCAGCTGCCCCATATCCACCGGAAACAATTGAATTCAAGAATAAGGCTTTGCGAACGCTATTACAGGTTAGAACTTATTTATATTCTCTCATTGTGAATTTTTATTAGTGTGCTTGAAGTTATGATTGGATCTGCCCTAATGCAATTTACCAATAATAGCCTATACAGTTGACTAATAATGCAATTTACTATCAAAGAAGTATCATCATTTCATGCCTATCTTATTTGCTTTAATTTTTATGGGTTCTAAGATTGTGAAAAATCATTTTATAGCCTATACAGTTGAATCAAGTTTCATAACTGTAAAATATTTAAAATTTTCCAAAGACCGTTTCTAAAATAGCTATTAGATATTTATTAAAGGAATGGGATTTATTAACTGAGAGAGAGTTCAATTATGTTGTCTAAGGGTATGTTTGGTAACTTCCACTTAACTTGGGAAGTGAAGCAAGGTTGAAAAGGAGTATGGTAAACCACTAAAAGAAGTGGCATTCAATTTTTTTGCTAATATTTGACATCTACTGCTTCCATCCACAACAATTGTGGGTTCAAAGCCATAATATCTCAATCACAAGCACACCTAAGTCACAGGTGGATAGTTTCCTTAATAAGTGATGGCAAATAATTGCTTTTTCAAAATAATGTGCCATAGACTCTGTTGTATATGGTCTCTAATCATAGATGAATAGATGTGTTTATTTGTTTATGGAACACGAGTAATGATTTTGCTTGTCAAATTGGAAGAAAATGTGTTATATGTTTGGTGTACCTTGAAAAATGCTGCCCCTTGGCTTCACATATCTACTTTATATATACCGCTGAATAATTGTTAATTCAAAATATTACAATTACAGGAAAGGCTCTGCAATATTATTTAAACTCTTTAAAATTTTCCCTCTTGCTTGCCACAAATTTAATCAAGGGGCTTATCATGTAGATTAAAACAGATCCATTTCAATCTGTTTTTCATCTTATTGCGGGTAGTAATGATTATTATTTTGCTGTTGACAAACCTTGATGTCCTATTTTCAGCCAAAAGAGGATGGAAGTGGATGTTCTGCATTGTTTACATTAGATGAAGAATTTTCTGGATTTCTTTTTGTTCTCAAACTGAATGAAAACACTTGGTTGAAATGTATGGGAAATGATTTCTACATTCCACTCCCAAAGTCAAGCTTGCCTGCTCAACCTACACAAGTGATATCAATGCCTGGGAAGTCAAAACAAGCAAAACAAGAAGTTTCGCAGACCACATTTACTAATGGAATTATTAAAGAGATAAGAAACTTTGTTAGTGGCATTTCCTCTGACATAAGTCAGAAAAAGAAAAGTAAAGACGCACAACAAAGCATTCTTCATGAAATTGAAAAACTTGCTGCTGAAGCCTATAGTATTTTCAGAACTTCTGTTCCAACTTTGTTGGAGTCAGAGGAAGCTCCTGCAGAATCTGGGACATCAAAACCTGCAGCTAAAATATCTTCAGGAACAGGCCCAGGATTTGAAATATTGTGCCAGGGTTTTAACTGGGAATCACATAAATCCGGCCGATGGTACATGGAGCTCAAAGAGAAAGCTGCAGAATTGTCTTCACTTGGTTTCTCTGTGATTTGGTTACCTCCTCCAACAGAATCAGTGTCACCTGAAGGGTACATGCCCAAGGATTTATATAACTTAAATTCCAGGTATTATTAATTTTGCAATTTGTAAAATGATTTATGATCAGCATCTTTTGTTGTGAATAAAACAAGGATTTTTTTTTTTAAATTTAGTAATAGTCAAATGCCTCTGCTCATTCATAGTTGGAACTTAACCAGCTTACTTTACCATAAAGAAATTACCAAGATTGGCACAAATCCCACAAATTTCATTATTTGTTATTTGTGTATGGTGTTAAATTTTTGATAATTTCTGATAGTTTTACTGCACATTATTTTATTTGGCATTTTACTTATGAAAGGCATTTGGTAAGATCGTCATACTGAAGATGTTTAAATATGAATGATTTTTGCTGTGGTCATATATCAGATATGGGAATATTGATGAGCTGAAGGATGTTGTGAAGAAATTTCATGAACTAGGTATGAAAGTCCTGGGAGATGTTGTTTTGAATCACCGATGTGCAGACTTTCGGAATCAAAATGGTGTATGGAATATTTTTGGTGGTCGTTTAAATTGGGATGATCGAGCAGTTGTTGGAGATGATCCACATTTTCAGGTATGTAAGTAGCTGTGTTTGTTGAAAAATGGACAGCATCATGTATTTTTCAGGGTATCAGAATTTTGCAGCAATAGAGGATATCGTGGCCGTTGGTATCACATTGCTCAATATCACAAATACATGCTGTAATTACTTGTTTCAAATTGCTTCACCGTCGCTGATGCAATTTTTATCATGACTGTGTATCATACATCTTAAATGCTTAAGTTGTTGCTGATTCTTGGTGGGAATCACCTGTTTTGTTAAGGACTGTTCTTTGCAATATTTGGAATAGAAAACACATAAATTTATGCTTCCTATGACTATAGTTGTTTCACAGTAGATCTGTAACTGATTATGCACGTAGCCTCAACATTTTTGTTTGTGATGCCACAAAACATTATATGTTTTTATTGGTAAAGTTTAGATTTGTGTTTGTGTGATGTATGAGTAAACCTAGATGCATGGTTTAACATACCATTAATTTTATCCTTATTAACATTTTGTTGCTTTATAAGCATGCTTGTGGTGTCCATAATAGAAACTTCTCAGTTTGATTAGTGCTGTATTATGGGAATGGTTATGTCCTGTTTGGTTGAATATTATTTTAAGGAGTCCCAGGATAAACTGTGGCTTGATCTTGGTTATTATTCAAGATCTTTACTCACCGATTGATTTTATGCAAAAGATAAGGCTAACTAAATGATTTTAGGAATGCCTTCCTTCTTTAAGGGGCTATACATGTTTAAGATGTATGTATGTTTGGGGGAAGATAAGTATGTTTCTCTTTCATACAGGGCCGAGGCAACAAAAGTAGTGGAGATAATTTTCATGCTGCTCCAAACATTGATCATTCGCAAGATTTCATTAGAAAGGATCTTAAAGACTGGTTATGCTGGCTGAGGTTTGTACATTGAGCCATCATCTTTGTTCTGAAGATTTCTTTATTATTTCAACTCTTGTTAGGATCAGTAGGCACGAAAATGCTTGTCCAGGAGTTTAACATATGGAAATAGTTTCTTATGTCAAATGTTGCAAAATTTTCATCTTTAATTTTTGCTGGTAATGCTGTTGCACAAACCTGAGGATTGTGTGAAAGATTGTAGTCAACCCTTATGGTACAGCCTATCGAATTAATCCCTTCTATGCAGCATGAATTCTTATGCTTGATTATAAATCATAAAATTAAATGCCTACATTTTATGCTACAGGCTAGATATATCTGCATAGGATTTACAGATTTAGTGATTGGTATAGCACCTCAGCTGGGTCTTACATTGCTCATTTAAGGTGTAGGAGCTCCAACCTCTGAATTGCTTGTCTTCCATTAGTATCATTGTGCAAGTGGAGAAAATAATGCTGTAGTATCACTATGTCTGTAATTGATTATTGACGTCAAATATTCTTCAGAAAACTGCCTTGTCCAGCGAACATCCTTAATGAAAAGACATTAATTTTATATTTCAAGTTGAAATATAAAATTAATGTCTTTTCAACTCTGTACAGACAATAATCTTATATTTCAACTCTGTACGGAGTTGAAATATAAAATTGAGTTGCTCAGTGAATTATCATTTGTTGGTGGTTCATGTTTTAGACTTTGAGGAATTTTTTGCGAACTTTTCACTTTTGTTGGTCACCTTGTGGGGCAATCTACTGGCTGTATATACATCTGATACTTGATGTAGTGTGACAGTATGCTACTGCTGCTAATGGTATATGAGGTCATGCAACAGGGTAAGCCGGAAGTGTGAAAGATTTAAGATATTCTAATATTTTCTCTATGCTTCTTTATGGGTTTATAGTAGTCATATCAAACTGTTTAACTTTTTAATGTTTGCAACAGTATGTACCTAGAAGTGTAGATTTATTTTGTAAAGAAGAGGTTACATCTGCTATCTTTCTAATTCTGATTATTTCTATTAGCAGATTGATGATTGAGTGCTGAAATATATTAATCTAATTTTGTGATATTGATGCTGCTAGTATTTGGAGCTTTGCTTCATATTTTATTGATACGAAGGTTCCATTTGTGTGAGAAAGTGTTACATCAGAGGTTTAATTGCAAAACTCTATGACCTGCAGAAAAGACATTGGATATGATGGATGGAGGCTTGATTTTGCTAGAGGATTCTGGGGTGGTTATGTCAAGGACTACTTGGATGCAAGCGACCCTTGCTTTGCTGTAGGTGAGTACTGGGATTCCCTCAGTTATACATATGGCGAAATGGATCACAATCAAGATGCTCATCGGCAGAGAATTGTTGACTGGATCAATGCCACTAATGGCACTGCTGGTGCTTTTGATGTCACCACGAAAGGGATTCTTCATTCGGTAAGAATTTGTTAAAGAGAAATGTCCCTTTTTGTATCTTAATGGAAAATTGAATTATTCAATTCTACTTTTCCATAGTTTAAGGTGTTCATGTAGTAGTAATGTAAGTTCTTTTATGCTTGTACCTATAAAACATTTCATGTTTGCTCCTGAGGAACTAATTGGTTGTGGAACAGTAACACACAGATTTCTATTGAATCACACCTAGACCTACTTTGCTTATATCTCTTGTGATTAATTAATTTGTCAGTTTTTGTTGTATTTTTTATTCTTGTGAGTATTTGTGATTATTGGGAATCTCCGCCTGTGACAATTGCACTGTCTGAACTAAAAGGCTTACCTTTTTTTTTTTTTTTTTTGGTTTGTGCTTATTTTTTACTTTTTCTTCAATGCTCTTCTCCTGAGACTCTAGTTTTTTACTTTTGTTTACTTTAGCTGTAAGTTGGACTTTATTGTATGGTAATTTCTTATAGGCCCTGGAAAGATGTGAATACTGTCGATTATCAGATCAGAAGGGAAAGCCTCCTGGGGTAGTTGGATGGTGGCCATCTCGTGCTGTTACTTTTATAGAGAATCATGACACTGGTTCTACTCAGGTTTGAAGTTCTTTATATTCTACCCCTTTTCATGATTGAACTTATTAACAAAGTCATCTGCATGTTTTTTATTTGAGGAGAATATCAAATTTTGTTCTCACATCTTTAAGGGAAGACATATCCTTGTCTGTCTGAACTTGTGGAAGCCTTTCTATGAATCTCTTGCCGGCTTACTATTGTACTTGTCTTCCCTTGAGAGCAATGACAAAATCATCAGTGGTTGATCCTTTTTAGGTGTTCTTATCTAGAATGGACTTTCTGTCAGAGAATGTGGGATGGCCAGTAGAATTGTTAGGAAAAAACAAAATTCTGTTATATTTGTCAGCATTGCTGGT
>JAVXUL010000012.1:6301791-6323038 GCA_035590515.1 Trichilia minutiflora | reverse complement strand
TATTTTTGATGGATTCTAGGATTGTGAAAAATCATTTTAATAGCTTATTGTGTTTCATAACTGTAAAATATTTAAAATTTTCTGAAGATCGTGTCTAAAATAGCTATTAGATATTTATTCAAGGACTGGGATTTATTAACTTAGAGAGAGTTCAATTATGTTGTTTAAGGGTATGTTTGGTATTGCTGACTCCCGCTTAACATGGTAAGTAAGGCAATGTTGAAAAAGAATTTGTTAAACGACTAAAAGAAGTGGCACACTGGCAGTCACTTTTTCACTTCCTAGTGCTTCCATCCAACAGCAGTTGTGGGTTCAAAATAATATCTCAATCACAAACACACCTAATTCAAGGATGGATATTTTCCTTAATAAGTGATGGTGAATATTGCTTTATGAAAATAATGTGACATAGACTCTGTTCTATATGGTCTCTAATAATAGATTAATAGATGTGTTTGTTTTTTATGGAACATGTGTAATGATTTTGCCTGTCAAATTGGAAGACTGTGTTATATGTTTGGTGTACCTTGAAAAATACTGCTCCTTGGCTTTGCATATCTACTTTATATACATTGTTGAATGACTGTTAATTTAAAATACTCTAATTACAGGAAAGGCTCTGCAATATTATTTAAACTCTTAAACATATTCCCTTATGCATGCCCCAAATTTAATCAATGGGCTTATCATGTAGATTAAAACAGATTCATTTCAATTTGTTTTCCATCTTAATGAGGGTAAGAATGGTTCTTATTTCGCTGTTGACTTATTGGATGCCCTATTTTCAGCCAAAAGTGGGTGGAAGTGGATGTTTTGGATTGTTTACCTTAGATGAAGAATTTTTTGGATTCCTTTTCGTTCTCAAACTGAATGAAAACACTTGGCTGAGATGTATGGGAAATGATTTCTACATTCCACTCTCAAAGTCAAGCTTGCCTGCTCAACCTACAAAAGTGATGCCAATGCCTAGAAAGTCAGAACAAGCAGAACAAGAAGTTTCTCAGACCACATATACTAATGGAATTATTAAAGAGATAAGAAATTTGGTTGGTGGCATTTCCTCTGAAATCAATCAGAAAAAGAAAAGTAAAGAAGCACAACAAAGCATTCTTCATGAAATTGAAAAACTTGCCGCTGAAGCCTATAGTATTTTCAGAACTTCTGTTCCAACTTTCTTGGAGTCGGAGGAAGCTGCTGCAGAATCTGAGACATTAAAAGCTGCTGCTATATCTTCCGGAACAGGCTCAGGGTTTGAAATATTGTGCCAGGGTTTTAACTGGGAATCACATAAATCCGGCAGATGGTACATGGAGCTCAAAGAGAAAGCTGCAGAATTGTCTTCACTTGGGTTCTCTGTGATTTGGTTTCCACCACCAACAGAATCAGTGTCACCTGAAGGGTATATGCCCAAGGATTTATATAACTTAAATTCCAGGTATTATTAATTTTTCAATTTGTAAAATGATTTATGATCGGCATCATTTGTTGAGAATAAAAGAAGGATTTTTTAAATTTAATAAGTGTCAAATGACTCTGCTCAATTGTAGTTGGAACTTAACCAGCTTATTCAATAATAAAGAAGTTACCATGATTAGCACAAAACCAACGATTACATTTCATTGTTTGTTATTTGTGTATCGTTTTAGATCTTCCATAACTTCTGGTAGTTTTACTGCACATTATTTTATTTGGCCCTTTACTTATGAAAGACGATAGGTAAGATCATCATATTGAAGATGTTTAAATATGAATTATTTTGCTCTGGTCACATATCAGATATGGGAATATTGATGAGCTGAAGGATGCTGTCAAGAAATATCATGAAGTTGGCATCAAAGTTCTGGGAGATGTTGTTTTGAATCACCGCTGTGCAGATTTTCAGAATCAAAATGGTGTGTGGAATATTTTTGGTGGTCGTTTAAATTGGGATAATCGAGCAATTGTTGGAGATGATCCACATTTTCAGGTAATTAAGATGCCGTGGTTTGTTGAAAAATGCACAGTGTCACATATTTTTGAGGGTATCAGAATTATGTAGCAAGATCAAAAGAGAGAATTTTTATCAGGACTGTATTGTACATTGGTATTACGCATTGCACAATATCAAAAGTACATTCTGTAATTGTTTAAAATTGCTTCATTGTTGCTGATGCAATTTTTATCGCGACTGAATTGTACATCTTACACACTCAAGTAGTAGCTGATGCTTGGGACGAATCATCTGGGTTTTGCTATGGACTTTCGTTGCCGTATTTGGCATAGAAAGCACATAAATTTATGCTCCCTTGGACTATAGTTGTTTCACCGTAAACTTGTAACTGATTATGCACGTAGCCTCAACATTTTTGTTTGTGATGCTACAAAACATTATATGTTTCTATTGGTAAATTTAGATTTGCGTTTGTGGTGATGTATAAATAAACCTAGATGCATGGTATAACATACCATACCATTAATTTGAAGTATTCTGATAACATTTTGTTGCTTTATAAGCGTGCTTGTGATGTCCATTATAAACCTTCTCAATGTGATGAGTGCAGTATTTCTGGAATGATTATGTGAATATTAATTTTACTAGCACTAGGATAAACTCATTGGCTGGCTTGATCTTGGTTATGATTGTTCAATATGTATATTATTTGAGACCTTTACTCATTGATTGATTTTATGCAAAAGACAAGACTGACTAAATGATTTTAGGAATGCCTTCCTTCTTTATGGAGTTATACATGTTTAAGAGGTATGTATGTTTGGGAGAAGATAAGTATGTTTTTCCTTTCATACAGGGCCAAGGCAACAAAAGTAGCGGAGATCATTTTCATGCTGCGCCAAACATTGATCATTCGCAAGATTTTGTTAGGAAGGATCTTAAAGAATGGTTATGCTGGCTGAGGTTCCTACTTTGAATCATCTTCTTTGTTCTGAAGTTTTCTTTATTATTTCAACTCCTGTTAGGATCAGTTGACAAGAAAAGCTTGTTGAGGACGTTAACACATAGAAATAGTTTCTTATGTCAAATGTTGCAAAATTTTCATCTTTAATTTTTAGCTTGTAATGCTGTTGCAAAACCTGAGGATCGTGTGGAAGATTGTAATCAACCACTATGATGCAGCCTATCATATTAATTGTTTCCTTCTATGCAGCACTGAATCCTTATGCTTGATTTTGATTATAAATCATAAAATTAAATGCATGCATTTTATGCTGTAAATTTTGTGCAAAATAAGGGACTAGATATATCTGCATAGGATTTACAAAGTGATTGTGCAGTGAAAAATTATATCAAATTCAAATGATATAGCACCTCAGCTGGGTCTTACATTGCTCATTTAAGGTGTAGGTGTTCCAACCTATGAATTGCTTGTCCTCCATTAGTATCACACTGTGTCTGTAATTGATTATTGACTTTAAATATTCTTCGGAAAACTGCCTTGTGTAGGTAAAATCCTCTCTTTTCATATTTCAACTCTGTATAGAGGCTGTGACCAGTTTAAGTTGCTAGGTCAATTATCATTTGTTGGTTATTCATGCTTAATACTTTGAGGAAGTTCTGCAAACTTTTGTCTTTTGTTGGGCCACCATGTGGAGCAATCTGCTGGCTGTATATACATCTGATAATTGATGTAATTCCACAACATGCTGCTGCTACTAATGGTACTTGAGATCATGGAACAGGGAAAGCTGGAAGTGCAGAAAATTTAATAAATTCTAATCTTTTCTCTGTGCTTCTTTATGGATTTATAGTAGTTATATCAAACTATAAATTTTTCATGTTTGCAACAGTATGTACCTAGAAATGTAGATTTATTTTGTAAAGTGTTACCTCTGCTTTCTTCTAATTCTGATTGTTCGGTTTAGCATGTTCATGATACAGAGCTGAAATATATTAATCTACATTTTATGATACTGATACTACTACTATGTGGAGCTTTGCTTCCTATTTTATTGATAGAAAGGCTCTGTTCATCAAGAAAGTATTACATCAGAGTTTTAATTGTAACAAAGTATTACATCAGAGTTTTAATTGTAAAACTTTATGACCTGCAGAAAAGAAATTGGGTATGATGGATGGAGGCTTGATTTTGCTAGAGGATTCTGGGGTGGTTATGTCAAGGACTACTTGGATGCAAGTGACCCATACTTTGCTGTAGGTGAATTCTGGGATTCCCTCAATTATACATATGGTGAGATGGATCACAATCAAGATGCACATCGACAGAGAATTATTGACTGGATCAATGCCACTAATGGCACCGCTGGTGCCTTTGATGTCACCACGAAAGGGGTTCTTCATTCGGTAAGAATTGGTATATTGGGTGTTTGAATTTATCAAGGGAACTGTGCCTTTCTGTATCTTATAAAATTGAGAATTGAATCATTCAACTTTTCATTTCCATAATGTTCGCGTAGTGGTAGTGGAAGTTCTTTTATGCTTGTACCTATACCACATTTTATGTTTGTTCCTGGGAAACCAAGTTATGGAACAGTAATACTCAGATTTCTATTGAATCACATCTAGTACCTACTTTGCTTATATATGTCTTATGATTAATTAATTTCAGTCAGCTTTTGTTGTATTTGTGATTATTTGAAATCTCTGCCTGTGACAATTGCGTTGTCTAAACTAAGAGGCTTACCATTTTCTGTTTCTGTTTCTGCTTCTGTTTTTGTTTTCCTGCAATGCCATTCTCCTGAGACATTCCATTTTTTTTAACTTTTGTTTACTTCAGCTGTAAGTTGGAATTTATTATAAGATAATTTCTTATTTCTTATAGGCCCTGGAAAGATGTGAATACTGGCGATTATCGGATCAGAAGGGAAAGCCTCCTGGGGTTGTCGGATGGTGGTCATCTCGCGCTGTTACTTTTATAGAGAATCATGACACTGGTTCTACTCAGGTTTGAAGTTCTTTATATTTTACCCTTTTTCATGATTGAACTTGTTGACAAAGTCATCTGTGTGTTTTTCATTTGAGGAGATTCTTGTAGGAATTTTAAGATGATATCAAATTTATTCTCACATAGTTAAGAGAAGACATATCTTTGCTGTATGAACCTGTGGAATCATTTCTGTGAATATCTTACTGGCTTAATATTGTGCTTTTCTTTCCTTGAGAGCAATGAAAAAATCATCAGAGGTTGATTTTTTTCTTTTAGGTGTTCTAATGTAGAATGTACTTTTGGGAAGAGAATGTGGGATGGCCCATAGAATTCTTGGGAAAAAACAAAAATCTGTTATATTTGTCAGCATTGCTGGTATAGCCTTCTAAAATTGTGAGTTTCTCATCTAACTCTATAATTTTTCTTTTCTGTTCTTTCTCCTGAAGGGTCATTGGAGATTTCCGAGTGGAAAGGAAATGCAAGGATATGCCTACATCCTAACTCATCCAGGAACTCCGTCAGTGTTCTTTGACCATATCTTCTCTAATTATAGGTCAGAAATTGAAGGTCTTATCTCCCTTAGAAAAAGGAACAAAATCTACTGCCGGAGTATAGTAAGTATCAAACCATTGACTGCATACATGACACATTAAAATGCTGTTGTATCTAGACATTTGATTCCATTTCCACATTTCCTCATTTTAGGTTAAAATTACTAAGGCGGAAAGGGATGTCTATGCGGCCATCATCGATGACAAAGTTGCAATGAAGATTGGGCCAGGCCATTATGAACCCCAAAGTGGGCACCAGAACTGGTCTTCAGTCCTGGAGGGGAGGGATTACAAGGTTTGGGAAGCATCTTAATAAAATCATAGCCGGTATCATTTTCTGCACAGATTAGAAATATGTCCACTTAAAAGTAGCTTCTATTTATACAGCTAGTTATGGAACCCCAGACAACGATAGCGTAATTTTCCTCGAAGTCAGGCGGTGTGTTGTGAACATGAAATTGAAGTTTTGTGTAGTGTAGAATACCACCATATTTTTACGTGGCATAGAAAGGTTTAGAGCAACTTCACTACTTTGGGCAGAGAGATTGCTGTAGAGAGAGAAGGTGCTGGAGCCTGTGTACAAATTATATACAATATTTCCATTTCCATTCCTTAGATAAGAATCAACTCGGTTGCTACTCTAGCTTTCATCGATGTAATCGAATTGTGGCAATAAAGTAGTTTATTTTGAATCATGTATGAGTTATTCTAGCAATAAATTAAAATTCTCTCTTGGCCTTGTGTAATCATTTTTTTTCATACTTCTCCGGCCCCCTTAATTTAGTATGAAATTGTTGCTGCAGGATTTCTGTATTTAAAGAAGTCTAGATATATTAATCTTCATGATAAACAAAACAAGTCTACATCTCTTTCATTAATTTGAATGTATTATATATCAAGGTCCGGCATCGAAGTAACCTGCAGGGCAAGTTATAGTAGATAAAATTGTTTATTTTACATATGGTGTTGGTACGAGAAAATTTTTCTTCAAATTTTGAGTACTAATTTTTTTTTTATTTGTTGGATTTAAAATGACCTAAAATTACAACAAATAATTAAGGATAAAGTTGGTGATTTAATAACAATTCTTTGATATTTAAGTTAAGAGTTTTTTTTTTTTTTTAATTTTTTTAGTTAAAAAATAAGAATAATTCGATAGCTTAATTTAATATAAATATTATTTTATTTATTTTTTTATTGTCTTTTAAGTTTAACTGTCATTATATTTTTTGTAATCGTAGTTTTTCAATAACTATGGAATTACAAACCCTTATCATGGGACATAACAATCGAATTAAAAAATTCTCCTTTATTTGTTAAAAAAGTATGTGAATTTGAAATTTTTTTACATTTAAAATAATCTTTATAATGTGATTTTAGGATTAAACATTATGGTCAAGACCTTTATTATGTCATGGTCAAGACCTTTATTAATAAGGAGGCATTGAGATTCTACGTCATAATCGAAACTTTTATTAATTAAAAAGATTTTAAAATTTAACATTATATCCAAAACTTTCGTTAAAGAGGAGTTTTGGAATTCAACGTCATATCTGAAATTTTTGTTAAGAAGAAGGTCTTAGGATTCCATATCATGGCTGAAAACATTTATTAATTAAAGAGGTCTCAAAATTTTATGTCATAACTAAAATTTTTATTCATCATATTTTGAGATTAAACTGTCCGATGTCTCGTATGAGAGGGTCTTGGGGTTCCATGTCATGTTTTTTGATTTAAGACAACTGTTTTTTTACACTAAATTTTTTGTTCAGTTATGACAGTCTTAAAACTTGATCAATCATTCAAAATTTGAGACCAATCAACTCCTGAGATTTTAATTGTATATCTAAATTTATGAGTTCCCAGAATTTATTTTATAACTGTTCGATCTCTAATTTCTTCTATGTCGATTTTTTCAGTATCAATAGACCTTTCATAGGGTGTTATCATATGGGGAATTCTCTAAGTCTTAAACATTTTTTTAAACATCAAGCCTTCTAATTTTTAGTAAAAAGTTGACTTTTAACAAAATTCAAATCCCAACCTCAATTGGCCCTTACTTATCAATTTAACTTTAAATGTATAGCCATCGTTCATATGTAAGCTTTAAATGTGACTTTAAATCTCTTAAATTCTCAATCACATGTCAGTTTTTTAATAGACCATAAAGCAAGAATATCTTTATTTTCAAAGTTGGTACTAATCGTCCTGCTTATTATCGAACCAAAACCCCTTTTTTAAATTTGATAGTTACTTTTTGAAGTCCTTTAAGTATTTTATAGCTGACCTGAAATCATCATCACTATTTGTTGTATTAACAAACAAGATTTGCCTAATCTATTTATCTCAAGTCTTTTATTTTACTTTATAAATAACCCTTTTTGGTTTTCTGTGTTTTTGTTTACATCTTCTTTGAACTCGAATTTTTGTTCTTCGAAGCACGACAACTTTCTCTTTACTCTCGACGATCAAATCGTTACTTGAACTTCGCACTCTCATAAATTTTGATAAGTTTTTCCTTTCTCACCACCTCTCGTGATCATTTTATAATGTTATGTTTGTTGTTGGTATGAATGTAGCTTTCCTCGAGCGTGTTGATGATCCTGAGCAGCCTTAATAATTTAACTTCGTTGGTTTATAGGGAAAAAAAATGGGCTCTATTTCAAATAACACTAAGGTTGTTTTAAAGGGAGACATCTTAGAGGAAGACTTGACTATTATTGCGACTCTATCCCTAATTTTTGTAATAAGAATGTGCAATACAATTTTTAAAGACATATATTCTCCACAATAATAGAATCTAACTTAAAAAGTTATAGAAAATATCTTAAAAGTTATAGAAAATATTAACTTATCCAAGATAATGTATATCTTAAAAGTCCCTAAGTCTAATGAAATACCTAGTTATTTCTAGAGGATAAAATATTTTTGAACAAAAAGTTATTTTATCTCAGGGTTAGACTTTTTCTTTGGGGCTATTTTGCTAGGTTTTTTGAATCTTTTTAGATAGTTTCTTACCAGCTAAACTTGAACAGTTAGAGAATTTTTTTTGAACTTTTTATATTCTAGCATAAGATATCTGATTTCTTACCTATCATAAAAGAAATTAAATATCTATATATTCTGAAAATATTTCAAATAGGAACCTGGGTCGATACCATCTTCCAACTCAACATGGTAAACTAAACTTCATAAAGAGCAATCCATTTTGTAATAAAAATTGGAAGAATAAATAGTTTTTTATTGATAAGCGGTGGAATTTTGACAACTTCATTCAAGTTCTCTAACTCTTTTGAGATGCAAGTAAGTATACCTTATTTTTTGTTTAGTTTTTTTTATTATGATCTGATTTGAAATTTATTGCTTGTGCAGTGACTTGGATTGATGAACCTAACCTCTCAACTTGCCTTTTAGAGAGAGTTAGGATAGTTAGGGCTTAAGCTTCAAATTAGAAAGAGTTCTTTTTTGATACTGATCTAGTGACTTTAGGTCTTGTTTCCGTTCACATCTCTAAAGGCTATCTTGTTTTGGAGAAGGCTAAAATTGACAAACATAAGTCATTATCCTTCTTTGTTCCTTTTTCCTAATTATGTTTGCTAACTGTTTTTTGATTACTTTACTTGGTGCAAAACAAATAACTCTAAAGAAATAGGTGAAAAACTTTCAGAAACTTTAAAGAAGTTGGCCTTGGCAAAGAAAACAGAATAATCTGCTC
The DNA here is from genome assembly GCA_035590515.1 of Trichilia minutiflora. Taxonomy (NCBI): domain Eukaryota; kingdom Viridiplantae; phylum Streptophyta; class Magnoliopsida; order Sapindales; family Meliaceae; genus Trichilia; species Trichilia minutiflora. The sequence continues at coordinate 6,313,892 of JAVXUL010000012.1, read as the reverse complement.
ATGACTTTGAGATTAATCTTCTCAAGGATGAGATTTTAATATCCTTTAACACCGTCCTTTATAAAAGAAAACACAAACGAGAGGAGCTTTATATGACTGAGGTGGACTCGAAGAGGACTAGAATCTAAATAGTTAAGAAAATAAAGCAGGAGGGCTCCTCTTAAAGAGGCGAGGCTTTTCTTAAACTGACGGTTAAAGATCTTTCTTAGAAAAAGAGAAAATTTTTTGTACACCTCCTCTCTTCCTTTAATAATATTACCATCTACGTCCCTCCTAAGATCTTTAAATAGTTGGCATCTAGTGATATCAGTGTAACTTTGGATTTTATGCATAAATAAATTTATAGGTAAGTAACTTGTCCCTTTGCCATTTTTGTGGAGAATATTATCGCATTATATAGATTCTGATTATTTGTTCGTTGTTGGCTTAGCTTGAGCATGCGAAAATCTTACATCACAGTTTTGCAAAGAGGGATGTTAAGGCCAATGCCTTCATCGATGCCAAAATTATCAAGATACAGGAGGAGAACGAGTATATGTTGAATTAGGTGAAAAAGACAAAGAAGTAATCAACCATAGAGAGAACCAATTTTAAGGAGGAGTACGATAAGTGGGCTTAAGAAAAAAAAGAGCTCGAGATCAGAATTGTCACCTTTGAGTCCACTTATTTAGAGTATGATAAGAGGATTAAAACTCTTGAATATAACCTGAATGGGTCAAAAAAAATGTTAAGCCTTCTAATAGAGTTTTGACACTAAAAAGGAATCTATAAAGTTGGAGATGCGAGGTTATCGAAGCTATGCTTGCTAAAGGGTGAATGAAAGAATCAATTTCACATACAAAACCTTTCATAGCAAATTCTTTTAACTTAGACCTCAAATAGTTATATGAGGTTTTAGAGCTCGAGCCTCGTTCTTTTGATGCTACTTCTTCCCTTAATGATCTTAATGCTCCAACTGGAGAAAAATGAAGATTAATATATTTAATTTCCTTTGAACTTGATTTTTTACTAGATGATTGTACTAAACGTTTCTTTACTTTTTTTGCATTTAAACTTGATCTTATGTAATAAATTCCTTTTAGTTACTTTGTTCGTATTGCTTGCCTGATTTTTATTTTAGACGTTTAACTACATAACTTAGGTAAAACTTTGTTAAGTGTAAGTAGCAAATTTGAAAGACTTGATCTATATAAAAGCATAAGACTTGGGTTTCGTAGTTTAGTTTTATTATCTTTTTTCCTAGGATTGACTTTCCACAATCTTTATAGTCCAGTCTCAGAAAATGATTATAGAGGATGTACTCTGATCATCATCAGACTGAGACTAACTTGTTAATAGTCAATAAGATATTCTTTTACATATGATGTTTACGCTCTTGAGACCTTGTTGTAAGTCTGTTCCACCCTCTATTTGGTATCTAGTCAATTATAATTGTAACTTGGTTCTCATTTATTCTGTCTTAACACACAAAATTTTTTTTGGATAGTGCATCATTTTATTTAGACAATATCAATGATGTTTGTTGTAACCTCACAGCTAGGTTTATCTGAACATCTCATACCTTTGTATATCTTGAGTTTAAGCTTTGAGCTTATTTGAGTTTTGGGTGTTATTATCTTGAAATGAGTAAGACTTTACAATCTTCTCATTTGAGAACTAATCCAATCAACAAAGTATTGATAACATTTGAAAACTTAGAATCATATTTGTCAATGAATGTGAACACATTTTAAAAGATGAAATCATTTCATTACTTTCAAGACAAAATTTACAAAATCTAAACTTACTTTCAAGGATAATATAACTTTAACCTATCTGTATTCTAGAATTTTTTGACCTCTTTTGCATTAGGGAACTCTAATACACTTCAAGTTTTAGGATTTGTATAACCTTATAAGGTTATTCTCAATTTACCCTAAGTACTCCTTCTCCTAACCCTTAGTAAATAGGTAACTTATCTCAAGATTAGGTCTCCTTTTTAGAAGGTTCAACATCAGACATTCTTGTTGTAGTATTTTTATACTCTTTATTGGTAGGCTGTTATCTTTATTAGGATATGATTTTTTTTCTTTAAGCAGATTCAAATCTAAGCACATGTCCCTCTCATTTTCCTTTTTATCATAATCACTGACTTAAAACATTAGCAAATTGATTTTAATAGGGATTACTGCCTCAAATTCGAAGGCTAGTAAGTATGGTTTTTTTTTTTCTATTGCTATATTTGTGGTTGTCCTATAAACTCAAAGTAACTTTGATAATTTATCAATTCATGGACCTTTATATTTTCTAAGTTTTTTCTTAAGTATTTTTTTGATGACTTTATTTGTAACCTTCACTTGCCCATTTACCTTTGGATGAGTTGGTATCACAAATCTAATATCTATCATAAAGTTTAAGTAGAAATTTCATAAATTTGTATTATCGAATTGATTCCAATTATTAACAATCAGTACTCGAAGTATTCTAAACCGATAGATCAAGTTTTGTTTGATAAAAGTTGTAACCAACTTCTTAGTAATATTGACTGAAGATTCTATTTCTACCCATTTTGTAAAATAAATGATCGCCATCATTGTGTACTTTTTGTTGGCTCTGATAGTTAATAATAGGCCAATAATGTCTATCTTCTATTACACAAATGGCCACAGACCAGTAAAGTAGTCAATTTCTCAGGTGATTACCTTAATATTTCTCTATATATCTGACATTTATGATAGGTTTTAACAACTTTGTGTTATGTTTTGAAGAAGGGTGGACTAATAATATCCCTGTCTCAAGACTTCATAGGCTAGTAAGTGCTCTCTTATGTAGTAAGTCGTCTTAGTCAATTTATGGTTATGCCTAAGGAAGAACATTGGATAGCATGTAAAAGGATTATGAGATACCTGAAAGAAACCATTACTTTTAAACTTGAGTTCAATCAAAACTCCACTCTGGATGTCATTGCTTTCATAAATGCCGATTGGGGATGTAACATAAATGACAAACCATCAGTAAGTGCATACTGCGTCTGCTTTACCAGAAATTTAATATCCTGGAGCTCTAAAAAACTGAATGTTATTGCCTAATCAAGTATAGAATATGAATATCATCCTTTAGCTCTAACCTGCACGGAACTCATGTGAATTTCTTCTTTGCTAAAAGAAATTGAATTGAATTTTCCTAGAAAACCATTATTTGGTCAATATGTTGCTGTTATGGCATCAAACCTAATTCAATATGCTCGGACAAAGTATGTTGAAATAGATATTTATTTTATCAGAGAAAAAGTAGTTTTATGATAAATACAGATATCTTATATGCTTAATAAACATCAAATTACTGACTGCCTTACCAAAGCTCTTCTTCATACTAAATTCACATATTACAGAGATAACTTTAAGGTTTGTTCCATACCTTCAAATTTGAGGAGGAATATTGAAGAAGACAGATTTAAAATCAAGGGGCTACATCAGTCTTTGGCCATAAAGTAAATATAAATGTTGTTAATAGTAGGTTTATTAGTTCAAGCTCAATCATAAGCCCAGTTAAGATTCAAATCTACAATAATCCAATTGTAGAAAATAATGTTAAAACATCTTTAACCTTCGACAATAGTGGAAATTTACCACATATTTTCAATGCTTTCCTCTTCCCCAAATGTTTTAGGAAACAAAAACAATATTGGATTCGCAGCCCATGACAAGTTTCTTATCACGCCCCAACCCATGAGTTCCACACGTGATAACCGTCACAGATTCCTAATAAGTATTCCTTAGGTCTATAACGCTTACTAATAACTTGTAAGGTTAAAATCATAAACAAATATAATGCATTTAATAAAATCAATTAATAAGGCACTTCCAAAATCGGACCATCCCAATCCACCCAAACTTCAGTTTATTTCAAATAGCCACAAACACTTCTATAGGAAATATTTTGATTCTTTCCATAAACCACATAAAAATGTAAAAGGTAGCAGATCTCAGATAAAATACACACAATATCAAATATGTTTACATTTTCGTTTTCAAAATATAATTAAAAATACAAGTCCAAAAGATAAATTGGATCCAGTGGACTAGATTTTCCTAAGTGAGTCGATTTCAGGAGTATACCTGCATTTCTCTAAATCAGAAGGATCACCACCACCACCAATCGTCGACCTAAGCGAACCTGAAATTGAAAGGTGAGGGGAATGAGTATATAGGAGTATACTTTATGAGTGAACCAAAGCAAAATAACCACAAATAAATAAAATATGATTATGAGTAGAAAAGCATATACAAGAAAATGATAGATACTTCTTTTAGTATGAAACCATGAATCTTATATCAAAAATCAGCGGACTGGCTACCTTTCTCGGAGATGACCTTGGCCTTGGGTATCCCGAGATCGTCAGTGGGTTTTATGCAATAAAATTATGCTATTTATAAAAATCGATCTTTTAAATGCAAAGAATAAAATATTCATGATTAAGTTTTATAAAAACAAGCCCACCACTGACGTTCGCTTCGGATTAGTCACGGGGTGACATCCGTAACTAATCCGACAAGACTCACAGATGATCAAATTATCACAATAAACAACCGTACACCCCACCTGTATAGCTCCATTCATCCAGGCGACCTCTCAATCAGGCCGACCCTAGGCTACCTCCCCTATAGCTACAGTGAACAATCCCAACCCACATAATCGTTATCACTAATATACATAAACTCAGCACTCATGGCCGTCATCATATCAAATATAAAGATCTGACCCAATAGCCGTATCATCATATAACAAACATGAAACTTGACCTAACAACCGTATCATCGACATAAATCATCATCAAAACGTAAAAATAGGATATAACTTGGCCGTTGGCCATTTCTCATAAAAATATAAAATAAAAGCATAGATCAAATATGTAAAACATTTATCAGAAATTATTCTTTTAAACAATAAAAATATAAAATGTTCACTTACTACTTAGGGAGGGTATACACTCTCTAATTTTTCTTGTTTTTCGGCGGGTCACACGGATACCTCGCTCGCCCGTCGTCGCTTAAATACAAGCATTCCAAACATATCAATATACAATCTCATATGCGAGTAAAACGTATTTTTGTGAAATGTATGCTAACCCCGAGTTATCCTAAATTTAAACAATACACGAAATTGACCTAAACTCTCGTTACTCGTCTAATCATTAAAACAAAATTATCACAAACCTACATTGTTGCTCAACTAATGTAATTCGGGTTGATTTCATAAACTAGACAAGCAGTCCCACAAGCTCATCGAAACAGTAACTCTGGCTACTGTTTATATTCACCCAAATTCTCCAAATCACATTTCTAGCTTCCTATCAACTTGCTAAGTTATTCTAAAATCTAATTAACATTCAAAAACCATAATATACGTGCCAAATCTATCAAAATCTATCTGGATAAATAGTAAAATTCATACGAATCAGAGTTGATAAAAATACGAAATGAATATACAAATGAGTTAGAATCGAAGTTACGAACCTCGTGGTGTGATCAGTTTGCTCTGATTTAACCTCAAACCCAGAAAGCCCCAAAATGAAGTCCGAAACCCTAGCTCCTCTTCTTGAATTTTCGCGCTCCAACGCTAAAATGACACTCCCAGAAAGTTAGATACGAAGAATACAAATGGTTGACGGTGAGAAATCAAAGATATGATAAAATATATGTGGGAGATAGAGAGAACAGAGAGAGAACACGCGTGAGGGAGAGGGGGAGGAGAAAGGAAGGAAGAAAAGAAGGAGAAAAGTGTGAAATCTGAGCCTTGGCCCTCTATTTATAGAAAACGGACAAAATTATCATTTTGCCCTTAAGTTTTCTTAAGGAGAACCTTCTAGAAGAGGGTAATTTTTGTCATTTCACGTCGATTTGATCGAACGAAAAGGAATTCGTTCGAACGAATCACCCCCTTCGATCGAATGAATCAAAATTCGTTCGAATGAATTCTTCGACGTCTACAAAAGTCAGAGAGCTTTTATTTTGTCGGTCGAACAAGATTCAATTCAGTCGAACGAACCAATATTCAACTGAACGAATGGCTTATTCAATCAAATTAATCCTCATTCGATCGAACAAATCCCCCCATTCATTCAAACGAATTAATGCCATTAAATTTTCAAAGAGTTCTCAAAACGTCGATCGAACCACTCACCCTATTCGATCGACCGAACCCTTTAAAATTGAAAATCTCATTTTAATCTTCCTAAATTTAGAAAATATTATTTGGGTCCCACTCAAAATAAAACATACTTTTAATTACGTTGAGATCCCTACGTTCACAATCTCAAAACTCTATCTTAACAAACTCAAATCCCCAAAATAAATATGAAACTATGTTAACATGTTAACGAAGAATGTAATGGGGGCAATTGTATGTGTAGTAAAAAAATAAAATGATAGTTATACCTTTGAATTACAGATACGGGCTCACACAACAGGTATGAGATCATCATAATGGACAGTACCCTTTACCCAGCAGTCCTTTAGTAGTCATCCATTCCCCTCAACAGCTCAACCTCCTTTACAGACAAGTGAGACGCCGAGACCTCACCCGCACTTAAAGTTTCTATTTCGAGCCTCACAAGTCTCGAACCAAAAATTAGAGGACTGGATGTTTGGGTAAAAGGTATGGATGACTCGTGGAAGACTTCTAAGCAACGTTTGATAACCTTACCTCTAGAAAACACTTGACCCCAAAGACTTTTCACTCCTGATCCTGAGGATTCCTAGCACCTAAAATAGTGAACAGTCAATTTCGAGGACTCTTCGCTATCAACTTTGAGGACTCCTCGCTCTTAATCCAAGAGACGTCCAACCCCGAGGACTTTTCTCCCTTGATCTTGAGAACTCCTCACCCTCGATCCAGAAAACATTCGATCCCGAGGAATCCTCATCCCTAATCCAGAAGGCTCTTGATATTAATATAAAAGTGAGAATGATTAAAAGGGCACAAACAGTCCTGTAACCTAAAACATCGCTATGACATGGAGGCCATCTATCCCATCGCCCATCAAATTTCAGAAGATGTGATAGTGATAGAATCTGCAACCCTCGAATTTGATAGTACAGTTTTTAAATGAATACGACTAGCACACTGTCGAAGGATAAGCCATCCCATCATTTCTATTCTTACATGCCAAGTCATATCTATCAGTCTTTTAGGAGCCCTATAAAAAAGGGTTAATTACAACACAAAGGGATTTTGCCTTGTCAATTATCTCTCAACTTAATCTCTTTCATTTACTAAGCTTTTTCTCTCTTTTTTCTTCACCTTCACTGACTTTGGCGTCGAAGTTTTCCCACTAGGAAACCCTCCTGAGGTTACTCTTAGAGTGTTGTTGTTTGGCAGGGAGTGCTAAGTGATACTCAGCCACGTCACAGCCACTTTACTTACTGGATTATTCCTCGTTGGTGTTAAGAAGTCACCAGACATTTTATACACCAACAAATAGATCTTGTGATGATGATAATATGGTGTTAGAAAGTTAATAATATAATGAATGAAGTTTTTTTTTAACTGAATTTAGATTTTAACTAAGTTGCTGACGTAACTTTTCTTTTTGGGATAAAATAAAAACTAATTCTTTTATGAAAATGATAGTTTTTATATATGGTTAAGTGGCTAACTCTAGAGATTTTTGAGATCATCTCTTATTAATGTATTGTTATGTTCTTTTTTTACAAGAAATTTTAGAAGAAATATAATTATTCTTAATTTATCCCTAACATAAGCCCTTAGTTTTTAGTGAAAACTACATTTTGTATAAAATGCATGAGAATCGGTATTGAGCAAGAGTGATTTGCCTACATCATCGAGCAAATGAGCTCAACATCATAAAACTATATTTGTAGTTTTATAGATTAATATTTTTAACTTCGCAACTAAAATCGATATTTATAGTTTCGTAGTTGAAATAGTATTTTTAACTTCACATCTAAAATTGATATTTGTACCTTTCTAACTGAAATCAATATTTGTAGATTCATAGCTAAAATCAATATTTGTAACTTCGCAGCTGAAGTTAATGTTCATAACTTTGCAACTAAAATCGATATTTGTAGCTTCGTATCTAAATTTGATGTAGTCTCATCTGAAAAATGTAGGTAACTTTACATTGAGTGAATAAACTTAGTATCATCAAACGAATAAGCTAGGCACCATCAAATGAATAAACTCAGCATCATCAAACAAATAAGCTCATCATCGAGTGAATAAACTTGGCATTAGCAAGCGAATAAGCTCAACATTGATTGAATAAACTCGATATCATCAAGCGAATGAGCTTAACATCATTGAACAAATGAGTTTAGAAATATCAAGCGGATTAACTTGACATCGTCAAATAAATAAACTCAGTATTATCAAGCAAATAAGCTCAGCATTATCAAGCTAATAAGCTTGACATCAAGCCAATAAGCTCGCATCATTGAGCAAATGAGCTTAGAAATGTCCAACGAATAAACTTGACATCGAGTGAATGTACTCAATATCATTAAGTATATGAGTTCGGTATCAAGTAAATATACTTGATATCATCAAGTGAATAAACTCGACATTATCGAACAAATAAACTCAATATCATCAAATGAATGAGCTTGGTATCATTGAGCGAATAAGCTTGGCATTAAGTGAATAAACTCAATATCACCAAGCAAATGGATTCGACATCATTTAACAAATAAGACCGCCATCGAGTGAATGAACTTGGTATCATTGAACGAATAAGCTTGGCATCAATTATAATAGAAAGATAACCAGAAACAATGTTATACAGTAATAGAAAAATAACATGTCTGCAACAAAAAATTTGTATAGGATAATAGCATAAAGCAGGTCATCAGAAACAGTGACAATATGCAACTATAGTGAACTTAAATAGTGGCAAAATATAGAAATAGCCATAAACTAGGCTTATTTTTCATTATAAGTAAGAGCACAAAATGAAATTGTGCCTCCTTCTTGTATACCCATCAATATCTATTCCTAAGTATTCAATATAAATGTGAACATACAAATAATTTAATATACATGAACATGAATATGTAATAAAATCATATAATTAATTCAGCAATCCTTTAGCATCAATATGAGTAATATTGTTTAGTATGTATACATGTAGCTTTACCATGCAAATTTTAGTGTGTATGAGCAATAATACTGGATACAAATATCTTGCAACTATTACCTACTTCAAGAAATTAAGCAATCAATTCAATCCCATATTTCACATGTATACATATAAGATTATTTAGCAAGCGTTAAAGAATTTCTAACAAAATATTAAATATATGTGTCAGTGTCAGCATTCAATAAAGACCATCCAATTTTAATAACATATATATTTATAATTATCAAGCTCAATCTCAATAGATATTGTTAGTGTATACCCTAGAAACCATTCGTCTTGTCGTTTTTATGATTTATAAATATTGTAATATTTTGTAATCAATAAAAGAAAAAGTTCTTTATTTACATATTATGTTGCTTTCTTTATTAATTCATGCTATATAATAAAGTATGTATATAAATTGCCTAGATATTTTATTTAATCATTAAATAAAATTATCAAATCCGTTCCCTACAGAAGTGGTATAGACTGGGTATCAATATCACGTAATAGACATATTGAATGCCACATACGAATATCATGAGATAGTATTAGTGAGGATGATAATGAGAATCATGTCACAATAATATTAGTATAGATTTATAATTAGAGAACTATTTATTAAACATGACCAAAGAATGATGAATCATATAGTATACATGTAGTCAATGATTTATTAAAAGATTATACTAGTGTGCAATATGATCTTTTGACCTGAGACATTGAAGTCAAATCTTGTTTGGATATGTATAGTTTATATGGTGTATAAGTATATGACTAATTATGTCTTGTATAATAAAACCAATTTGGTTATGCGTTATTCATATAAGAATTTTCATGATAGTCAATATAGGATCTGTTAGCTCATCCAATAAGATTGAGTAATTCCGCTAACTCTATCTAGGTTTAAGTTCTTAAATAAATATTGATAAATGTCTGAAACCAAGTCTTTGATTAAAGCAAAATAAAATACTATATGAAGAGCTCATGAGGGCAAGTGCAAGATATATCAATCGATGATTCGTAAAATATCAAATTTAGGATAGATTTTTGGTGGATTTCAAGACTTTTCGAGTTGTAATCTTATGTTAAACTCATGTAAATAGGCTACACATTACGTTACTTTATTTGTAAAAAGAAAGAGTATTTTGCTAAAGGTTGTTTAAAGAGAGAAAAAAGGAAAAAGTCATGAAAATAATTGCTTAAATTGTATAAGAAGATGTTGATTCAGACCTAGAGTCTTTGTTTTCAAAGCAATCAGAAGAAACCCTAAACACACTCTTTATAATTAAAGAAAATAAACCTAGTTTATATGAGACATACTCAGATGATTTCTAAAAATTATACGAGTTCCTTTATATTCAACTTTCAATATCAAATTCTCTTTCATCCCACATATCTTTGTCCTACTCGAACTCTCCAAATACGATAAATCAATAAACTTTACAACTTTCATAGATACTAAAGCAGCTTCATCCATTTTAGAATCAAATAAAATTCCCTCTACATATTGAAAATCTTATAAGCAATATTTCAGGGCAACAAACAATAAGGTCGTCACTACAAATCTTATTAGTAAAATTATCTACACTAGTTTTTCTCTGGATTAGTCCTAAAACATAGACTCATTGTATCTTTATTACCAGAGAAAGAAATTATAATAGGATTTGATATTTTAGCATAATTATTTGCCAAAAAAGTTTTACTAAAACGTAATGAGCTACTATATAAGTCTTATTTTCATCCTTAGATCCAACTAAACATTTATTCCCTTGATAATCCAAAAAAGGACATTAAAGCCTACATCTTGGCCAAATCTGTAATAGAGAATTACATAAACTTTTTATAGAAAAGTTATTCTCATCCATTATAGAAAAATCAACACTTTTTAACTATATTACTATTTTAAAATAAATGAAGATGTTAGCCTAATAAAGGCAAGTCATTTAGGCATAAATCCAAAATATCTTTAAACTGCAAAAACAAAACTTCAGAACCTTCAACAAAGACTAATTGAGCCCATAAATTTATCATTGGCTTGTTAAGCCTTCTATATAAACAAGTAAAGTGAACAAATTCAAGGTGAACTCATATTAATAATTGATTATTACCATTTTAATCTTTTTTTGGCATATGATAAATTTCCAATCTCGAATAAGTAAGTATTTTTGGCAAACTTCACTAATGTAAAAATTTTTTCAAAGTTTAATCTCAAAGCAAGATTTTGGCGGTTAGGCATACAACTTTATGAAAGATATAAGATAACCTTGTACATTCCTAATTGCCATTATTAATGGCAAGTTAAGCCATTTGAATTAAAGACATCCCCCTCTATTTTCCAAAAATCAATGCCCAAGATTTTCCAACCTATGTCATCTAATTTATTTGTATACTTACATGATTTACTACTTTTCTTACCAAATAAAGAAACATACAACATCTTCAACAGTTTTACAAAATAGTATTTCTATCATAGTATTATGCTCTCACCAAAGAAGTGCATATTCATGATAGAAAAAGTTGAATTTTAGGGAATGAAGATATATAATGGAAGATATTCTCTATAGCCTTACATTGACAAACAGTTAGAAGAATTTTCAAATACTAATTATAGCACTATCCAAATTAAGAAATTTTTAAAAATTATTAATTATATAAGAGGCTTCATTCCAAAATTACCCTCAATTCTCAAACCCTTACATGTCATGCTAAAGAAAAATACACCTTTCTAAATACAAGAATAGACAAAAGCCATAAAGAAAATCAAGCAACTGAAGTCCCAGTTGGCAAAATCCAAGAGAGGGGTGAATTGGATATTTAAAAATTTTGAACTTGAACAAATTAAAATGGTTCTATGATATGAATGCAAGTAATGCTGTGTAAGCACAAATTAAATGAACACACGAAAATTTTATAGTGGTTCGACAAGCACGTCTACGTCCACTCTTCTCGGGTGAATCCACACACACCGAGGATAACTAGA
>JAVXUL010000012.1:6286994-6301691 GCA_035590515.1 Trichilia minutiflora | reverse complement strand
ATTAGTAGGCAAAAGTAATCTATATAAACCATCAACCAAAAAATCACAACCAACAACCTTAGAGTTATGAACCACATCAACTTTATTATTACCAAAATTAAAGTAGTATCCATTCTTGTCTAATAGAGAAATAGAAACTAACTTCCTTCTAAAAGAAGTTATATAAAAGACATTTCCCAAAATAAGCTGGAAACCAGTAGATAACTCTAATGTGGCTATTCCTACTAAATGAACTTCAACTCTAACATCGTTGTCAACTTTAAGTCTTGATTCCCTATCATTTGGCCTCCTCAGATCGCTTAGTCCCTAGCTTAATTCCCTTCTTTTCTAGCCACTTGTTGTATTTATGACAGTCAGATTTTTTATGTCCTTTTTTTCTTACAGAAGAAACAATTATAACTCACCCATTTTTATTTTGGATTATTATCTCTTTCACCCTTTTTATTTTTCTGGGAATTTTGATCTTTATTAGGAGTCCCCGACTTCAATTTTCCCTTATTCTAAAATTTCTTTTTGTTGTGAAGGTTACTCTTCTCAGTATTTGAAACAAGATTGACTGACTCATTTTTCTCTCTCTTAATCTTCTCCTCAGTCACACACTTAGAAATTAGGTCATTAATGCTCCAAAACTGCTCTTGTTTGTTATAGACTGTCTTGATATTACTAAACTGTGATGGAAGAGAATTGAGTGCATGATTGATTATGAACTTATCTGAAAGTGGGATGTCATAGACTCTCAGCCTATGCTGAATATAAACCATCTTCAGAACATAATCCCTTATACCTGTGAATTCATCATATCTCATCTTAGTTAACTCATTCATCAAATTTCCCGCATCCGCATGGTCTGGTACTTGATATCGCTTTCCTACTTTAGCAAAGAACTCTTTGGCATCGGCAATTTCAGGCAGCCACTAAGTAAATGCTCAGCAATTGATCTTTTCATTGCCAACAAACACAGACGATTTGACCTTTCCCACTTGACATAATAGTTCTTTTCCTCGTCCGTACTGTTTTGGTTTAGCGGTGGTGGTTGATCCTCACGCAGAGTCAAATCCATATCCATAATTCCCAAGGACAACTTTATGTCTTGTCTCCATTTCTTATAGTTTGAAGCAGTTAGGATTTCTATTACAGCATTGTTGTTGTTGAAACCGAAGGAAACTAATTGTACAATAAGCATAAATAATTAATTACAATGGACTGTCAAATAATCATAACTCATAACTTTAAAGCATAATCATCAGCCCCCTTTGGGTGGAGAAAACAATTCTACTAGAGTTTCTAAACATGAAGACAACAAATATAAATAATCTCAAAACATATCCCCTTTAGATAGATAAAATTTTAAAGTTATATATTTAAACTATATATATGATCACAAAATCTATCTCCTTTGGGCAGATAAATTTATTAATCGCATTCCTTACAATGTCTTCAATGTATAAGAGTATTGATTATTTCTCTTAATTAAGGAAATAAATTATCTTTTTAAGTTCCAGTGATTGCATTACTTTGGTAATTGACAATCACTAAAACCTTTTAAATTTAGATTCCTTAATTATTAAAATTTTAAAATTGTCCATCATTATCATTATATTATTTATTTATCAAAATAATAATTTTTTAACTTATTTATTTATTATTATTAAAAAATCCCTTTTTTATAATAATAAATAAATAAAAATACAAAAAATAGTACACAAAAAATGGAGCACAACTGTCATCTCCGATCATCGAAATTCGATCAAAAAAGATCGCATGCGCCTACACACTCCACGGCATATGGTTGGAAGCGCTGCGCGTCCAGGTGTGTGCGTGAACCAAGTGCGCTTTCTTCTTTGTCCGACGATTTTGTACAAGGTTGTTTTGACCCAGTTTTCCTGCGAAACGGGTCTGACAGACCTGATTGCCATTTTTATCATATAATCGTCGTTTCTTAGTCGATTTTAGTAATTCAAGATTCTATTCCTATATTTTCAAATGTTATGAATCTGATTATGGCCTTTGTTCTTTCCAAATTCAAATTAAAAATTGTCCAAATTTGAATGTGAAATTTCGGGTTCATAAATAACCCTAAGAACATTAAACCTAGATTTATCTAAATACATAATCAATCATAACATGAAAAATATATCATAAGAAACTTTATAAAATTCTAAACAAAACCTATATAACATCGAATCATTAAAATCATAAAATGAACATAAAATAATAAGGAGAAAATCGGATGATAATTAGGGTTAGGTTTTCTAAGTCCGAATATTTAATCTTTGATTTATTTCAATATTCTTAGAATTAATTAGTATATAATATATCAAAACGAATCTCGTAATATGTACTACAAAAGCCCTAAACTTTTAAACACAGATCATGATAAAGAATCAATGAATTTATCATTACAATATATGGCTAAAACACAAACCATAACACATAATACAAGTTTTGATTTCAAATTCATATATATTCTTGGCTCTGATACCAATTGTTGGAAGTTTTAACTTCCTACCAAGATCTCATATATAAAAATGGAAAACAAAACACATTGAAAAACGTACCTGATTATGCCATAGTCGAAGAAAACTCCCGGTTAGGTCTTCCTTTCTATTCTCTATTTATGATAGCCTACTTAATGGGAAGGAGGCAGGTTAGGGTTTTGAAACTCATATTTTCCTTTATATAGAGTTAGAGAAGGGACCTAGCCTAATCCTGATTGGCTTTTGTTGGGTCTTCCCATCAAAGGTTTCAACATGACACATGGCCTACATTGACTGTCAAAACTAGCCTATTATAGACGTTAAGCCCAATTTCTTTTAGATCACGTAATTGGGTCCATTTTACTCAATGACTATGATATTAACCCGTTTTTAATAAAATCATAATAACGATTTAACGTAAACCTAAAAAAAATCCAACATTAGGGATGTCAAAAAATGGAATATCAGATTCAGCCTTTATTCGGTTAGTATACGGTGCAATTTGCTATGCGAATTTATAAATTTAGATATTCTGAATATTCAAATATCCAAAAAAAATTTGAATTATTTAGTTGATTTATTGATTTTGCCGAAACGACATCTTTTGTCATAAAACTTTTGGGAGGTGCAAAAGCTATATTTGCAAGTTGTGACAAACTCTTCTATTAGCTGCACTTTATAAACTTGCTACAAACGAAACTGAATCCAAACGTAGCTTGTTTTTGACAAATTAATAAGCATCATCCAGGAAGAAATGAAAATCAATTATCAAAATAACAAGAAGATCAAACGAAACTGAATCCAAACGTAGCTTGTTTTTAACAAATTAATAAGCACCATCCAGGAAGAAATGAAAATCAATTATCAAAATAACAAGAAGATCAAGTACTTGTAGAAAGCCAAATAGTGAGAACAATAAGACCCATACCCAACAAATAAACCCGACAACAGCATTCCAGCAAAGGTTGTGGCGGTAAAAGTCGTGGCATTGGTGACTGGAACGACAAGCAAGATGTGGTTATGACGGAAAAAGGCGAAGAAAGTGGTGGAGATAGAGATAATTAGCAAGGATTGAGTGTTGCCAGATTAGTAGGAGAGCAAGCCAACTTTTGAAACCAGCAAAGAGCTCTGACGGAATTTAAATGAGTCGGTGGAGTCAATTTATGGTTGTAAAAATTTTAAGGTTTCTGTAACTTTTAAAATGCAGATTCGGACCGAATATTTTGTGGCTTAGATAAAAATTAAATTCGATCGGGATCCAAATATGAGTCAAGAAAATGATTATTATATTTGCATTTTATTAAAGTATGGCATAAATATTTCTAAAGTCGAATCATTTAAATTTTTTATGGTAGGCCAAATTCGGATCTTTTTCACATCCCTAATTTCAACTGATTTCATCAATTGCATAGTGTAATGGTGATTCTCTGTTTTGATTTTTCTTGTGTTGTTTCTATTTTCAAGTTTGTCAGTCAGTCGAGTGGGGTGAACATCTTGAAATTTTTTTTGGGCCAGCGGGCATTTGTGATTCTAGGGAAACACAAAATATTTGCAAAAAGCTTAAAACGATATCGTCTGTGCAGTAAAAAAATTTCGATGCCTATGCAAGACAAGAGTATATAAGAAAGTAAAGAATGGAAAGAGAAAGTGAGTGCAGGAGAAGGTATTCCCTAGGTTATCGTTAGTGTTTGTACTTTGTAGAGAAAGAGCGCGAAGAAAATAAACAGTGGCTCAAGAAGAAGATTCAAAACAATTCTTTTTTTTTTTTTTTAATTGGATTTGAATCCCTTTCGTAGGTGGAGTTACCCTATCTTGCAAGCATTTTCATTTGACTTTTTAACTAATGGGATTGCAGGTGATTCTGGTAGAGAGGTTATGCGCAAGTCTCTTAATCGATTGATTGGACTGTAATCATTACATTGTATCTCCTCTTCTGTTATGATACATGTCTAAAGGATAGTTCAATAGATAACAACGGTATGTAAAAACTGATAAAGAGAATACATATGGAATGTTTGAGATGACTCTTTTATCGTACTCTAATTTTTGGCACCGTTAGTCAATAATTGTTAGAAAAAGAACTAAAAAATTATGAATTCCAACTCAACCAAAAGAATCATGGTACCTTATCCAAATGTGAAATTATGGATTCTAACTCAACCAGAAAAATCATGATACCTCATCCAAATGTGTTTTTAAGAATTATTATAGGATATGTAAAGATTTAGTTAATACTTTTAATTTTAGGTCAAAGTTAGTGATGTTCACATAATTCTAACCTGAAAAGCAAACTATGTTGGTGGGCTTGAGCGATAATCCTAATCATGTGATAGAGACAATGATGTGATTAGAGTGCTGATGTGTATAAGTATTCTTTTTAGTCAATCCAAAATGGTTTCATAGCATTTGTCTAGATTTTGAGATCAAGGTTTTCAACTAAGTTTTTTGACCATGTGACCAAAGTCCTATTTCTATCGTTTAATAATCACTGTTTTTCCCCTAACATATCTCATTACCAATAATCTTTTCTATAATTTATTTAATTGTTATTATTATTGTTGAAAAAAATTATGCTTGCCATTATTCTAGCTAGATGTGACCGGTCTTTTGGTTGAGAACCTGATCCTGCGATCAAATAACCATAAACAGTAAAAAAATTTATTATCTCTTTATCTATACGGGAACAAACCTCATAGCTACCGTCTCCAAGCTCGCGATTCGAATCACACAAAACTTACCTTTGGTTTAAACCAGAGATCACTGGGTCAATGGAAAAGCGAATCATGTACCAAGCTCCAGGAGAGGAGATCTATCTAAAGGTTGAAATACTAACAAATATGAAAGACGATAAAGAAAAAAAATACATGAAAAACCTCAAAATGCGTAATAATTTTCTAAAAAGTCTACAAGCCATAATTAAGGTTTAAGTATAAAGTGATAATATAACAAATAAAAAACCTCATGAAATAATCATTGCAATTACTCCTTTTAGAAGTCGTAATTGTAGAAAGTCCACTTCACAAAGGTTGCATGTATGATTCTCCAAAAAATATTGATCATTTTCAATTTTGTATGTCTCTTACGCTAAAAGAATTGGGAAGCATGCTACTGGCATCTATAAATACCGACTCCATCCATGAGGCAAAGGGTTGGCTTTTTGGTCGGAAAAATTCACCCTATAGACAATCACCCAAAATTATAAATGTCTTTCCTTTGAACTATTCTTTTGTTCTTTTCCTATAGTTAATCTACCAAACTCTACAAAATAGCAACCACCTCTTGAATCCTATGTTTCTGACTTAAGTATAAATTCAAATTGATCTAATATAAATCAATTTAAACGATTCAATAAATTTAGATAGATTTAAAAAATTTTAAATATATCTTTAAATTAATATTTTATAAATCATTATTATCGTTTTGAATTACGAATTAGAATAATTTTAAACCGTAAATCATTAAATCAAACATTTTTAATAGATATTGGATATACTTGTTATTATTGTTGACACTTAGGTCATACACCCATGATTTTTGATGATAAAAAAATGAGTAAATAGCCAAGACAGTGTTGACAAGGGTGAAAAGAAAAGAAAGAGCAAATCATGAAGAAAGTGCATTTTATATTTGTAAAATTTGTAAGAAAAAACATGCATTTATTTAAGCTCACAAAATAGCTTCAAAACTCTTTAAACCTTTGTAACAAATCCTAAGCTATTTTTAAAAGCATTCAATTGGGCAAGAACTTCATTGTTTTTAGCAAATTATATAGCTTTCAAAATATTTTTAAAAGTTAACAATTTTGCATCAAATTTGTGTAAGTTTTTATTGACTTTGGAAATCTAAAATGCCTCACCTTTCAGCCCTTTCATTTTCTTAAAACCAGAGGAATTCGATCGAACGAATTCAAATTTTCGTTCGAATGAATTTGCCTTAAAGGCACTTTGGTGGAACGTTTCTTTTCATTCGACTGAATGAACACATTCGATCGAACAAATTGTATATTCGATCGAACGAAATGTGTCCCTTTCAAAGTCAAAGAGCTCAGTGGTTTTTCGATCAAATGATTTTTTTAATATCGATCGAATGAATAGTAATTCGATCAAATGAATTATAAATTCGATCGAACAAATTATGCACCTTTCAAAATCAGAGAGCTCAATCATTTTTCGATCAAATATTTTACATATTCGATCGAATAAATAGTCATTCGATCAAACGAATGACTCGATTCGTTCGAACGAATCTGTGCAGTTTTCACTGTAACGACTAGTTTTTCACTGTAACGGTTATATTTTTAGAAAAACTATATATAGTTCATTTATTTTCATCTCTACAGCTTTTTGAACTTCAACATTTTATTGTTACATTACTTTACATTGACAAAATACATTGAGCTTATTTATTTGCAATTTCTTCTTGATATACAATATATTAGAGAGAGAAAGAACTTCATTATTGATATTTATTTCATTCAAAGAAGTGTAATATTTCATTTTCTCTTGTATACTTAAACACTTTCAAAAAGAAAAGAAGGATCCTTTTCTTGGTAGTTTTTGATTATATATCACTTGGAGAAGTAATTTATTTGTAAGGTTTAGAGGTGAACCCGCAAAATCTCTTTATTGTAAAAATTGAAGCCTTGGTTGATAAGGCTTGTTTAGTGAAAACTTTAAAGGGTATTTAAAGGAATGGACGTAGGCCTAGAGTTAGTCGAACCACTATAAAATCAAGCTTGCAAATCTCTATTTTCTTTAATCTCTCCTTTGTGTTCATATTTGGTGGTTGTGAAAATTAAAGATTGAGCAAAGTTTATTATAAAATTCTTGAAACCCAATTCAACCCCCCCTCCTCTCTTGGGTTGCTTTAATGGGATTTGATTTGGTATCAGAGTAGGTTCTCTTGAAAAAGACTTAACCGTCTTAAAGAAAATCTATGGCAACTATCAAAAACATCGAGGGACAATCGATCACAAGACCTCCATTCTTCGACAAAAATGATTATGCCTATTGAAAAGCAAAAATGAAGATCTTTTTGCAAGCCACAGATTATGAGCTATGGAGAGTTGTTAGTGTTAGTCCATACATACCCATGATAAAAAATGAAAAAGGAGAAAGCATTCCTAAACCGCAAGATGAGTGGGATGAAAGTGACTTGAAGAAGGTCTCACTCAATACAAGAGTCATAAATGCCTTGTATTGTGTTATAGACAAGAAAGAGTTTCATCGTATTTTCACATGTGAGAGTGTCCACGACATTTGGCATGTCCTCGAGATCGTCTATGAAAGAACAAGACAAGTCAAAGAATCAAAGATTAGCCGGTTTACACGACAATATGAGTTATTCAAGATAGAGCCTTAAGAATCCATTCACAGAATGTATACAAGGTTTACGGATGTTGTGAACTCTCTTAAAGCCCTTGGGAAGAAATTCACAAATAGTAAATGATCTCGATTAGATTTTATACCCAAGTATAGATAGTCTTATTGTAGAATAGTTCAGTGAGTTCAAGTGTCGTATCCACAAGGAGTGATTTTGCCAAGAGTCTAATTGGTTATATCCAAGCCAAAGTCCAATAGAAAGGTAGAATAAATATTGGATTGATTTTAAAGGAAAAATTACCGAGTATAATTTAAATATAAATTAAAATACTAAGGCTTTGGAAATTGATATTTTAGGATGATAGTTAGTAAAATAGATCCCTTTTTAACTCAATTAAGATTAACTAAAGAGTTATCCGAATCGAAGGATAAAAATCCTTTAATGTATGAAAAATATATTTTCTTTAAAAAATCAATAGTTGATTAAAAGAGTATATTAAATTAATTGATGAAAGATGTAAGAAAAATATTTAAGACATTTAATGTTCAAAGCATTTTTTGTACCATATGTCTACAATGAATCAAAGAAAGTTTTTCCAAGCATTCAATATACCAAATATTTATATAAAAATCAGAGAGTTAAATTCTTAAAAATATTTTTCAAAACATGCATATGTAATTAATAAAAAGAGTTTAAACATTAAACACAAAGATGAGATCTAAAGAACATACCATTCATCCTTACTATCAACCTCCTGACCTTAGCTAGAACTTTAGAAAGACATGGAGATGAGAGAATAGAATTTTATTATGAACTAATTTTAATACATCAATTACATCAAATTACATGCTTAGAACATAAAATAGGCCTCTTATTTATAGGCAAACATGAAAGCTAAATGTCAAAGTAGATAATTATAATGTTTGACAATTAAGTTAAAAACTTTGATAAATGGAAAATATCATGGATGACCTCAAATATGAATGATTCATCCCTCATAGTAAACATGAAAGTTGTATATATTTGACTCTTCTTTCCAATGCCACTTGTCTCAGATCAATCCAATATTTTTAGAAAAAGTTATAAGTCAATTACTGAAGTAAGGTCGGGCTGGACTGGAATAGCAACGAGACTTGAATGATGACATCAAAAGTATAACTTAGAGCCCGAACTGATGGTTGGATCAAACATGAAAGTTTTAGACCAATGGGTTATATTTTCAATGAATCAAGATTAATTTCAATATCTCTCTTGTATGAAAAGTTATACCCTTTTTACGTTCACTACACAAAAACTAAAATTAACTAAAATTACAAACAAAATAAATTTTACATCAAAAACTAGAAATATGCAAGAATGGAGAGAGTTAATTATATTTTGAAGTGTAAAATGATGAATTTAAACTTTAGTACATATACATTTTTATGCAAAAAAATTCAGCAAACACCTACAACAAAAAACACATAAAAAACAGAGAGAAGTGAAAGCTCAAGAAGCAGAAAAATCTAAAGAAGTGAGATCTTGTGAAAGTGACGGGTAAAGGAAGGGGGTATTTATAGGAAATGAGGGGCGATCCTCATCGTAAATCTAAACAACCAGGGAGTTACCACGTGTTCAATCATTAATGCCCCCTAGGAATCGAAAAACCGTCACATTCTCCTACATTAATTCAACACGTGGGGCGTCCCAAGCTTAATGTTTAAAATCTGTCCAGGAATCGAGGAGTCGTTTCTTCAGAGATGGCTATTGACAGTTGTCAAATAGCTGTTAACAGTTGTGGCGTGACTCCTGATAAGGGGTAATTAATGTAGACGGAGTCGATACCTGGGCAAGACACGTCAGTAACAGTCTAACAGAGCCGTTAGAAGAAAGAGAAAAGACGCAAGCGATCAAAAAGCCTCCATAACATGTCAACCATCTCAGTGGTTGACTACGCCACCAGTTAACTAAAAAAAACCCTGAACCATTTCTCCCCCTGGGATAATTCATCTCAGGTATGATTTTTTAGCGCGAACTCTACGAGTCTCACACCAGAAACTGGGGGACTGGATGTTTGAGGGAAAATATGGAGGTAACACGTGGGCACCCAATCAACAAGACACGTGATAGAAGGCCAGGTGTAATTCCAGGGTACTCTCTTCTCAGGTGTACTCTGCCCCGGGCACCTCGATTCAGTGATTTCGCCTTTTCAGTTATCCACCAATTCAGGAATTTCACCATCCCAGGTAAGAACTAGACATCCGTTAACAAGACACATGACATGAGGTTAGACGGTAATCCCACACAGTTCTTGTCTCAGGCAAATTTTGCCCCAGGAGTCCCCCTTCTCGGGGAATCCAATGTCTCATATAAATTCCGCGCCAGGTATCCACTGGTTCAAGAATCCTGTGGTCTCAGTCAAATTTCATCTTAGGTAACCTGCATCTTAAGGGAACCACTAGCGCCTCAGGATTATCACCGCTTTAGGTACCAAAGGAAATGTCTCCTTCTTAGGAATTTTGCGGTCATCAACAGTATGCCTCCGGCATCCAACAATAGAAATGGATACAAATCGTCGCCCTAGTAATCCGATAGCTTCCCAAAGAACTCATCTCAAGCTAGGATTCTTTCCATAGCTGGTTCACAAGAAGCCCCTGACCAAAGTATCAATGGATATTTGCCCCTCTCACTCAAAAATGGCAATGATTGATGATAATTGGTCCATTAAAAGTACCCGTCCTATCCTCTGATCATTTTCAGGTGATAGGACGGTGATAGACCTGTAAAGTCTGCAAAAGTGACAGAATCATTAAAGTAAATCAGCTGCACACTATCCCATGTCAGATATCATATCTTTCCCATTCTTCGATGTCAAGTCATATCACTATTCAGAGGAGCAGCATTATATAAGCCAAGCTTCTTCAACGGCAAAAGGATGGGAAGATGGGATTTCTGATTATAGGAGAGTTAGATTTTATGTGATAGAGAAACACTTGAGTCACATATATAGATTAAGAAAGATTCGGCAACTTGATTACTATTAATTTTCCTTTATTATCTCCGTTAGATATTTTTTATACACTTTCTCCCTTTTCAGGTCATTTATTATCTTTTTTTTATTGTTTTTATCGAAAACATATTTCTTTTTTTCTATCATTTTTCTGATTTAGGTATCAAAATTTTTCTATCAAAAATTTCTCCCAATATTATTTCAAGGTATTTATTTTTTTTATAAACTTAATAATTAAAATTTTACCGAAAATAATCATATTTACAATTATTTTTTACTATAAAAATTACCTCGCCAATTGCGTCATTTGAAGTAGCTAGGAATATTATGTTATGATAATTCTGTTGGATAAATCGTTGTCAGGGCTTCTTTGGTTGAAGCCGGTTAAATCCTGTTTTACGGTTTTTCCTACTCATGAATCAATAGTAATCATCAACCGCCAAATTGGAATATGACGCATTAATTATGTCAGAAATAAGCGTCAATTTTGAACCACAATTTCATGAAGATCCAAGGCAAAAGCTAATGCACAAATAATAGTTGACAACAGGACCCATTTGTTAGGTTCGTGTTTACATGCCCTATCCCAGAAAACAAAAGCCTCAAAGCCTTTTATTGTTTCATTATCAAAGATAAAGCCAAATTGGTTTATCTATTTTACAATCTGCCAATTATTGCTTACTCCAATATCAGAGAGCATCCGCTTTTATTCTTCTCTTCAATTTGTCTAGCAAAACCTGACCATCGGATAACTATGTACTACTTTAGTAATTTTATTTATCTCAAAATTTTTATTCTAAATATATTCAAACTTAAGTGATCATATGCATTCATTAGATAATAAATAGAAGTATGAGATAAATAATTTTAAAAATTATAAAAATTTACTATTTAATAAATATATGCAATTCATTTATCACATTTTGAAATAAAAATTTTAAAATACATATTATTACTCATAATACTTTGGCTCTGTATTTTCCCTGATATTGATAATTGTGCAATAATTTTACTTGATTCAATACTTTAAATATTAATTGTAACTATAATTTATCTTCCCCTTATACTAGATTTTATCTGAACAAGTATATATGGTTAGAGATCCTTCAAATTATGCTCAGATTAAAAGAGAATTCGAATTTTAACCATAAATATTATTAAAACAAAATTGATAATTTTTTGAAATCAATGTGTGGTTGTAAAAATTCTGGTTAGCTAATTATTCAAATTTGACACATATTAATTTGGATCACTAAAGTGTTTAAACAGCTTAATATTGTGGTGACTTGCATGTTTAATTAATTAAATATATATTTAATATCAAGAGGATCAAAGTAATTTGACGTTTAGTGCCTGGAAAATACCGATGGATTGTGCGAGTCAATTCTCATTCTTTACATGAAGAAGGTGGATAATTTGGTGATTCCTTAATTATCCGCAGCTGTCACTGTTCATATGCTTCGTATTTGGCTGGTTAGTAAGTATACAGACACTTCAGTTTTGTCTCAAATGATACGGGAAATATCGACAACAAATTTTGTCTTGTCACTGACGAAGCAGTTTGTAGCAGGAAGAAGACAAATTCTGTAAGAAAACAATCAATCATTCGCATATGCATAAATATAATCCTTGCATTCGGTCTTATAGGGAACTTCAGAAAAAAGTAAGGAAATTAAATGATTTCAGCAGCTTCCGAATTTAGCTCAGGCAAGCGTCCTGTATTCATGGCGGAAGGAGACGCCATGGAAACTGTGCCTATTAAGAGAAGGCGACGAGAGCCTTCTTCGGCTTCGTTAGGTTGTGACATTAATCAACAGGGAGAACAGCAGCAGCAGTTACTAGCTGGCCAAACTACTGCTACTACTGTGAAGAGAAGTTCAAAATTTCGGGGAGTTAGCAGGTTTAGTAGATCTTACATTTGTAACTTGAAAATTTTATAAAACATATATACATCTGCACTAATATCGCAAGTTGCTTTTATATGGTTGAGAATTTGAAACTAAGATTGGTGTATATATATATGTTAAACAGGCATCGGTGGACCGGACGGTATGAAGCTCATTTATGGGATAAAGGCTCTTGGAATCCAACACGGAGAAAGAAGGGAAAACAAGGTAGGTTTCAAGACTTAAAAATAGTTGTTTGTTATTACTCATGGTTTACTTTTTTATTGTCTTTCTGATTGTTTATGTTTCTCTGTTGTGAATTGTCTTCTCATCACCTGTTGGTGGTTGAGCAGTTTATCTTGGTGAGCAGTCTCCTTTTTGAAACCATTATTTTTGCTTTAAATCAACTCAATTCAACTTAGAAAGAAACTAAATATATTTTTGGATTTTTGATTCATCAGGAGCTTACGATGAAGAAGAATCAGCAGCTAAAGCCTATGATTTGGCTGCCTTGAAGTACTGGGGGCCATCAACTTTCACAAATTTTCCGGTATCTATGTAGCTGATGATTATCTGTGTAAAACCTATTTTCCAAGTTTCATTCATTGTGAGGTTAGGATGAAATCTAATACACTGACAAGCATACTTACATATGCAGGTATCTGAATATGAAAAAGAAATTGAAATTATGAAAACTGTAACAAAAGAAGAATACTTGGCCTCTTTGAGAAGGTAATTATAATCAATACCTCATGTAATTACTTCTCTTTAGAAACATGCTTGTAGTCTAATCTTAAACATAAATGATAAATAATTCTTTTGGCCAATCCTTCCACAGGAGAAGCAGCGGTTTCTCCAGGGGTGTATCCAAGTATAGAGGAGTTGCTAGGTAAGCTGCACATTTCTCATGGAGAACTTGACATTTTTTTTTGTTTGGTTGTTGATGTTAACAACAACGAATTGATTCGTCTTGAGGTTGAATTTTTCTGCACTGCAGGCACCACCATAATGGGAGATGGGAAGCAAGAATTGGAGGGGTGTTTGGAAACAAATATCTCTACCTTGGCACTTACAGTGAGTTTCTTACAAAATTGATAATTGCACTGTCGGGGAACCAAGGAACTGTCAACTGAATCTTCCGATTTGTTCACAGGTACGCAAGAGGAGGCTGCTCATGCATATGATATTGCAGCAATTGAATACAGAGGGATTAATGCAGTGACGAACTTCGATTTAAGCACATATAACATTAGATGGCTAAAACCTGGAGCCGATCCTTATCCCCAGACTTATATGGAAACAAAAACAATATTGGATTCCCAGCCTATGACAAGTTTCCTCTCGAATAACGTAACTCCAAGGGATCAAACAACTGGTTTATCCATCTTCAATTCAAATCCTTTTGCAGTAGAAGCCTTAGAAATCCCTGAAAAACAAGACATTCTCCAAATAAACAATACACCCATTTTTAGTCCAGCTTGCACCAAGTCATCATCATCTTCACCAACTGCGCTCAGCGTCCTCCTCAGGTCTTCTGTCTTTAAAGAGCTGGTGGAGAAGAATCTAAATAACACTGCAGATAAAGAAACTGAAGAAAATGACACCAAAAATTTTCAAATAAGCACCAAAGATGAAATTGGAGAGGAGTTTTACAATGAAATCGGTATCAGCACGCCTGTCCAATATGTGTCCTACCAAGATGTATTGTATGATTTAGAGTTGGATAAAAACGCATTGTCACCGCAGGATAAAACAGCAAACTCACTCTCACAGGATGTTGGTGTGGGATTTGGCTATTGTCCCACATTGCTCAAGTTGGAGGATTGATGGCTTGCCTTTTTATTATAAAAGGAAGCCATAAGTTATTTTGTAATGTGTATTCAAAATTATGTCTAGTCTTTTTCAAAAAGAACCTTGGGATTTTTTCACTAAAGCCATTTAGTATAAAATATCTTTGATTTTGATTTGTATATTTTGGGTAATTACATTATGGCCCAAAAGAAGTTGTAAAGTTACAAAATTG
>JAVXUL010000012.1:6268884-6286894 GCA_035590515.1 Trichilia minutiflora | reverse complement strand
ATGAGGATATTGTATTGTATTTTGTAAAAATACTGATATGGATATTAATGTGATCGAAAATCTTTCATTTTCCTTTATTTTGCTTATTCATTGATTAATGAGTTTGAAAATAGGTACTAATGCCTTGCGGGTTCGAGAGGTGTATTCTAAGTAATAGGATGCATTTCTGGGATTCGCGACGATTGCCACGTGACCGACTAGGGTCGGGGCGTGACATTTTAAGTAACATAAAATCATTTGTTGGTACAAGAATTATCTGTGGACCCTCTTCACAGCCAACTAGAAATGACTCTGCTGGTGAGGTGTGAGAGCGATGTGGCTATGATCGGATGATGAGTTTTCCATCAGAAAATGGTTGGCTACTTAGCTGCTTCTGGCGAAACTTCACCTTCTAAGCCTACAAAATAATAACACATTCGGAGTGACATCGGGTGGGGTTTCCGACGACAAAACTCCGATACCTAAGTCAGAAAATAGTGAAGGAAGGTAATGCCGCTTTCGACGAACTAGAAAGAAATGAAGAAGGAAATAGAAATTGGATTTGGCTAAAGCTAAGAGTAGAAGTCACCGAAATATGTTACTGGAGAAAAAAATGTTTAGCTCTGAAAATATGGTGTTTGCCCAATCTCTCAATCAGAAAAAAGATCAAAATCCTCCTCCGTTGGAAAATGCTGTCTTTATATAGTGCCCCCATGATAATGATGAGGCATCTGAGAATGGGAATGATAGGACGTCTGTCATGGGACAGAGTGCAGCCGCTTTTTATAAATATCCTTACTGACATATCTAAAAGTTGTAGGCCTGACACCATCACATCATCTGAAAATGATCAGAGAATGGGACGGATGTCTTTATGGTAGGACAGCTACTTTGATAGTAGGCCTGCTATCAGCACTCATTCTCATTTTTGAATAGTGGAGGCACGTGTCTGGTAGTTCCCAGATAAGGTATTGTCAGGGAGCTGAATACATAAGGAAATCCTACCTGTGACCGTGACTGGTACCTAAGGCAGATCCCTAGTACCTGGGACAGGGATAGCCTGAGGGCTCCAGTAGTCTAACGCCTGGAGATTGGGACACGTGCCGAATAACTGGGAGAAAAATACCTGGAGAGGTGAAGTTTCTGGGACGATAGGCTACCTGAGACAAAAATACCTAGGACGACAGACTACCTGAGACAAAAATGCCTAGAATGATGAAGTACCTAAGGCGAGAATGCTTGAGACGAAGGAATTCTTAGGACGAAGTGCGTTTGAGACAGTAGATATCACATATCCTGTTAATGAAGACTCCACGTGTTAGTCCTATATTTTTTTCTCAAACATCATTATTTTATGGAAAAATTTACTGTTTAGTCATGTTTGGCGGCTCATTTAATATTTTTAGCAATAAAATAAAATTTATTATAATTTTAGCCAAATTTAGTCATTTTAAACAAAAATTCTTCTCATTTCGTTTTACTTTTCTTTGTCTCTTTTATACAAAACATACTAAATTTTTCAATCTATTTCACTGAAATTAATGTTGTTAATGTTGTTCACATATCTTTTTAATGCAATTGTCAGACTTTAAGCAATCAATTTTCTTCTTGACTATATGACCGAATCTGCATCAAACTTTTCCTCCACGATTTACACGGCAAGCATTAATAATATCTTTTTCCATTTTTCCTAATTATAGCTTGCGTCCCATCGTAGGAAACTTCAAATGCTGTTTCCTTCGCCAAGAAGATGACACGATGCCGTTATACAATTCCTCTTTCATACTTGTCCTCTTGTCTAAAAACATATCTATTAATTGTCATACTGTTAAAACGAAAATTAGTTCATAATTAAAATAATGTAAGTTTTTAGTATAAAAAAAATATTTTAATCTCTCTTAATGACTTAACTCAAAATTATAATTATTAATTTAAATTCATTTATATAACACCTTTAATTTGCAATGGGATGAGACATCGATCCAAGTCAACTGTTGCACCACATCGAATCGGGGAGTCCACCCAATCATCGAAGAGAACATACTTAAGTCAAATGAGTAAACACATTCATATATTTGGACTTGATTAACATCCTCAGAGTTTGATTGTGCCATTTGACACATTTGAGAGCGTCGCAGAAGTTTGTCAGAGATTTGATGAAGACTGAAGATTTTGATTGGGAATTGGGATAAATGCCAAGGTGGAGATTTGTGAAAATTGGCTTTTATCCCACATCCCACATTGCTAAATGAGGGAGTGGTTAGCCTATCCTTCCATTATAAAAGGAAGGCTAATGTTGAGTTATAAGTGTGTCCAAAATTGTGTCTTCTTGTGTGTGGTCTTTTTCAAAAAGATCCTTGGGATTTTTTCACTAAAGCCCCTTAGTATAAAATATCTTTGATTTTGATTTGTATCTTTTGGGTAATTATATTGTGACCCAGAAGAAGTTGTAAAGTTACAAAATTGAAGATAGTGGATTCTCTGCGGCGCCCGAGGACGTAGGTATTTATACCGAACCTCGTTAAATTTTATGTTTTGTCTATTTGTGTCATTTATTTGTTTTAAATTATATTTAATTAGTTAATAGAATACTTGTTGTTATTATTTGGGATTTTCATATGATTGCTTAGTTAAGGAATTCTGTATTTTTGTTGTGTTAATAATAAATAGTAAAATCTTGAGTGTCCAACAAATAATAACAAATCTTGTTAAGGGCACAACAGTCGGAGTAGATAAGCAACCATCTGAATTTTGATAAGAGACTTTATGTTTCAGCGTGTATGCAATTAAGAAATATGTACGACATCTTACTTTTTAAACGACTAATTGTTTCCATTAAGACATTAATTAAAATTTGATATTATCAAATAATTTTTTAACTTTGTTTTCAAAATTCGATAGATAGAAACGTCACAATTTCAAATTAAACCTGGATGAATTTGGCCACGTACGGATGAAAATGAATATTTTATGATAATAAAGATGAATAACCTTAGAATGAGCTAATTATCACTGCCTTTCTAGTTAAGAGACAAAGGGAATTAGTTTAAGAAAACGATAAAATCAAAAAGGAACTTGAATAAAGCCTTCGGAATCGATAATTCCGGAAAACCTTTGAAGTTGCTACAAGTATTCCGACTTCATTGCCTTTCTCATAACCTCTGGCAGTACCTTTATGTGAAGGAAATAAAATAAATAAAACCATTTTTTTCAGTTGTTTAATTTTTTTTATTATTTTAAGTTTCATACATTTAAACTCCATTTCATTTTTTACACACTTTCAGACTAAAAAATAAGTGAGTATTAAAGAAATTGACTTAAAATAAAAACCCTACTTAAATTACACAAGCATAAGAATAAGGTTTTTATAGGTTTTTTAATTTGTTGCATGGTATTTAATCCACCATCAAAGCATTTACAGGTTAAACATTTAATTAGATAATAAAAATATTTTACTCTATAAATAAAAATCATATTCATCAAATTATGTAAATATTGATATATTGTTATTTAATTATTTAAAATCTCTTTTAACAAGTTAAAAATATTAAATATTAATTAAAATATAAATAAACCCCATTAAAAATTAATCATATTAAACGTACCCTAAAGTGTTTACAGACAACCAGATGAATTTTAAAAAAACGTACAGAATTTTCTTAACCCCCTCAACAATTTAGAACGCTTGCATTTGACAGAGATGTTATGTATACTTTGGCCAACATCGTTATCCGATATCGAGCCAGCAGCAACTAGCTGCGACGCAGCAAAACAATTTCATTGCCTCGCCCTTAAATTCAAACTAGTAAAAGCAATATCTTCTTATATAATATCATGCTTCATCTCATAAGAAACCTCAAGAGTGACTCTATTTCATTATATCCCCTCTCACATCTCCATTTCTTACAATTCTACTACTTCTGTCGTCATTTTTCAAATGATAATTTCCAACAAAAAACATAAAGTCAGACCACCTAAAGAAATTAAAAAAATAAAATAAGATATTATTTTTATGATTCTACTTATTGTCTTTATT
The DNA here is from genome assembly GCA_035590515.1 of Trichilia minutiflora. NCBI lineage: Eukaryota > Viridiplantae > Streptophyta > Magnoliopsida > Sapindales > Meliaceae > Trichilia > Trichilia minutiflora. The sequence goes on along the minus strand of JAVXUL010000012.1, from coordinate 6,282,879 downwards.
CTTTCTTTGGAAAGAAAAGAATAACGAAGCACATGCATAAGATAAGAACAAAATTAGGGGCTGAATAACAAATACAACTCATAAAAAGAAAGATTACAACACCAGTTTGATTAGCCCCCTGATTCACCCTTTCCGTATTTGCAACCCATATTTTATCATGATACAAAAATATTATCTCTATAGATACTACTGTTCAAATAAAGTCCGGTATGGTAAGCGCCCATTGTCTTCATCTACAATTTTGTGATCAACACAATGCTGAATTGCCCCTGCAAAGATTTAATTAAATTTTTAAACAAAAACACCAATTGTGACAATCTTCAATTTTTTAAAAAGCAAAGCAGGAAAGACTTTGAACGCTATCGGGAACAAATACAGATACAGAAATAGAATATGACACTTTAAATGTCACAAAAAAGTAAAAAGGAGCCGTCGGTTAAGGACGGGGAACATTCCTCTTCTCCCTGGACAAATGCTGAGGTGTGTGCTTGTGAAACCAATATAAGGTTACGGACATGCAACAGCTTCATAACAGAGAGTGAACATATTAAATAAATAATTATTAAATTTCTCTATTAGGTTGGTTTTTCATTTACTTAACAACCATACTATAATCCAAACAACCTAACTTTTTTTCCTTTTAACCCAGAAATCCCCTAATCTTTCTATGTTCACCAGGTTCTAAATTGGAGACCATGATGACTGCAACATTTTTTGGAACTCACGACCTCTTTGTTGAACCCAATGGTCTTAATCACTCAACCCAGCCTCTGTGGTTTAGAACAACCTTAGGCACTGACAATTTTAGGCTGAATAACAGCATTTTGTTTCCAAGCCATTAGAACATAACTAAAAATATTTGACGTATTATTCTCTCTTTCCCCAGTTTCTCAGCAATTGAGCACTAAATAAAGAATTTTAATGTAATTTGTGATAAGTGTGCATGTACGTTAACCGTACCGTGACCTTAATCATAGAGTCCATATATAAATATAAAGCAACAGCGATGGTGACATCTGTCATTGCCAAAATGTTTGCATGCATGCACATATCTACATGCAAATTCAGATATAGCAAAGATACAAGATTCAAACCTCAGCAGTAGTCTTTGCTGCTCATCAAAATTATTGACACCATCTTCATCAATGGAATTGACCCCAGACTGACTGACAGTTCCAGATAAAGAATGTGCGATCTCTTTAAGACCCTGAATAAATGAAGCAACATCAATATCAAACAATTTAGCAGCTAAGAAAGAAAACAAGCCAGCTTAAACCAAAGTGTCTGAAAATAGCAGCTTTGTGGTATCTCTTGCTCTATGGAACGATTGAATTTCAGAGCATTCTACCACTAAGTCATGGGTTCAAATATGGCATCTAAAAGCCACTATCATTGACCTTTGATATTTAAATTAGCGCTTGTTCGACACAGCATTACATACTGCTATGAGAAGTCATTCGTATTAAGTTTTGACTGGTAGTTTACTGGTCACATTTAACCATGGAAACAGATATATTACTACCTACTCACATCTTTGATCCCTATCTCCTTCCAAAACCTGTTTTAGAGTTTTCAGTTATTGTATAAATTTTCTCCTATCACAACCTCATTAAATCATCATATGAATCTTTCATTCAAATAAACATTGAAATTACTTATTTAAATTTCAGAAAGATACCATGGGATTTGGGGCTTTGAGTAAACGACGAGCCTTCTCACCAAGTTTAAGTTGATCCTGCAAGATAACAGATCAATTGAAAAGTAAAATCAATCAGCATAAATGCAAGAAAGTTGTAACAGATGGTATTTCGTTTCTGTTATTAAGAAATTAACAGACAGGGCAGGACGCTATTCTTAGTACAAAAAATCTGTGACTGGAGGTTTAATAGAAACGAAGAATCCACACCTGTCTACAGAATATATACTTTCAGGCAGAAACATTACAGACCTCATTGGCCTTTGGAATAATAGAACTTTGTTTTCTTTTAGATCAATCAAATGGAGAAATTTTACAGTAACTGTTTAGCAAAACTTCTGTTATGAAGTTATTTAAAAATTATGCAAGGGAAATACCAACTAATTGTAACGAATAATTATATTGAAAATCAATTTTCTGGTTAGAAGATTCAGCACATAATTTGCAAAACTTAGAACCAGTTCTATACCCAGTTTAGGTTTCCCAGATACCCCCTCATCGACACTTCAACACCAAGAAAATGACTATGTAATTTTTTTGGGGGGGTGGGGGGTGCACAGATATTATGCTTTTATTGGCAATCAACATGTAATTCTTGGACCAGATTGAGCCAGCAAGAAATCTTAATATGAATTATTATGAACTAAAAGTTGAGAAGAAACTTAAATTTAATGTAACTAATTCCCACCTGCATACTTTCAGACATTTTCCCTTTTCCCCCGTCAACAAAGTTACAGAGGTAGTACATGCCAATATTAGTTATGTCCTGGCATCAAAGGAAATGTGTAAGCAGAACAGAAAGAGTTAGAACACTGAATATTTATACTCAATAGCATGCAGAGGAGAACATAGCAATAACACAAGATATAAATTTCTTATGTTCATATAAAGACAACATAATATTTGTTTAACCTGCTTATATCCCAACGAATCAATTTTCCCATCCTGTAATCAGGGAAATACTATAAAGTTAATATGAATTCAAGATAAAAAAGTACAGATATATAGTGACACTTTATCAACGAAATTTGTTAGTTATTTTGTTGGCTTATATATAGTGAAAGAACATGATATGTGACCCATCTCTCTCTTTTTCTTTAAAGAAAATGTCTTTAGAAAATAGAAGAAATTTTGAGTAACATGAATTTGAAAACATGGTAACTGAATAGCTACACATAATATGACTATAAAGATTGACTTTTTTGGGCACCACCAGACAGGTTTCGTTGCCACTACCAAATTGAGTTAAGAAACTTTATAGAATAAAACTTACCAAACAATAGATCATGTTCTGCAAGTCTTTCAGATTATGTTCAACATTAAAAAGATCCTCACAAGCCTCCTCAACCTGTTTCATGAAATCAAAATAATGCATTAATGTCACCTTAAATCCCAAAGCTTCAGAAGAGCATGTACTCTACCCCAATCCCCAACCTCCACTAAAAAAAAAAGATAAGGGAGAAAAACAAAAGACAAAAAAGGGAACAAGGTATATTTGCTTACATTTTTTCTGATATCCTTTGAGATCTCACCCTGCTTTTCCACTTTATCATTCAGGTCCAGAATTCGCTGTGTCAAATGCTTCTTTGCCACCTGGTCAACAAAAGAACATGATAAATAGCTGTAAACATATTCCAAAGCTCCAAGGTAAGCTGACAAGGGAGGTACCCAAGTTAATTGTAAAAGATGCCTGTTGCCTTCTCAAACAAAACTTCGCACCCCCACTAAAATATCAGAAATACCTAGTATATTTCTTATGGATTGTTTACAGCCACATATATTAATTAAGGAAACACTTATTTAAGCCTTATATATGAAAATATCAGACAATGGGTAAGTGAACCTACCATAAAATTATTGATGCATGCATTACAGAGAAATTCTAGAAAAACTAACCATTTTGACCGTGATAAGGTATTTACAAAGCACAGAAAGAAACTCATTAAAATAGATCAATTCAGTCCAGAGATTGATGTAAAAAAGTTTATAACATAATACCAGCCAAGCTCTTGTGAAAGCAACACTGTGGATATCACTTTACAAACAAGAAATGCTCTACATGGCTAAGCAAAATTAAATTTTTTTAATTACTTATTTGTGTTATCACTAAATTCTCTTCAAAACAAACTGTCTGAGTAGAAATTCCCATATTTAAAGTAGAGTGGATTAAAATGTATAATTAAAGTGAACTTACAGAAAGAGCTTCTGTTACACTCTCCAGATGTTTTGTCAAGTTTGAAACAGCAGTCGCCATACTTTTTTTAGTTACATACATAAGATCTGAGAATGAAAGACCCTATGAACAATCCAAAGGAACAAATGAGTCCCCTCAAAGCACAATAGTGATCTATAATTAATTAAATGAAAGTGACATAACAGCTTTGAAAAGACGCAAAATTTACAGAAACACTAAAAACATGATAGCTTATGTAAAAATATCTGAGTTTGCTAAAGTGCATACCTTCCACCACATGTAACCGTAACCTAATGCCCCCAGAGTAGCAGCTGGAATCACGAGAGAGGTTGCATTACCTACCGAAACACAAGCAGAAATGAAACAAATTTATCAAATAATAAGAATGATAAAACCAAAAAACAATGTAGATTGTATTATGCAAAAGCATATCAGTTATGGCTTATTAATAAATAACAATAGGCATTACCAACTTCAGATCAGAGAACATCATATCACTGGTTATATAAAAAAACGGTAAGTGAAGCATTTATAAACAAGTGTACACACACACACATATATATAATGTCAGACTATACCACCAGAATTCCCATTAAGCACAGTTATTTGTCTGTTGGAGGCCAGCTGCCGAAGATCCATCGCCAAACGACGCACCTATACGTGATATAAAAATTATTAAATTAGTTCTCAGTTTGCACATAAAAAACCATGTATACAAATGAATAAACGAAGGAAAACTTTGAATATTTAATTAAATAGTATTTCCCTTATTACCTGGTCTGCGACGGCATCAGAACCATATTCACCATCTTGTTCCCCAGGCTTTGTCAGTCGCTCTATCAACGACTGCTCATAAAACGAAAGAAAAAAAGACAGCTAACAATTAAATAATTTATAATAATTTTGAGTTCCTATTTGGTTGCTATTATACCATTAAAAATAGAAATCAGATACTTTTTAAGGCCAAAAATATCATGACCCCAACAAACTGAGCCAACCAAAAAATATCAATCCATTTTAAATCTCAAATCAAAACAAACAATACCCATTTCGCCAACGTTGGTCCAAGAAATACCCACTAAATAAAAGTTTCAGACTCTTGTACAACCGAAGACACATTCATCATATAAGCCAAAAGTGAAACCACGAATTAACTGAAGAAGTTTCCTTAATTAATGAAAAACGCTCTAAATTCAGCCACCATGAAAAAAATACAGCCGATCAATCAAGACTCAAAAATCACAATCCGGAGCAAGCAAAGGAAAAAAAATAATAGCGAGAAATAGAACGGTATGATCACAGTACAATACCTGCAGTTCCTTTAAAACTTCTGGTAATTTACCATCCTTTATCAAAATCGTACCAGTGTAACCTACGAGAAAATCAGATCAAAACAGAAAAAAAGAAGCAACTAATGTATAGTACCGATAGGAGTGTGTACGGATATAACAAGAGATAAAAGAAATTAATTAATACCTAAGCCCGCTAACATCAATATCTTTTGTATGCCCATCCCAGTTTGCATAGCCATGGCTCCGCTTGTCTCGTATTACGTGATGAAGAGAGAGTGAATCTGGTTTTCAGGAGAAAATTTCCTCTTTCCAGTAGGCTCAGCTGCAGTTTATAGGTTATCATATTCATGGCGGCTGAATACGCTGCCGTTTCACAGCAAAGGGTTGAAATAAGATTTGCCACGTCGACATTATTCGAAAGATAACCATACTATTGATGCAGTGTTATAATTTAAAACAATGAGCCACTTAAATTCTCACAGGAATAATGTCCCTCTTTTATGTTTTAACAATCTCAATAAGCAAGATTAGATAAGCTAAGTGCTTATTTGATTAGTTTTTTTTTAATTAATTTTTTAATAAAAAATCACTTAAATATTATTTTTTATAAATTTTTAAAAAAATAAATAATTTTTTTAATATATATATATATATATATATATATATATATATAATTTCTAAAAAATTATAAAAAAATTTTTATTTCTATTTTTTAGATTTTAACTTTTTAGAATATTATAAAAATTTTAAATTATTTTTATCTTTTAATTAAAAATAGAACTTATTTAAATTATTTTATTAAATAATTTATTTTTATAAAAAATAATTAGAATTTTTTTATAAAATATTTACAACATAATTTTATCTTAAATTTTAAAATTTTTATTTTGTACAAGATAAATTTAAAAAAATAGTCAAACAGACTTTAAGATCGTAAAAATATAATTATTTATTTATTTATTTATATCAAATAAGGCCTGATTTCTTTGGCTGCTCAAAATTTAATCGAATCCAAATTAGGTTCCTGTAAATTGTTGGATTAGTCAATTTGGTTACGTTAAACATTTTAAAATCACGATAATCAAATTGTAAATTTGCACTTTTAACCCACTAAGATCCAATCCAATCTGAAAATTACACTTTTTTTATTTCAGAAAAACATCTTTAAGTTTATATCTTACATTCCCGGTGGCGTGACTATCATTAATTAATTTAACTGACCGCATTGATCTTCAAGAAACTAGTTCTTCAGACTGCGGTTTAGTCTTTGGAGCCTTGTGCTTCTACTTGGACATATTCGTAGGTTATGTCCTCCGCAAAATCGGCAAGTTTATGCTCTAGTTACAGAAGTTAGAATGCTATTCTTGGTATTCCTACCACGCGACTTATTACTTGTGGGCACGTCCTGCGATTATAGCCCCTTGCCCGGCATATCAAACAGCGAGGGTGCCTAGTAACTGTACGTTTGCGCTTGCTTAACCTTGAGTTGGGGCCGATTATGGCCTGGCCTCTTTCCCCACATAACCAACATTGGAACCGCCAATCTCTGAACTATCCTTATGTTCTGGACAGTAGAAACTCCTATGCTCCTCGCGTCTGCAGTGTTTGCAGTAAAACCTCACTCCCGCTTCATAAACAGAAGATTAGATTTGCAGAGTTGGAAACAAGAAAACCAGCAATACTCTGACGACCATTTACTTTCACGGTGACTAAGACATCCAGAGTCAAATTTTGTGTGCTTGTGAATCACAATGGGGCAGCTCGAATTCCAAATGTATGAGACAACTACAGAAGTTCTTAAATGATTGCTACATATATAGGCAAATTAACAATCCCATAGCAGAGCATACTTTATGGTTCAAGTTCATTTTTAATTAATTAAGACGACTTTATATAACATTCATGTCTAACATCCAATTCTGAAATAATTCAAGATCATTGTAGTATAAATGCTGAAAGTGAACTAGAGAATGTTACATCATTGTAAGTTCTTTTAAACAATGACAAAATTTAATAATATGACGAAACTTGTCCACAGGAAGCTTTTTAATGAGCATATGAATTCACCTTTCATGGCAATACTCCGCTTGAGACGACCCTCTGGGTCACTAAAGAAAGTTTTCAGAGCTTCAGAAGCACGTTTTCTTGCTGCAGCAGTTCCCTTTAGTTTCTGGATCAAAGTAGAGCATTTGTTACTTTCATTCATATCAGAATTTAGTGGTTCATACACTTTACTTGCTCATTGTAAGCATACACTAATATCTCCAGTATCATCTAAGATGGTTTCCTTCTATGAGCAGAGAATTACAGGTAAGTAGAGGACCATTAATCAAAGCAGAAATCTGAAGCATCCTAATAATTTATAAAAAAAACACTAACTTAACCCATTCACATGGACCATGAAACCCCTCTGAGGGAAAATAATAGGAGCTTTCTACTCAAAATAAAATTACCGCAAAGCAGCAAAGATCTCTGATGGAAAAAGAAAAGGAAATAAGACTTTTATAGAATTTCTTTACAGGACCGTAATCCAATCAGTGAATGTAGATATTTTAAGACGTTAAGACATCGGAAGACTCATGCAATCATGTTTAAATTAAGTTTCAGAAAGAGACAAAGACAAATAATAAAATTCCATACATTAATTGCAGCCGCTCTCTGTGCGTGAAGCATGGGATCATGATGGATAATAAAATATTCCAATTTTGGCATTTAGACTCTGCAATCATCCAACTAAATAAGGAAGATTAAATTCACTGGCTAATATACAGAAGTTCTTCCCACTTTATAAAGAAAAAATTGAGAAACAAACATATCTACCTGCAAAAAAAAATTGAGAAACAAACATATCTATCTGCAAAACTATATCACTGTTAAAATTAACAAGAACAAAATTTCGACTATCTTTAATACCAGAAGACATTTAATATGCAAAAGATACCTTGTTATAAACTAAAGATATCATGTGATGTTTATTACAGAATATTCTAAATCTAATTAAAGAGCCAACTAACTTTTACGAATCTGCTGATCTTCAGTCCAACTTCAGAAGGTGGTGAATGGTAGACACAGCTTTGATTTTTTCCTCATGCCAACCTTTATCTCTAAGTTGTCTACTTCATCATCTTTCTTCACTTTAAGGGGAGAATTAGATAACAGGATGGGGAAAAAAGGGTTTCAAAGAGTACCATGCACTAGCAAAATTAATGGACTAGGGCATGAAAGACTTCCAATTCTTCAAGAAGCAAGTGAAAACACAAGATTTTACACTACATATACCATTAAAAAGAATCAAGATGAAAATGAGATTGTAGTTGAATGACCATTTGCTATGTTGACCAAATGAGGAAGAGAAATTTGAATATGAAAAAGATGCAGCGAACAGGCAGAAGCAAAAGAAGTGAAAAAATGAAAAACATGTCGACAAAGTTACATACTGTATATTCTCCCATGGTTGCTCATCAATTGACTCTTCCCATATGACACATTCCCCCTAGCATTGATGGCAAGCCATTATACCCTGTCATGGTTTAAAATATTATATACAATATGCTATACAGAGATCTTCCAATATATTGTCTTATCCACGGAGAGTTTTGTGTTTCATAATCAACACAAAAATTTGCTAAGAACTTACGTGAGAAGAACATACAAACAAGGTAAGAATGAAAGGAATTCACAAGCTAAACTTCAAGTTTATATTAACACGGGGTTGCAAAAGCACGTACCTTTCCATTACATAAAGAACAATCCGAGCGGGTTCTTTCTATTCCACACTCTGAAAATGGAGTATAACCTATACCCCTACAACTAGGTCAAGGAAGCTATCTGATATACTGACCATTTGGACCAAACTAGGACCTCGGTTTTCATGCAATAGAAGTGGCAATCCTGAAATGAAATTTCATATGCTTGACATCTTATCCATTTTTATTAGGACAAAGACGAGAAAAACAAAAAGAAATTTTATTTAATCATTAGAAGAGAGCTGAAGCAGCTGAGATGCTCTTCAAATGATCTATCATAAACAAAAATATTGTTCTAGAAAATAATTTAATGGCTAAACTGGCAAAATTCAAAGCGTAAGTATATTTTTATAAACTTCTAGCTTATTTTTTTATACCTTTAAACAAATAAGGAAAAATTATAATCACCTTAATGACACATCCGATGTCATATGGTTGCAAAGAGACATTGGGAAAACAAAATAAAGAAAAATTTTGAAATTTGCATTTTCTTAATTAGGGACAGCAGCAAACTAAAGGCTCAACTCCAATCGAGATAAATAAATGACTCGGCACATTATTGTTATAGAAATAGGGTCCAATTCAGGCTTCAAGTTTCCTTTTCCTCCATCTAAAAAAAGATAATAAAAAATAAAAAGCCTCTCGTTTTCCTTCATTCTCTCTGCATGGAAAAATTGCCTAGTATGTAGATATAAACCCAAAAATAGCATAAACTGAGTTTATATCACTTGCTAAGAAACATATTATGTATTTATAGTACCCAATGGATGCAACATGGTGGTTCTAACATGCAAATAATGGTTGTCTTCGTGTGTGTGTATTCTGTATTCGAGTTATCAAGAATATATTTTTTTGTAAGAGTGATGTAATAATGAATTTTATTTGAATTGTTCTTTCATGTTATTATCGTCTCATGTCTGTCTAGCATTCAATAGATTAGGATTTTTCGCGTATAAAAAAAGGTATATATGTATTTATAACAAGAATTTTCACATGCGGGACTATATGAACATTTCTGTGCTGCAACATGAGCGCAAACCTTGGCTTTAAATCAACCTTGGGCTCAAATAACTCCTCTGAAGGATCATAACCCAACTGCCATTACAAGCAACAGAGCAATTAGCTCACGCTTGTAATGGCATAGAGCGAGTACAGAACCACACCCTCTTGGGGTTGAAAAATATCAGGAAATAGTCGTGCGCCGCCTTTGAGGCACAAATACTCAGAAAGAACCATAAACTAACGACATCTTTCATGAATTCTTCTAAAGCATGCAGAATATCTACACCTAAAAATTGTAATTGTATAGCCATGGGAATTTCAAATATGTGTGTGGTTGTAAAATGGACAACTTGGGTTGTGATGAGAATTCGGATAAGTAATTGTATTCTTATCGTATTAATAAGTATTTTTTTATGTTTATTTAAATATGATTTATTTATTAATCGAATAAAAAATTCTCAATTCGAATACGATTCATTTATTAATCGTATCATCTATTTATTAATCGTATTATTTATTTTTTAACTATATAATATAACACAATATTATTAGATCATTAAATCAATTAAATCTATTCCATTTATTTAATTAATTAATATAAAATTTAATTTATTTAATTAATTATTTATTTAAATATAAATTAAGTATCAAATATAAATAAAATTATTATATTAATAATTATTTATTTAAATATAATTATTTATTTAATTTAGTATATTTTAAACAAATAAACAAATTTAAAAAATTAAATTTAAATCTGACATAATTATTAATTATATAATATAAATATAATTTAATTATTATTCATCATAAAATTTTTAAATTTAAATTTATTTAATTATATCACATTCTTGCTAAATAATTATACGATATCTCACATAAATCGATCAGAACAGATGTCTAAGTCAGAAAACTCTCGCAGACGTGGCTTTATAGTTCACCGTAGTGTTATTCTTGTTAGTGGGCACCGCGGAGCACGAAATCATGTCTCGTCCTTTTGGTTCTCTAAACTTAAACCCCGCGTCCTCGTCTGTTTGCGCTCTTAGTTACGTGTATAGTTAACAATGTTGCAACTGCAGTTTCTGCCTTCTCAAACCCTAAACCCTAAACTGTGCCCTTTTTACTCTTCGTCCGGTACTAAAGGCAACAGCTTTAGTTCCATCTTCTTAACTGAAAATCTCTCAACCAGAAATAAGAAACTTTCTGTCAAATGCCGGCAATCTGAGTACTATGAGCGAAAGAGTTACAGCACCACTGCCAACAACTCTTCGTTTACTCCAACAGAACTTACTGGTTAGTATTGTGGCTAAAGAAACGTAATTTTGTCTTATTTTCTTTTACCCAAATATTTCAGTAACCAAATTGACTGTAAAGTTTAGAAATTTTGGATACTGTAGCATAAAGTAAACAAAAATTTATATTAAATTGAGTGCTAGGTTAAAAATTTCTTGTACTTTTAGCGTAGAATGAAGTCACATATGTGAGTTTTTGTCCGTGTTTACAGTTGGGGCGTTGCCAAGGGTTTATGTTGGCCATTCGATTTACAAAGGGAGGGCAGCGCTTACGGTGGAGCCGAGATCGCCGGAGTTTGCTGCTTTAGATGTAATATCGAAATCCAAGTTTGCTTCTTTCTTTTTTTTCAATTGATTAACTTAATTTCTTCATTTATAGAACATGTTTGCTGAGTTATGCTATTTATATATATGGTGATTGGACTGTTTTTTTTTTTTTTTTTCTTGTTAATGAGTTTTTATTGATTGCTGTGTGAATGCTGGGGTGCAGTCAGGGGCACTTAAATTATCCCGAGAAGGTTTTGTGTTGCTACAGTTTGCTCCTGCTGCTGGTGTTCGACAATATGATTGGAGCAGAAAGCAGGTAATCTATGATAACTCTGTCTCTTCTTTTCCTTTTTCTTTTTCTATTTTTTTTTCTGTCTTGGGTAGGGGGATAAAATAGTAGAAGAAAAGAATAGTTTTGTTCAATTTTGGAACTTTAGAATATTGTTCAAATTTACTGAAATCTTCCAAATTGATAACATTCTTTAAAGAATGCTGTGAGGATGATATTTTATATGGGATGTTATACTTACATTCTGAACTTGTAAATGGATGCTTAAAATTTAATTGGAGAAAAAATTGAAAGGCTTTGGTTTGAAACTCTTGATTTAGGCTTCCTTTTGCTACTTTGAAAGCAAAGGTAAAAAAGTGTGTGATAATGCCAATTTTTAGTGAGACCCACGTATTTTTATATAAATATCTGATATTTAGGGCATTTATCCCGTGTAGCTATAACTTAAAAGTTACCACACCACAATACTAAATGGAGCCTTAGAATGATCTGATTTTGCTCACTTGAGTATTAATTTTGATAGACCACCATTTGGGTTTCACATGCAAGTCAGATCTATCAAACCAAGCTTGACCAATGGTTGAAACTGTTAGTCAATGTTTAATCACTCTTTATGGCTGTATGAATACACTGGGTGCCTTAATTTATAATATCAGTTTCAGCTATATTGGTTCTAGATATATTTCTGTTATTGGGTTTAAATTATCAGTCTGCATCAAGTCGTCTTTAATAGATAACAGTATTGAGCTTCATTGGTTCTATTTCTGTGCTCAAATGTTCCTGCCAAAATGAGTGCTATCTATGAGCGGTAACTCATTTGTGCAAAGTAAATCTACACTTATTTTCTTGATTTGTCTTCGTTTCTTTATTTGCTTTACTTGCTTTGTTTCTTTCTGTTGAACAACAAAACCACTAAATCTTAATTCCTCAACCTATGCTGTGGACATTACTTATTAAAAATCATAATCATCCATTTTTCTTTTATGTGTGGGTGTGTCTGTGTGCTATGTTCTCTCTTTTCATGTATAGGAAGCTGGCCAATGTTTTTCTCTTCATTTTATTTCCTATAAGCAGGATCAAGTGTGCTATTGAATTGTTGAGAAGGAATGTTTTATTTGCTTCGATATATTCATATTTTGTTTTGCATGTCTCCAGCTATTCTCACTATCAGTGACAGAAATTGGTACTTTGGTTAGCCTTGGTGCTAGAGAATCATGTGAATTTTTCCACGATCCCTTCAAAGGAAAAAGGTACCATCTATTTCACACTTACTAAATTTGGCATGGGGAGTGGAGATAAGATTTCTTGTAAACTAAATGCTGTTGTATTGCAATAAAAGTTTTAATTAGTTTCATATTATGTAGTGAGGAAGGCAAGGTCAGGAAGGTGTTGAAGGTGGAGCCGCTTCCTGATGGCTCCGGCCACTTTTTTAACCTCAGTACTGCTCTTTTTCCTTGAACTGTTGGCAGTAAATTTGGAAGATTATCTGCTCCTTGATGCTAAGATATATAAACATGATGTGCTTCAGTATAATCTTATAATCTTAGTTGTTCATATGAAGATCTTTGTTAGCAAAATTTTACCTATTTTTGGCATGAAAAAAGTATATATTTCAGGTGTTATTCTGGACATATATGTCAGACTTTTCAAATAATGCATTATGCACGTTGATTTATTTTGATATTAGTTGTTTGTGATTTGGTCTATTTTCCACCCTTAGTTTCGCTGCCAAATAGTTATTGTCGGTTTTTCTCATAAAGTATCTCTCTGATAAATCGTGCTTTAAGTTCTTAAATTTTTATTACACTAGAACGACTGTTAATTGAAATCATATTTCTACTTGGGAGTCCAGAGGTGATAGATTCATAATCTAATTAAGATCAGATCTCTGTTGGAAAATTAATTGCAATTTATCTTACATCTCTTCTTATTTGCTTTGCGATATCCATTGAAGGTGTACAAAACAAGCTTATCAATTTGGATGAGAGCATATACATTCCCGTTACCAGAGCGGAGTACACAGTCCTTGTCTCAGCTTTTAATGTATGATATTCTCTCTCTCTCTCTCTCTCTCTCTGAGCTTGTGTGCACATGTGTAATCAAACATACACAATAGGGTATTTTGGTGAAGAAGACGAATCCTTATTTCATATAATAGAGGTCTATATTTATATACAAAAGTTAGACCTATAATAGGAAACTATATAACTCCTAATT
>JAVXUL010000012.1:6236772-6256040 GCA_035590515.1 Trichilia minutiflora | reverse complement strand
TTCACAAGCCCGATCTGTCAGGGAGGCTGATGAAGTGGTCGGTTGAGCTGAGCGAATATAACATCGATTACAAGCCTCGAAGGGCTATCAAAGGGCAAACACTGGCAGATTTTGTGACAGAACTTACTATCTCGGATCAGCTGGCTGTACTGCAGGTCTCGAACATTAGCAATAGCCAGGACGAGAGCAGCGGCCCTGACCCCTGGACCAAGGAAGAAACGTGATGAATGTACGTTGACGGGGCATCAAACATACAAGGGGGAGGAGCAGGAATAATCTTGAGAAAATCGAGTGGAGAGGAAGTCATGTACTCCCTGCGGTTTGACTTTAAAGTGACCAACAATGAGGCCGAGTATGAGGCGCTGATTAACGGAATGAAACTTGCGAAGGCTTTGGGGGCTTGAAATTTAATCATATATAGCGATTCCTAGTTAATCGCCAATCAATTGAATGGGCAATTCCAAGCTCGGGAAGACAACGTGCAGGCCTATTTAGTACAAGCCAGAAAATCGATAGAGGCCTTTCCGAGTGTCACTGTTAAACAACTCCCCCGAGCAGAAAATTCCAAGGCGAATTCTCTAACAAAGTTGGCTTCAGTGTTTAAGGGGAAGTCTCCATCTACAGTGCCAATCGAACTTCTGACACAAAGGAGCGTGGGCTTGAAAGAAGATTTTGTTGCAGCCCTATAAAAGACCCCCGACCCAACTTGGATAAGGGTGCTGAAAGCATACATCCAGTATGGAGAGCCCCGAGTAATTGAAGCGAAGCCACAAAAATAAAGAACCGAGTAGCCAGGTACGTTATCCTTGACAATACTTTGTATAAACATGGATTTACTCTGCCATACTTGAAATGTTTAAAACCAGATGAGGTAGATTAAGTTCTTGAGAAAATCCACAATGGAGCCTGTGGGAGTCATGGAGGGGCTCGTTCATTAATGCACAAAATTATCCAGCAAGGATATTATTGGCCCATCATTTCTCAGGATGCTCTCAGGATAGTCAAGTCTTGCCACTAGTGTCAAATTCACGGCGATATTCTGAGACAGCCCCCAAAGAAACTCACTTGTCTCTCGAGTTCTTGGTCTTTCTCTCAGTGGGGGCTGGATCTGATAGGGCCACTATCGACTGCCCGAGCCAACACTAAATATACAATCGTGGCCATTGACTATTTCACAAAGTGGGTGAAAGTAGAACCACTTTCCAACATAACTAAAAAGAAGACTACCGCATTTGTAAAACAGAATATAATATATCGCTTTGGGGTTCCACACATATTGGTTGTTGACCATGAAAAGTAGTTCGACAATACTCGATTCAAGGAATTCTGTTTGGAGTCCTACATCGACTTGAGATTCGCCACCCCAGCACACCCACAAGCTAATGGGCAGGTTGAGGCTGCCAATAAGATAATCAAGAAGACACTCAAGAAGAAACTTGGAGAGCATAAGGGAGAGTGGATTGATAAACTGCCCGAGGTCCTCTGGGCCTACAGAATCACTCCCCGAACAGCGACAGGAGAGTCCCCCTTTCTATTAGCCTTCGGGTGCGAAGCTATGATTCTGGTGAAAATCAACATGCTGACTCTCCAGGTGCAGGACTACACCGAAGAGAGAAATGAGGCTAGCCAAAAATTGGAGTTGGATTTGGTGGACGAAAAGAGAGATGAGGTCGTGATTCAGGTATTCGCACACCAACAGAGGGTAGCCCGATATTATAATCAGAAGGTCAAACACCGAACCTTCCAGAGATGAGACCTTATCCTCCGAAGGGTGACTCTTAACACCAAAGTCCCGGGTGAAGGGGTATTTAGAGTCAATTAGGAAGGGTCGTACAAGGTTGTTCAGATACTCAGAATAGTCCATAATAACTAACTAAATACAAATTACTAAAAGCAGTACAAGAAGTGATATTAACCACAATTCAAAAACACATGCGATGACAACAATAATAATATTATTGAAGATCAATAGATATATTATCGTTATCCTAGATTATTGGCACGGGTCAATGCACTATAACAGCCTTCTCAACCACAGCTCCACCGCTATTTTATTTCTGAATAAAACTCCCTCGTCTGGGTCGAAATCTAGGAGAAGTCCCAAGCTCAAATGATTGATAAACTGGCACGTAAATACTCTACAATCCCCTGACCCAGGATACTGACGAGGCATATTATTTTACACAGGACTACAACAAAAGGGCTTTTTCAGACATGGACATTCTGGTCTCTGAATGTAAAACCTAGATTCCTTTAGCAAGGTAGGTAGCAGCATGACCAATGGTACCAACGCTTGATTCATCTCTTTGGTAGAGAACACGTCCGACGATGGGTCGTAGATAGTAACATGACGGACAACGAAGTTAGCACAATATGCAACCCAATGCTGACCCTGTATGTACCAAGGGATGAACAACCGATTGACCGATGCCCATGGTTTGTGCAGACCTTCTCTATTGCCCGTCGGATAAAAATGTATATTCGAGTCGGGGTAAAACTGGGATCTCTTAAGCTCGCAATTCTTATACCCATCCCAAGTAGTCTTAAACAGTAACTACATTTAAGAGAGAATAACAATAATAAAATATGAATTAAAGGACTCTAATCTATGTAGATATATACATTTGCGAATTGTATAATAGTTATAATCCTTACACATAGCATGGTGGATACAATTGTCCAATCCTATAGAACCAAACTCGGGAAAAGTTATTGGCATCGCGCCAGCAATGTAAGGTACTCATCGATGTGCTAGGAAGAAAACGCATCCATATTGGTTAACAACTAATAAGAAAAGGGGTAAGGCCACAATTACATTATACCATATGTCACTAACCCTATCTTCCATCCATACTTCTGGATCGCAAATGCTTGTTAACCATGTAGGCGTTATTCGAACAGTATCTATCTCAATTTTGTTATCCTCAATCTCAATCCACTCTAGGAATTGATGCTGTAATGATTCTGAGACCGGTGCCTGTGGGTGAATAGAGTAGTCTGCAGGGTACTCACCCCGGATGAACTCCCTCATCATGGCCTTCTTTTATTTTTTCCTACCACAACCTTAAGTGTATGGTGTCTAAACCTACCGACCTTTCTTGTATGTCCTGTCGAACTTGCTTATATCACGTTCTTTAGCAACTTTTTTACCTTCATTGACCTGAAACCCATAATATATATATATATATATATAAGTGGACAATTATATTTTGAACAAAGACCATTAATCAATAAAACAAACCTGCCCAGGTTTGGTGGGCGCAGTTGCATGCTTAACCTGGGTAACGGGAGGCACATAAACAACAATCTCTATATTGGAATGCGAAAAAATTCAGAGTGTTTGAAAATTAATATATATTGTATAGAAAATACATTGTATAACATGTACAACTCAAAGACGTGCATGTCTGTACCTCCGTTCTTCTTTCAACCACATCAGTGCGAATATCTTGGCTAAAAAGATGGACCTGCATCGAAATATAAAACTCAAGTCACCACAATTTAACCTAGTTATACTATTAATAATGCATATCTTACTGATTAGTTGACCTGAAACACAGTAGCTTCTTCCGTAAAAACGTGAGCCTTATCATGGACGACGAGAGGCACATACAGAACCATATTCATACAGGGTTGTTGCACATTTTATATTAATTCCAATTAATAAAATTGTTATAAAAAAGACCACTATAAAGTTAACTACATTCAAACAGTTCCCATACATGTGCCTCCGTCCTTCTTTGACCTATGTCACCAACAGGCTCATCCTAGGTTTCAGTAGCCATATTCCCCCTAATATCCGTAATGAGCTGAGCCAAATCATGCAACTTTTAAATCAATAATCATGTAATTAAACAAAGAAAAAAATGAATAAACAGTAGGATTGAATGAGTGTTCATGCTTGTGT
Organism: Trichilia minutiflora; assembly: GCA_035590515.1. Classification (NCBI taxonomy): domain Eukaryota; kingdom Viridiplantae; phylum Streptophyta; class Magnoliopsida; order Sapindales; family Meliaceae; genus Trichilia; species Trichilia minutiflora. The sequence continues at coordinate 6,252,133 of JAVXUL010000012.1, read as the reverse complement.
TTTCATACTTGTATCACCTATATCGGCTATTGCAGAATCTACAAACCTATTGACCTGAATCTATAAATTAACACCTAATTAGTAGCAATTATATCAATAGCAAAGGAGGTTCATAAACACATTGTACATACCTCTGCATTCCTGGTAATATTATCAACATTTACACCCTCTGCTTGTTCGTTAGGACTTGGACTAGACTGAGAACTGATATGCATGACTGATTTAATCCAACTACGGACCTCCCCCATAAAGTCAAACAAAATCTTTGCTTGATCAACTTGAAATTTTTGCATGTCATCAACCTTTGTTCTCAAAGACTCCAGCTCTCGCATGATATTCCTATAATCATTGTCTCTACTAGCAACATAAAACTGTTCATTATCGGGGGTGAGGGAAAAGTCTTCACGGATTGGGAACGAAGATCGATGTGGAGACTAGTGAGGAGATAGAATCCGATGAGGAGATGGAGATAGAGGGGGTGTCAACATTTAATGTGGGGATTGTTGAGGAAAGAGAACCCGATGGGGAGATTATTGTGGAGAGGGAACCCAAGGAGGAGATTACTATGGAGAGGAAACCCAAGGGGGAGATTATTGTGGAGAGGGAACTCGAGGGGGAGATTGTTGTGGAGGTCCACGATGAGATGTCCATTGTAAATTGAAAATGTAGAACCGGTTAAACCTGAGTGGTTTCTATCATAGCAATTACACTTTATGTTAAACGACAACATATCAAAATCATCTTTACTGTACTAATGCCGAGAATAGCAGGATATGATTCAACATCCGTCCTGAGTGCACCGCCGTATTCACCCTCTTCTAGACTATTGAAACTAAGAAGTCGATTGTAAAAAGGCTTATCCAACTCCTCCACTGTTGCTTTCAATTGTTGCTTATATTTATCATACTGTGCAATAATTAAATATTTCAATAAATGACAATATTATATATGAATAAAAGTTTTGGGAAAATATTATCATGTCCGGGTTGAATATTTTTCGTATATGATCATTTCACACGTTCTTAAATCTCGAATGCCAACCAAGAATGCGGGGATTGTGAACAGCTAGTCGTGCAGCAATCAATTGGCTGGCCTCTTATAGTGCTTCATATATCCATATCTAACAAAAAATATATACGATTATTATTAAAAATCAATAACAAAATTAAACAAGGAAAGACAAATGTAAACAATTTATAATATACCTGGAAGGCAATGATCAAACCCTGGACATTATATGTGTTTGAACGGCTGATCGGAATAGCACGGTTGAGGCTCCTGTATGTGTATCGCCATGTAATGGTGCCCTAAGGGTATTGATTGAAGGCGTGAAGGTCATCAACAATCCTTAATAGTCATATGTCAGCATGGTAATGCCCAGGTCTACCTAACAACTACCTCTCAACCAAATAATATAGTGACAACTTCACCGCATCTGTATCGTTTATTTGGTTGAAGCCAAAACCCACATCAATACGATCTAACTCATGTAATATAACTCTTCTACGATCACCAAAATACTCACTTAGCAATCAATCACTATCATCTTCAAATATCGGATATGATCCAAAATTCAGCCCTGTGATGAGTCGAAACTCATGTCGTGAGAATCTCATTTGCGTTTCTCCAAACGCAAACCACATCTCATCAACAGTGGGATCGATCATAATCTGATGAAGCAGCACATGATGGATTAGTTTTCCAGAGAATTGAACATCCCCAATTTCAAGAAAGTAACCAAGACAAGTACGTCCGAACAATCTTCTTTGTCTTTTGGTCAACTTGTCCTGGATCTTATCCACTACTGCTTTTCTGCACAAGCTGGTCACCGTAGCAAGAAAATGATCTGATATGCGTATCTTCAAATTTTCATCAGCCATTACCAACCTAATTAATACTCAATATACCAAACATATAAGTAATTGTACGAATGAAAGTTTAAGCAAACTCAAAATCAATTTCAATACTAGCATTCATAAAAACGCATTGAAAGTAAGTTTCAAAATATATTCCAACTACATATATTCAAACCCACCTTGACATCATGCCCAACTACACTGTCACACTAGTTTAAAAACACATTTTCAAACACAATAACATACTTTCGAACATAATATTCATCCCGACACTTTCGAACATCCTCAAATTATTTCGAACATGTTTGGTTCCAACTTAACATTATTTATACAAAAAAACTTTAAAATTGAGTTAACACAATGCCCTTCTCCACACTTTCGAACTTTGACAATATAACATACTTTCGAACATATATCATCACGACACTTTCGAACATTCTTAGATCCACCCACTTTCATACAAAGATCATCACGACATTTTTGAACATACTTAAATTAACACACTTGCGAACAATTTTTATTACGACACTTTTGAACATTTTTAAATGTAGACACTTTCGAACACAGCTAAACACGACACTTTCAAACACAACTAATCAAGACACTTTCGAACACAGTTAAACACAACACTTTTGAATATTTTCAAATTAACACACTCTCGAACAAAGGTAAACACGACACTTTCGAACAGTCTCAAAGGAACATACTTTCGAACACAACTGTCCAGGGCACTTTTAAACAAATACCTATACAACTACTTTCGAAATGCAAATTGGTTTCGAACACAATTCTAAGTTATGTTTACCCGTCGACGACTCACACACCAACATATTTAGCTACTTATGTGTTTATAACCTATAAAAAATCTAGGTTTTCGATTTTCGTAAGAAAAAAACCTGAGATTGATTAAATGGTTAAACACTTACGATTTTAAGAGATATTATAATGTCCGAGTTAATATTATGGAATTCTAAAATTGATGGTTTATCGATCGGCAAGTCGGAAGCAACAATATTGTCGACTAAAAAGTCTGAAATTGTATTCCAAAAACAGATTTCGTTATATTTGAATTATAAAAATAAAATAGTCAGATGACATATTTAATGGTTTAAATGATTAATTTTTTTAAAACGTAATTATTTTAGTAAAACAAGTAAAATTTTTGGTTATTTTCGTACATTTCTCAATATTTTTTACCTAATGAAAATTAGGAAACAAATGTCAACACAGGTGTAATGCATAGATTGGGTGTTTGAAGTGCTGTTGTTTGACGAGATTTGTTTGCGGGATCTTAAAGGATCACGTAGGTAGCTACTTGTTCAAGAAGCACTACATGAATTTTGTTTATTTATTTCAATTAAATAACCATAATAAAAGACAAATAAAAACATTATGATAATGCCCAAGTACCTCTTGTTAATATTAATTTACGGAAAGACCACAAAAATAGATGGACTGGTTAATTTAATCATATATATGATTAAATTAATGGAGGATCATATAAGTTTTTTAATGGGTGATGCTGATGCTGATGCCGATGCCGTTATATAAGAACATTAAAACTAATTAAATTCATAAATAATATGTTGTGAATATTTATTATGTAGTGTATTGATCAATATTGACGGGATAGGGGTGTCTAACGGGCTGCGTTAGCCTGCGAATTGGCCTGGCCCAGTCTGTAAAAAATCAGGCTCGAATCGATCCGGATCACTGTTTATACGATTCGGATCAGTTTCGGGTCAATATAAATGGTCCGGGCCGGTTCTGGAATTTCGAAACTAAGAAACCGGACTGGAATCGACCCGGAACCGTTTCGGGCCTGTCTATTTGACACCCGGTTGAATCGGCGAGGTGAACCGGCCCCGACCGCCGGTTCAACCCAGGTCAATTTTTTTTAAAAAAAAATTTTAATTTAAATATTTTTTTAAATTAAAAAATTAATAAAATCGGAATCGAACCGGACCCAGAATCGAAACTAGAACCGAACTGAAATCGGATCGAAACCAGAACTGTCTGACGAACTGGCTCAGCCCGGTCTGATCCGTTACTGTTCTACTTCCGGTTCCGGTCTAGTTCCATGAAACTGGAACCGTCAAACCGGCCTGACCTAGATCATTTAAGTTTTTGATCCGATCCCGTTCTAATTTCATGAAATCGTCGAACCAATTCGGATAGACCCGAATCCGTCGATTCGGGCTCGTTACACGTCCCTAGACGGGGATAATTTCAATCAAGAGCCCGCCAAGGTATGCGGATACTGTCTTTCAACAATTTGGATCGGCATCATTGACTTAGATATAGGCAATTGACGACCACTGAGATATACTTAGAGATGATTTTCGTTAATTAATTCCCCTTCTCAAAATAACATGTGGACCTTCAAATTATATGTGTCTGTTAACAGAACCCAGCTTTCTTTATTTCTCGGAACTGATCTCTCACTAGATTGTATGAGCTGAGAATCATATTTAAACGAATAATATAACTCTAATGGTCGTGAAATTAATAAGGATAACTAACTCTAGCTAGAATAGAATCGAGTGCATATCATTGACTAAAACGAGAGGAATAAACAAAAGTGCTTTCCTGCTTACACGTCTGTATGCAAACTTTTAATTAGTAGCTGTAATCAACCAGACTGCTTTCATTAACCAGGGCAAGGAAGCTCTACGATAGTGTGTATGTGCTAGTGTACAAAGGATTATAATGCTAAGGACTGTTATAAAAGGTGATTAAATTTTCAAGGGTAGTTTCTAGTTTTCACTGGAAAAGTTAGTTCTAGTCAGTTAAATACCTAGAATGCTATGTATTTGAGGTAGTTCTGGTCTGCTTTCAATTTCTCCTCATTCTGAATTGAAGTTTGGATACGGTTTTTTCTGATTTCTTGGCCTTCTTCTTGAATTTGTTTTGTACTTTGTTTTTCTGAATTTTCTTTCTGGATTTGTTCTTGAGTTCTTCAGTTCCGGAAAGCAAGTTTCCATTGTTGTTATTTCCAGGTTCTGTTTTTGTGGTCGGTTTGATCTGTTGAAGCAACAAGCTGATAGGTTTGCAATAAGTGAATGTTCGTTTGAATCAAATTCGTAGACCTGCTGAATCTTTCATCAATTTATTTTTCAAAATTTTGCTTTCGTTTTTTGCAATAAAAACTACAGTGGGTTTAACTAGCCATCGATCTGCTATTCTATAATTGTCTTTCACGGAAGGCCAGTCAGTCAACAGGGATTAGAAACATGTGGGTTGAATTTTTTCTTGATTATAAGCCTAACAAACATAATCTGAAAATCAATTCATATACTTTTATTGATGATATGTTTTATTTACAAGAGATAATATGTATGTATATATATACACACACCCAAACTTGCTTATAGTATTAGATATTCAGAAGCTTATGGCCAAGTTTTACGGTTGTATTTTCCTGTTGACCAATACTGTAAGCCACCCTCAAATCAGCTAAAGCCAAAGTGGGCGAGATTAGAGAAGAAAATGAAAGGTTAAAGCTGTTGTTAACACGAATGATGAAGGATTACCAGTCTTTACAAATGCATTTCTCAAACGTCCTTCAGCAAGAAGAAGCCAAAAAAGTCAACAAATCAGGAAAATGAAGAAACTAAACTCGTTTTCCTTAGCCTTGCGACAGCTTCTAGTGAGGCTAAGAAAGAAAAGAAAAAGATTAATAACAATTTGAGTCATAGCAATGAAGATGCAAAGTTTAAAGAAAGGTTTACCCTTGGGTTGGACTGTAGATCTGAGTTGAGCTCTACTGAAGCTCAGAAGAATCCAAGCTCTGAATATAACTTCGAAGAACTAGTCAAGAAAGAGGAGCAAACAGAGATGTGGCCACCTAGTAAAATTCTGAAGACTATGAGAAGTCAGGATGAAGAAGTCTTACAACAGACTAACGTGAAGAAAGCAAGGGTTTCTGTTAGAGCTAAATGCGACACTCCAACATTAGTATATTAAACTTCTAACGAACCTGATAACTCCTCCGATATGTGTGAGAGCGAGCGCTCTTTTACTAACAATGGGTTCTACTCTGAGTGATGAATTAATATTGTTTTGTACCTACAATTTTCTGATGTTGTGAAGATGAATGATGGCTGCCAATGGAGAAAATACGGTCAGAAAATAGCAAAAGGATTTCCATGCCCTTGGGCGTACTACCGTTGCACGGTCTCACCAATTGCCCTGTGAGAAAACAGGTATATTTTCTGGATTCTGACTGCTTTAGGTGAAATCTTATATGATTATAAGCATACTCACTTATTGTGTAATTAGACAAATAAAACTTTATCCATGCATATACCTAAAGTTCACCATAAAATTTCCATTGCGCTATCATTCGCACAAGAGACTTCGGTGATTACATGGTTCTTTTGGAATATAATAGGAGCAACGAATTAGATGTTCAATTTTGGTCATGAATCTAATAATTATAAGCATCCAAAATTGAATAAATATTTAAAGAAAATCCTTAAATTAACATATAAGAAACAAATAAATATATCTGTATCTGGTTTTATTTAGTTTATTTACTATATTTTCAGGTTCAAAGATGGTCTGAGGACGTGTCTATTTTGATCACTACCTGTGAAGGTATCCACAATCACCTGCTTCCCATGTCAGTCACAGCCATGGCTTCCACCACCTTCGCAGCTGCTTCCATGTTCCAATGCCGTTTATTGACCTCGCAATCAGCCTTCAGAACCTCAGTTTGTGCCCCTAACTCTACTTCTACAGCTGCAAACCTCCATGGATTGAACATCACCTTCTCTGAAAATGCAAAACCCCATCAATTTTATTTCCCGAACTCTTCAATCTCAACCTCCAATTCTCATCCAACTGTCGTACTCGATCTCACAGCACCAACTGTCTTCTCTCATTTGAATAGGCTTCTTTAAGCGATACAGTTCTCCAACTAGTCTAAATTTCTCATCTCCAGCATCTAAAATTTCTTTTGAGCCTAAAGGTCTTCAAACTTCTTGGAGCAGCGAGTACTGCAATTATTGCCCTCTTAATTCTTACAATAATAACATTCATATCGGGGCATTGAATCTTGGCCTCAAGAACATATTTACCAACCCTGCATGCAGACGAACAAACTGACTCCTCGTCAACAGTAATTGACAGAGACTATAGCAGCCGCAACTAAAGTGATCTCGTCATATATAGGTGTAATGGGGGCGTCAAGGCTCAGCAATAGCAGCAGCAATCTCGTCATAAATAGGTAATGGGGCAACAAGGCTCAGCAAAATCAGGGTGGAGTTGACAGTTCTCGCTTTAAGTGAATCTTTTCCAGTAAACCTGCAGAGTGCTCATCGGCCCAGAATGGAATAGGGTGTGGACCAAGTTTTTTAATCAAGTTTCTATCTTCTAAAAATCCACAGCAACAAGGAAAACATGCCTATACTGCCACTGAATTCACTGCCATTTCCTACATCCAGTTTATGTCAAAGATCATGTCAAATGATACCAAAAACGAAATGGAAGTTTGTTGGTGATCAATCGTGTTTAGGTAGTCCACTCTGAAAAATATATATTATCAGAGGACGGTGGTAATTAAAGTCTTATTAATAAAATATTTAGTGATATTATGTACCGTTGTAAATCAATTTATGTTTTGTAATCTTGTATGATGATTCACTCAAGAGAATACTTATATTTATTTTTAAAAAATAGTAAGTAGAAAATTTTATAACATTATAATTGGGATTCTAGAAGTAATTGATAAATCTCAAATATTAATTAAATTAAAATAACAGATACAACTTCAGAAGAAAGCTCGAAAATAGAAGACTAGAAGGTAATTAACAATTTAAAATTTAATAATAAAACAACAAATACAAATCAAATAGTAAATTATACAAATAATCAATAAATAACAAGTACAAATCAAGTAATAATTTATATAAATATTCAATAAAAAAACAATATAAATTCGTCACTACCGCTCTTGTAATAAGAACAACAAAATAATTAAAAATCAACACAAAAATCAAGCTGCAGTCCCAAATTTTTTTGTCAAAAACTTCGAACAGGTAAATCAACAGATCAATAGTAATTAGTTAATACCGCAAAAATAAAAGTATAGTTAGAATAAGAATTAAGACGGTGATGTTAGGCTAATATCAATTATCATGCAAAGCTTTTATCAAATTTAATTTGCAGAAGATCTGTCCAGTAACTCCATTAATCTGGTTACAATAGTTGTCAATTCGATTTATTATGAGAAAGCTTTCCGATTGGGAAGGCTCTGGAATTGTCTCAAAAATTGGATCTGAAGGATCTTCCTCGGGTAAAGACTCTTTTCCAGCAGCTTTACGTGCCTTAATTCTCATCCCTTCTCTTCTGAACTCCCTGCAGCTGAGTTTGCTGACGATTCAGGCTTTTGTAATAAGATTGGAACTTTCTGTCTATCCATTGACAAATCATCCATGCATTTAATCAAAAATTTCATATTCCTCTCATCCGAGTGCTTAATCGCACGGGGTGAATGGTGTATCAGGTTTCAGCTCAGTCATTAAGGCACTAATTCGGGACTTTTATAGGGATTTCCTCGAAGACATTCGCCGACGATAATTTTTCCTCGTTAATTTTTCTCGAGTAAAATTGGTACCGCTGTAAGCCTCCAGGAAAGAATCAGAAGGCTTCGAAGCCTAAAGAGCTGACACGCCTTGATTGAACCTTGAAGAGCCATAAATTATGCACACACTTCCAATATTCTCTTGGTAATTCATAAGTATCTCGATCAATTCCACTGTTTGAAAACAGTCTAGAATTGTTGATTGGTACCATCCAACAGTGTTGATGTCGACATTAACTTCTCTCAGACACCTCATCAGAGCAAGCTGGTACTTGGGAGCAGTATCATCTTCAATCTCTCGATCATCCTGATCATCTTCCTGGATTGGGTAGTGGAAACAGTTGGTAACTTCAAGAGCGCTGCCAACGTCTAATCCAAGAAGCTGTCCCATTACCAAAGTTGGTGAAAACTCTTTGCGATGTTTGATTATCTGATTATGACCAATCGCTCAATCTGAACAACCCTAACAGGCGGAGCAAGAACCTTGTCCCCGGAAGCAGATGCTGCTTGGAGAAAAGACCTAGCCACAGTGACAAAGAACTATTGATGCAAGCTCTTTGAATTAGGGCACCAGTCCTAATTTGGCAGGATTTCGTATTTGATTGAAGATTTTATGTTTGATTAATTTGTTTCCTAGCAGTTATAGTATTTTCCATTGCCTGTATTTCAGTATGGATCCATCACATATGGGCTTGGACTTGGAAAGAATTTAGGCCCATGTGAGTCGCCGTGATTTTGCCAGCCCAATAGACTACTTCAAAAGACGACCTAAACTCAGTTCCATGTTTACACTTGGCTAACACCAAAGCTGAAACGTGTCCTTTCCCTGCACGTGGCAATAGCAAGACCCACTCATTTAGAGAGAACATAACTGACTTTGAACATGAACAAAGAGCACTTCCTAAAAACTGCCCAATCTAAATTCCCGACACAGGCTTTTACATTCAGGTATGTTTGAATTTAATGCTTAGCAATCTTGAATTTCTTTTATCTGGGTCGTTATATCTGGTGTTTGCTAACTGCTATTCCATACACGCTTTTAATGAATCAAGACGTTAGTCTCTGGCAGAGCTAGCCTCAAAAGATTTTAGGTTAGTCCATAGCAGAGCTATAGCCTCAAAAGATTTTAGGCTTCGGACCCAAGCGAATGCGAAAAAGGAAAGCTATTTGCATTTTATTGCTTGAAGAAATGTTTAACATATATGATTACTTGGAATGAAAAAATTGAATTGCTTTAGCCCAGGCATGCATATTGTGACTTGCCAGAATCATAGGACCAAAATGAATGATGTCCGCTTCCAGAAATAGCCAATCTGCCAGATTCTCAAGCCTATCCCGTCTTATTCCGTTGAAACTAGCAAAATTAATGTTTGCTTATATTGAGCACTGAAATAAAGCAGATTCTCCTAATCCTGGTTGGTATCAATACCAGAACATGATGGGATATGACTCAGACATAATCAAGCAGCATTAAATCAGTACTGGTCTCAGGGATATGCAAATGAAATTCAGCAAAACAAAACATGTATCTAATAGTTGAGGGAAATCTATTATAGTTGTTATTTAGTGAATGATAACAATTTTGTTCAATGCAGCAATTATAGATATGGCTCAAACAGAAAAGGCTAAGGAAAGTTCAAAACTTTCTAGTTGTGATGCTTATTTTAAGATCGTACAGTCAAGGAAGAAATTACCGCCTACGTTACAGGAGACATTAACTGCTGCATTTGAAAGGATTCCAGTTTCATCTTTCCCACCAGTTCCAGGAGGCAAAGGTGCTCGAAATTACTTCATTGCTTACTATCTCCTCACTAATTCCTGCACCTGGTATAATTATAGTGGATTGCACCTGACTTGCTAAAAAAATTTGCTTCGTAACCTATTCTTTGTAGTTATTGAAATTATGGCGGATGCGTCTGTTACTGATGCTGTCAAGATTCTATCAGAACACAACATTTTGTCTGCTCCTGTGAAAAATCCAGATGCACAAACTGCTTTGCATTGGAAAGATAGGTACCTAGGGATTGTAGATTACTCGGCAATTGTTCTCTGGGTGTTAGAGAATGCAGAACTTGCTGCCATTACCTTATCAGCAAGTAATGCAGCAGCTGCAGGTGTAGGTGCTGCAACTGTTGGTGCTCTTGGAACACTAGCTTTGGGCATCACTGGTCCTGCTGCTGCTGCTGCACTAACTGTTGCTGCAGCGGGTGCAGCTGTGGCTGGTGGTGCCGCTGCAGATAAAGGGGCAGGAAAAGATGCTGCAACAGCTGCTGATAAATTAGGGGAGGACTTTTACAAAGTTATACTTCAAGAGGAACCCTTCAAGTCAACCACTGTAAGCATAGTTCAGCAAAGAGATCACATATAGAGTCCATTTATCTATGGTACCTCATACATGTGTACATTTAACCTCTATTGATGCATTTCTATCAGTGTTGAACCACTTAGCTGTCTTACCCTCTAAATGATTAGCATAACCACACATATGGGCAATTCAGTATATAGGACTTTTGATTTGTGAAGTTCAATATGTTGTATGTATGCCCATGCTAAAAAAAGGGTAATTCAAGGTGTTCTTCTCCTCTTTTTACCCACTTTGAAAACACTAACTAAAGTGCTATCATTTGTTTCAGGTGAGGTCAATACTTAAGTCCTATCGCTGGGCACCTTTCCTTCCAGTTGCAACAGACAGTTCTATGTTGAGCATCTTACTATTACTCTCAAAATATAGGTTGAGAAATGTACCTGTAATCGAACCAGACCAGCCAGATATCAAGAACTATATTACTCAATCTGCTATTGTTCAGGGTCTGGAAGGATGCAGAGGAAGGGATTGGTTTGACTGCATTGCTGCACAACCTATTTCTGATCTAGGACTTCCTTTCATGTCTGCCAATGAGGTGAGGATCTGACGGTTACTTATATCATCGTTTGCAATTTGATTCTCGGATTTCAAATGTGTTATTTATCTTTTTGGCCAGGTTATTAGCATACAGAGCGACGAACTGATTCTGGAAGCTTTCAAAAAAATGAAAGATAACCAAATTGGTGGTATTCCACTAGTAGAGGGACCACAGAAGAAGATTGTTGGGAACGTAAGCATAAGAGATATAAGGCACTTGCTGCTCAAACCCGAACTTTTCTCCAATTTCAGGTAGGATGCAATGGTCAAACCTCTATGGATCCATCTGAACTGAATTATGATTGCTCTCCGTCTTTAAGTGTTGATATGAACTGCTTGGTACACTAAAAAAAATAAACGTTTGTCAAGAGTAAAAAGAATAAACATGAGAAGGATGTGCTCAAACTATTTGTGAGACTGTTGAAGTTTAATGAATCATTTCATAGTAGTGATTATTATGAAAAGCATTTTAATTCATCATTAGCTAAGATATCTCTGTAGAAACATATGCCATGCAAGTCTTGATGGTTCAATCAAGTTTTCATCATCAATTTTTCACTTTCAGGCGCCTCACTGCAAAAGATTTCATGGGTGCTGTGGTAGCAACAACCCATGATTCTGGAAAACTCATCCCTCCAGTAACATGCCAGCCGGAATCAACTCTCGGTAGTGTAATCCACAGTCTTGCTTCCAAGTGTGTGCACAGAATCTACGTAGTAGCTGACGATGGAGCCGAAGTTAGTGGTGTGATTACCCTCAGAGATGTGATCTCTTGCTTCATTTCTGAGCCCCCTAACTATTTGGACGACCACTTCGGGTTTCCGGTGAGAGACATGTTAAACCAATGATATTTCTGTTGTAAAAATCAATGACAGCTTTAAAAGACTCGGGATGTAACCGATTTGGCGGGGTAACTTGAAGAATCATATTATTCTATCAGCTATTTTCATGAATGTTCTTTTTTCATGTTACTCCCGTCGAACACCCAGGGAGTTTACTTAATCCTCTATCATTTATCATCTGTCTAATTCTTTCCGCATCAACCCATCTTCCCAAGCCAGCATATATGTTGGACAGAATCACAAAAGGAGCTGGGTTTGCTGGATCTAACTCTAAAAGCTTCATTGCCATCTCTTCTCCCAAATCAGAATTCAAGTGACACAGACCAGCACCAAGCATAGAATAGCAAACAGAAGCAGAACGCTCCGGCAGTTCTTGTATTAATTGTCGAGCTTCATCTAGTCTTCCAGATCGACTTAAAAGATCAACCATACAACCAAAATGCTCTGGCTTTGGTTTCAAACCGTAGTGATCATTCATCATTCTAAACACTTGCCGTCCCTTGTCAACCTGACCAGCGTGACTACATGCGGACAGAATACCAACAAAAGATGCTGAATTTGGTTTTACCTTTGCTTCTTGCATTACGTCAAAAATCTCAACAGCCAACTCATACTCTCCGTTCCTTCCATATCCGGATATCATTGCGTTCCAAAACGCAGGATCATCGGATTTTATGAGAAATTGATTGAAAATTCTCCGTGCCGAAGAAGGTTCCCCGCGTTTCATATACATATTAATCAGTGCTGTAGCCAAGAACTCATCGTTATTCATCTCAGTTCTAATGGCATGGCCGTGGATCTCTTTGCCACACTTTAGAGCAGATAAGTCTGCACATGCTGATAAGAGACTCGTAATACATTTTAAACTCGTGAATACTCCAGCTGACTGCATTTTCCGGAAGTACTCGCAAGCTTCAAATCCCCTCCCCAATTGAGCAAACCCACTAATCATTGAATTCCATGTTGCCGAATCAGGTTTCAACCGTTCATAAGCTAGGAGTTCGAACAACTCAATGGCCTTCTCACTCTGACCATTTAACATCATTCCGGCTATCATCGAATTCCATGTCAGAATGTTTCTGCTGCCATTTAATTCTATAAATACATTATGAGCCCAAAGCCAAGAACCACATTTTGAATACATGTCAACAAGTGCAGTACCAATCATAGCATCATATTGCACCTCAAATTTCAGTATAAGCCCATGAACCTGCCTGCCAAACTGAAGATATAGAAGACTTGAACAGGCAGAAATAACAGAAACAAATGTTACTGAATTGGTCTCCGCACATACAGACTCCCTCATGTCCTTAAACATGCTTAACACGACTAAAGGAACCTCGTTATGCAAAAGGCCAGTAAAAAAAGCATTATAGCTCACGACATTCTTATTAGGCATCTCCGTAAACACCCTAGTGGCCGCGGTTATTTCTTTACAATTCGAATACATAGTCAGCAACGATGTTGCCACGTATACATCCATCTCTAAACCCAACTTTATCGCCAGACAATGCATTTCCATGCCACGTTCAATGCCGTCACAAGCGGACAAAACACTAGCTACAGTAACCGAATTGGGTGTAAACCTTCCAATCACCGATTGTTTAAACACCCGCAAAGCTTCTGTAAAATACCCATTATGAGAAAATCCGGAAATCGCCGCGTTCAACGACGACACGTTACGGTTGGGCATTTCATCAAACGACTTGACACCATCACTAAGTAAATTGAGTTTCATGTACATATCCGTGAGAGCTGTCGCTGTGTACACATCTACTGAAAACCCGGTTTTGATGAGATGGGTATGTAGGCTTTGGCCTAGAATTGGTAATTTTAGCTTGGCGCATGCTTTGAGGAGAGTAGGGAAGGTGAATCTGTGAGGACGCAAAGAGACGGAGTTGTGTTGTGTGTATAGAAGAAGTGCTTCTTTGTAGAAGCCATTTGTGACTAGTTTTGGCATTTGGTGCTTCATGGGATGGGACCAAAATGGGACGCATCAGCTTCGCGAGTTTAAACTAGCAGTAAGCCAGTACTGTTTCGGCTTCTCTTCTCTTTTGTCGCTGCGATCGTGACTTCCTCTTGTCACCCATGGATATAATTTAAGTTTGTATTTCGTCTCTTAAGATTTGGACCCATCATAGAATCTCTTCTGGACTATAGGCCCAATTGCAAAACGGCATAATCAGGATGGGCGTAGGTTCGTTTCCCGTCATTGATTCTTGAGATATATTTTTCTGTCTTCAAAAGGATGTGTAAGCGAAGAATCTTTTCTATGCAAGAACTCATATAGCCTTTTGTTTCTACCACCCTTTGTGCCATAGGTCCGAAGCTTCTTCTATAGTTTTGTCAATTGTTGATATTGAGAATAATTTAAATACACTAAGGAAATCAACTTTATTTATACAAATAAAGATGTAAAAATCAGACTGACAACTTTCTTATCTCATAATTTTTATGTCAAGTAATTTGTAAATGAAAATAATGTGATTTCAATGATTTGAATAAATTTTTATGGCTTTCACCTAACTTCCAACTTTCAAGCATTAAAACCTTCAAACCATCCCTTTTATTTTAGCTTGATTGGGATGGGAAGACGATATTTAGAATTTAAATTAATATTATAATGCCAATAATAATTAATAATCTGCTTTATATATTTTATGAAAGAATGAATAAATAATAAAAGTACTCAAATTGAGAATCGGTTTCAATATAGAAAGATGAATGAGTAAAGTGAAAAGAATTAATAATTTTCTTATATTTTATTGATTTACCATTAAATAAATAATATGAATTATATGTTGTGCTGTCTTAATCTTTTTATAATTTTTTTATTTTATATCAATATTCTATAGTTTATAATTAATTATTAAGTGTGTGTTTTTTTTCACAATCTAGAAATGACATTAAAAATTAAATGAAATGAAACCAGTGGCTGGGAGCCACTATAGGCCCCGAGTGTGCTGGAAAATATTTTTAGAAACATTTTGTGCTTTCTTTAATAGCTCCGGCATATTTTTCTTCTTCTTCTAATTTTTTTCGTTGTTTCTTATCTATTATTTAATTTTTATTATTCCTTTTTTTATTTTCTATAAAATTATTTATAATAGATATTATAATATCTTTTCTTCTTTTTATATTTTGGTTACTTATTTTTTATGTATTATATAATTTT
>JAVXUL010000012.1:6200057-6218945 GCA_035590515.1 Trichilia minutiflora | reverse complement strand
CTGCAGTCATTGCTCTGTGACCCAAATCCTAACTCTCCTGCAAATTCGGAGGCAGCACGGATGTTTAGTGAGAACAAACGTGAATACAATAGAAGAGTACGTGAGATCGTTGAGCAGAGCTGGACTGCCGATTAGTTACAGCTTGCTGGGTGGTAGGGAACTTCAAATATAGTCCAATGACTTGTTTTTAAATAACATTGAGACTCAAAACGTTGTGGTGCAAAATGTGACTTTTTATGTTGGTTTGTCGTTTGAGGATGGATGCTTGGCCTTTTTATTACTAATTTTTTTGTACTTGCATACGTTACATTCCATTCAAAATTAATTTTACCTATATTATCAACATAAGCTTGGGCATCAAGAATTTATATCAAGAATTTTGATTACCCTTGGACTAGTGGCAGTTATTATTGATAGCATAAGAAGCTACGAGAGATGAAGGTGTAAAATAGTATACAATTTTGAATTCCTGTGGAAAATATAAAGTAAATACAAATTGTTGAAATTATATTAGTCTTGTGATGATATCACTATATTTGAGTACCAAGATTTCCGCTACTGGGCCATACTTCTTGGACTTGAATTGATTACTGCAAATTGCATGTAACTTCTTTTATTGATGGCAGCGTGGCTGCATCATTGTAGGGGCAGTTGATGGTGATTGCTACAGTAGTTCTTGAAGAATCATATGCATAAGTGCCTTGCACACGGGATCAGTTTCAGTCCTTAATTTCGCTGGAACTTCTGCGAAGCATGTCTCTCTAGTAGTGAACCGAGTGAGAAGCTTAAGTATAATTTAATTAAAGCAAGTGTTTCGATGGTACTATTAGCAAAAAAGAAGCACTGTGAGTAAATTGCATAGATGCCATACCTGAAGCTTGAACTATTCCACTTCACCGGTGGATTTGATTAGTTTACCAGTATTAACTTAAGAAGAATAACCCCTAGCTGATAAACATCATCTTTCTCTGCGTCTTCTAGGTGACTGGGGACTTCTTGTCCAATGAGAGGGCTTTCCGATCCTATCTGGAATAGTTTGAAGAACAGTAAACGGCATACGAGTAATTATTGTTGGTGTACAATTTTTTTTTTCCGAATTTTGGACCTTAAACAACTTGTTATATTCTGATTGAAGAATTTAGGGAGAACCTAAAATCATAATAAATATCATAAAAAAATCGGATATTCAGCAAAAATGTTACGATATTTAAATTAGGATTTTTTTTGATAATAATCTAAAAAAATTTGATAAAAATTTTATAATTTAATTAAAAAAACTTACTTTATTTTATTTTTCTTATTTTTTCTTATGATTGTACATTTAATTACTACCACGTTTCCTATAATTATGAGAATTATGGGATCATGAAAATGTTATTTTGAGAAGTAATCATTAGTTATAAAATCTCTTTCATTTATAAAAAAATCTATAAGTTTTAAATTTTTTATAAGATCAAATAATTATCACAAGGAGGTTTTAAAATTCAATTTTATAACTGAAATATTTATTAATAGTTTTTCGAAATTAAATTATTTAATATCTGATATAGAAAAGTCTTAGGATCATCATATTTTTTTTTATTTGAGGTGATTATTTTTGACACGGAGTCTTTTATTATAGTCATAGTTTTGTCTCAAGGTTTAATCAACGTTAAAACTCGGAAACCAACCAGTCAACCACTGAAACTTCAATCATATATCAAAATTACTGAATGTTAAGGTTTAATTTATTCTGTAACTATTACTTGGCCTTCGAATTCTTCTATCTCAGTGGCAGTAAACCCTTTACTGAGTGTTAACCCAAATGGTTAATTCTCGGGGTCTTACCTATTTTTTTCCCCGAACAATTATAATACTATAGGAAGAATGTGTTACCAGTCGAGATATATTCAATCTGTATCGCACCTTAGTTGGCAAGGGAATGTTATAGCTACAAAGTTTAACTGTAAGAGTCTTGTCCAACAAAATATGCTCAATCTTCAAATTGTTGCCCAAAATACCAGGTGCAACTTCCCCTTGCAGCACCAATGATAATTGCCATTCTCTATGGCCATTTTAGCATGTCCTTTTTCCAGTCTACCAAACCAGAGGTAGATTATGTTTTCGTAAAGGATTTGAATAACCTTGCCACTACATTAAGACATGCATCATTTGCTTTACCAGTTAGGTAGTCCTGTAACGATCCGTTAGAAATGTGTTCAAGCACAATGAAAATGGTGCTTCCTATATTGGGATGATCCTGGTAAGCAGCGATGCAATGTCCAAGAACGATGACCAGATGCCGATGCTTCAGTTTTGACAATAATTCCATGTGCTGCGCCAAGCTTTGCAGCTGACGCTTCTGCTTAAGTTTCAGGCATTTCACCAACACTATTGAGCTATCTACGAGACAACCTCTATATAGCTGCAGATAGCAGAAGGGAGAGTCAACCAATCTTGTTAGCATATCTTGTAATACGATTTTTAACACCAAAAACAAATGATTTACCTGTCCTTGAGATCCTTCTCCTATGAGATTGGTTGGGTCAAAGTTGTTTGTTGCATCTTCAATTTCCTCCAAGCTGAAAACCCGATATGGTGGAAACCCTAATGCTGCTGACCTCATTGTCTGAGGCACGTGCCCTGCAGATATTCATTTGTTACCTCCCTGAACCAAAACATGAAGTTAAAATAAGTTTCTTGTGGAGAAAGGTAGTCTTCCTTAAGTCAATTGTTGGTTTTTGGAGAGATGTGAACGGACGTTTTATCTGCAACAAATCCTCGTATCGTCTATCTCCGGTTTCTGTTGTTTCTGATCTTCTGAGAATAACCAAACCAATAATCCACAAACCACAACAGCTCCCATGACTCCTCCAATGATACCAAGTATTAGGCCTAGTTTTATGCTGGACTTCTGCTCTTTCAGTCCTAACTGGAGGATTAACTGCCAATGCTTGTTTGTGACAAAATGATTAAAGACGTTGATACTTTTTCTCAACAGACAAACAGTTCCAAGAACTAATGAATGTTATATTATAAGAATTTGATCCGATACAAGAAGCATATTTTCCTATCAAGAGATCTAGAAAATTAAGCTCTGCATTACAGGATATGTTTACTGGCAGAGCCCCACTTAATTGATTCCCAGCCAAGTTAAAATACTAAATTGAAGGAAAACAGAAAATGAAGGATGGAATTGGTCCAAAAAACTTATTGAAAGAAATGTCAAATTGTTTTAGCTTATCAAAGTTCTTGAGTCCTGAAGGAATGTCGGATCTCAAAGAATTATTTCTCAGTATGATACTTACAAGATGGCTGCTTAGTGAAGAGAACTTAGGACCAAAGTGATTACCCCCAAATTTCTCTCTTCAAGAATTACTAAACTCCGGAGATCTGGAACACTCCCGTTGAACAAATTATCAGCTAAAACAATACTTTTAAGATTCTTCATTGATGTAATCTATTGAGGAATCTCCCCATAGATGAAATTCGAGCTGATGTTTAGCACTTCAAGCGACCAAAATCTGTTGATTTTGGATGGCAGTGTACCCATAACCCCAAGGACACCAGCTAAAACACTTCCAAGTTCGAAAGCTTTGTTAGTTGTGAAGAATGCATCAATGTTAAACATAGCAGACAATGTTTGTTGAGAAACCAAAATTTTCTTAGAATTTGGTTTCGGGCTATAGGCAGGAGAACTCTTGTTTCCGACAACAGTAAATTCAAGAACGCAATTATTCGAGCAGACAATCTTGAGAGAAGAAGGGGAAAGGAGATAGCATTGATTAACATGGACTTTAATAATAACGGAGGGTACTCAATGTACTTAACTAAACCCTATTTCACGTCGTGAGAGACTTGTCCACTTAATTTGTTCTTAATTATCATCATTAACAATCAGTATTCAACAGAATATGGAGTATGGATTAGAAATGTGACAGCACACCAACTAGATTATAATGAAATTATCATTTTATCCTCACTATCGAGAATCCTATGCATAATACACCTGTCGACAATCATCAGTCGGTCAGTCAGTCATCACCTCATATTGGGAGTTGATAAGGGGCCACAGGCCCACAGTAGGTCTGCAGTCGGTCAGAACCTCTTATTGGGAGTTGATAAGGGTCCCACGATTTCTAGGCCTAATGCAGAGCCAAAACGGCGGCGTGTTAAGGATCTTTTTCCAACTCTTTGATAAGGGTCCAAATCTTTCCCATTTACCACATAGCGGTGAGTGCTGTCTCTCACCAGTACAGGAGAGTAAACTCTGTTGAACAAAACAAGAAACACCAACGACTACCCAAAAAGGCAAAAACTGCCTTCTTTTGCAGATTTGGTTGGCTGCTCCTATAAGGTGCATTGATTCATTTATTTTCTCATTAAATTTATATTCTTTTTTATCTCCTTGAAAAAGTTTTCTTCAGATCTTTGTATGTACAAGGGAGTGTCCTTCAGGGTTTTGCTGTTTCCGTTACCGGCATTTGTTGAGGTTTCTCAAGGTTATTCGTTTTCTGGAAATGCATGGATCCAATTTAACTTTGTTTACTTATAGATTCTTGTATTTCACCGTTTCAGTTCATCTTGTTATTCCAGCTTAAAGTTTTTTTCTTTTCTTTCTTTCTTTTTTTTTTTGGTTTGTTGTGTTCTTGTGGACCAGATCTATAATATTTTTTTATATGCTGCTTTACCTGTTTCTAGTTTCCGTAGTTTTCCGATTCCCGGTATTGGTTCGTGTTGTGTTTTTCTTTAACTAGGTTGATTTGGACTTTATTTGTTGTTTGTTTCCTTTTACTTTGACTTCGAAGTTATCAAATATGCACGTTTAATTCTCTTTTAATCTGGGATTAAAATAAAGTAGAACTCATATATTCAATATTTTCTTTCTGTGTCCTTAATATGCTAAATTATGAAACTTTAATATAATGGTCTTTAGTTCGTAAAATTGCTCTAATTGTGATACTATGATGTGCTGCTATTATGTAATTGTGTTGTGCTGTTTTCGGTAACATTTGCTAGTTCCAGCTGGTGAATTCTCTTTATTGATGTTTATTTGTGCATACACTTGCAGAATTCTGTATCTACGTTGATTAGCCAAGGAAGATGGGAAAGACTCCTGGAAAATGGATCAAGAGCTTACTTCTTGGGAAGAAGTCATCCAAGTCTAACCTGAAGGGAAGAGATATTCTGGTAACGTGTTAATTCGCAGAAGACCTCTTTTCTTCGTCTTAAAGATACTTGTTTTGTTTGATCAACCTCTCTTTTTCTCTCTTATCACGCGCACAACTAGATATCAAGTGTTTGGTATTTCTATTTAAAGGAAAAGGAGGGGGAGGGAAAGGGTTGGGTTACCTGTTGGGGTTGTAGCACTGATTTTTCTCTGGCTTCCCTGGTAATATACACTTCAACGTTTTTGTTGACTTGGACATTTGTAGGAAATTAAAGAGGGACATAACTCTGAAGGGAACATGTGTTATTTACTTGTAATTGAATTCTGGCTTGCTTTTTTAAATCATTGTGTATCTTTGAGGGCGTTAGTAAAGACCGTGTAGGAGGATTTGAAAATGAAATAATTATAACTTTGTGTCATGACATTATTTGTATCTATCGTTTACTCAAAGAAGTTCTAATAATGTACAAATATCTGTTAAATAAATCCATGGATAAGCTAATTGAATATGTCTAATTTCTAATTGTATCTGGATCTTCTGTTCAGAAATCTGCAAACAGAGAAGAATCGTTGATTACTTCTAAGGTACCTATGTCTGAATCACCTGTGGCTCCTCCAGTGGTCACGGCACCGGTTCTTGAGATTGCTGCACAGAATGTAGTGGATTCAGAACGGGGAGTAGATGCAGCATTAGCAAATGCTGTCGCTAAGCAATGCTCTACGAAGGAAGATGGAGATCCTCAAGCAACTACTGATTTGGGTTCACAAAATGATCCTGACAGAATTAGGTATGAGCAAGCAGCCACAAAGGCACAGGCTGCCTTTAGAGGTTATCTGGTAATATTTCTTGCTGTAATTGTTAAGGTCTTGTCTGAATATTTTTTTTCATGTCAGATAGCTATTGCCATGCAACAGGAATTTTCAGTAACTTTTATTTGATCTGTCAATTATGCATATCACTTCTCTTGCAGCATTACCTTTCCTATTGTGCGGAATTTTTAACTTGAATTCAAACTTTTTGGTTTATTTGTATATTCAATTATGGAAAATGATTGGACATATGATAAAAAGAAAGTGTATATTATTGCACTTGTTTTTACAAAATGTGCATCTGTGTTAGTGTTATTTATAGTTATCCATTTCCTCCAGCAAAAATATTATGTAGAGATTTTATGTCTTGAGTTACAGACAACGAGTTCTAAACTTCTTGGTTAATTAATAAATCGGTTATGGTGGTTTGCAGTTGTAGATGGTTAGGTTTGCAGCATTTTTATTGCATGCTAAGAAACAAAATTAATGTAGGTCTTTATACAATGTATTATGCTAATATATACATCTTTGCCATGTTTCCTAACTTCAAATTATCTCTCTGGACCAACACAGGCTAGACCTGTAGTTTTTATGTCAACTAATTTGAAACATCCTCGAACTTCATGTTTTTCTTAGACGGCAAAAATTTCTGCAATTTTTTATCGATATACATCTTCATGGTAGTTTCCTTTCATGTAATAAAAGTTTATTTTGTTTGCAAACAAAAGAAAAAAGTGCAACTCTGCTGATGCTAGCTTAATATCTCTAAAGGCTCGCCGTGCATTTCGAACCCTCAAGGGCATCATAAGGCTCCAAGCTGTTATTCGTGGTCACTTGGTTAGAAGACAAGCAGTTGCAACCCTACAGTGTATGCAGGGAATTGTTAAGTTTCAGTCACTAGCTCGTGGTCGAAAGGTTAGATGTTCAGATATTGGAATCCAAATACAAAAGATATGCAGTTCAGAAAAATTGCAGGTAATTTTCTGATCTATGTATAATAGAGTTTGTCTTCTAATGCTTGTTGATTGGTGGAACGATGTCTGTATGCTGGGTTATGCCCAAAATTTTTCTTCTAGTGGGTATAAGTGTTGGACTTCTTATTATCTTTATTTTGCCATTTATTCATGAAATACTTTCTGTACTATGCTTGTTGAGAATGGTATAACTGGCTATCTTCATATTTTTCCTGATACCAATATTCATCTTATAACGGTGAACTTAAAGAGCTGATTTTTGTATCCCATGGTTTCTTCTAATAAATCTTATTTTATCAGGATGCTGATTGTTCAAATTTATCTGGAGTAAATACACATACCTCACTGGTGAAACATTCAAAGAAAGCTTTTATTCAGAAGGTGAGGTTCACTTATCTTTGCCATATGTCTGGTTCAAGAATCCGTTCTTTCTATAGCATTTTATAATGATATCAATGGCGTCAACTTAGATTTTGAAGAGAACTTCCTCCTTGGTCTGGTTGCAACATGATGCTTGCCTTTGATGCTTATAGATGGGCTATTGTCTGGTCTTCCAATTGCTTCCATTCACAATAGTTTTGCTTATTTTTCTGTGCTTCATAATAGTGAATTGCTTTCTGTGTTGTTCTAAGTATTCCTTTCTATTAGCTTGTCTGAGAAATTACATTAACTTGTGACTTGTCAACTGTAGGTCTGTATAGTATATCCGTTGAGTGTATTACCAACTTTATTGGTGCCCTGCATGTTCTGTCTATTCATTATCTCTTGATAGTTTTTCAGTTGCAATTCTTATTTACATTAGGATTTTCATCAATTTTGTCAGCTTCTGGCTTCATCACCTGCTATCAAGTCTCTACACCTGCGTTATGTCCCAGGGGATCCTAACTCAGCCTGGCAGTGGCTTGAGCGCTGGACAATGTCACGATTTTGGGAACCTCATTCACAATCAAAGCGGAGCATTCGATCAAAGTCTAAGACGAAGCGTAGAAATTCTCAAGCTGTGGAAAATGAAAAAGGCATGTCAAAACGGAGTGTCCGCAAATCATCCAATACTAGTGTTGAAAATAGTTTAAGCCGTTTCAACTCAGAGACTGAGAAACTTAAGCGCAATTCCAGAAAAGTTTCCAGCCACCCAGTTGATTCTGTTCATGAGCATCCGCAAAATGATATGGAGAAGGTAAAACGTAATTTGAGAAAAGCTACCAACTCCACTATAGAAGTTTCTGAGAGGTTGGAGGCGGACAATGAGATACCAAAGCACAGTTTGAAGAAGGTATCAAGTCCTGCCGTCCCTGATGTTTCAGTTCAATGCACTGCTGATTCTGATGATAAAGACCCACACGTTGTAATGTCAGTGTCAAAACAGTTCGATATTGATACGTCTTCGAAACTGCCCGAAGTAGATGCTTCAGTTGATGGGTTACTTGATCATCCTGCTACTGACTTGCAACACATCGAAAGCAACTGTGAAATTGAAGATATTCAAGAAACAGCTAAGGAGGTGACCTCTAACGATGATCAGATTAGTAGTGGGAACCAAGTTTGCAACAAGAGCCAAAAATCCAGCCAGAGAAGAGCCTCTTTGCCAGCAAAAATTGATCATCAAGAAAATGGGCCACATAGCACACCAAAAGTGCCAAGCTATATGGCTCCAACTGAATCTGCAAAAGCTAAGCTTAGAGGACAAGGTTCGCCCAGGTTTGCCCAAGATGTGATTGACAAAAATGGTACAACCAGGCGGCATTCTCTGCCATCTTCCACTAATGACAAGATAAGTTCATCGTCACCACGAGTGCCAAGGCTTGTTCAAGCAGCTGGCAAAGGAGTGGTCAGAACCGACCAATCTCTTACAACTTCTCGAGACGGCAGTGGTAAGGACTTTTGAACCTATTTCTGCATGCTGTTTCATTTTTATCCATGACTTTGTACTTGTACGTACTGCTATTTGTAGGTTATGTTTGGGGGATTTTTATTCTATTATGGCTCAATGGAATCCGTCATTAGTGCTTCTGTATATTGTTAACTACTTTGTTTTGCCTTTGGAAAGTACTACTGAATTTTCATGCTTTGTTCTCCATGGTTTTTGATAATTATAATTTCACTTACATTTTTTGTTTGGGTAAGTTTTTGCTCTTGGTATGCATGGCATGTGTTAGTCCCGGGGGAGGATGTGTAGTCAAAAAGGCTACTTATAAAATATCTGTGATCTCTTATTTTATTTTATTTTATTTGAGATCAAAAGATGGCTAATTAACTTTCTGATTAGCTGTTATATCTTTCTTACTGTTTGTAATTTCAGATAAGTTGATTCAAGCAGAGTGGAGGAGGTAATTTTGAGTGCAGTGTTCCACGGAAAGCCATCCACAGAGGTGGTTAAAAAAGTGAACTAGGTTCTATTTGAGTCCATGAACAGGTTTACAACAATCGAATGGATTTGTCAAGCAATTAAATATTGGTGTGCCAAGTGTGTTTATTTAAATTTCTTAGTTTTTAGGGTTTGAAGGTGGGTAAATATTTATACATCCAAAAGCATGTTTTGACTTCTTTCTGGTTTTTATGCTGTACAATACTTGTGCCCTTTTCCTCTTTTTAGATATTAATGTGTCAGAAAACTTCAACTTCGTATTTTAAAACTGCTGTTTTGGGCAGTGTAGTACGCAAACACTTAATAGCTGCCATTGAAGAAAGACGTTCATTGCCCAGAGCTTTGGTAGTAACCTAAGATCAAACAATTTGTGGGACGGAATATAACTTTATTATACTGATAAATTACAATCATTTCACATTCATATATTATAATTTCTTAGATTAACCAATTATGATAGTTCTATTTCTTTATTATGGTAACATATGCATCGACAACAGTGCAGTTTCATCTTTCTTCATTGAGTTTGTTTCATATAGTGCAGAATGCATAGAGTGAAGTTCCTGCAGTCCAGGTAGGGTGGAACCTTGCGAGGCTGACTGTGTACCCATTTCCAAGATAAATGCACCCATAACCAACTGATACACCACCATATACAGTAGACCCTGTATTATACGACCACAGAATTTTTCCAGTCTTCGTATCCATTGCGTATAATGGACCATTAGGAGCTACAGACCCAGCAAAAAGAACACCGTTTACTACTGTGACAGGCCCATGTGCAGTTTCATTGCTGGGGTTAGCTGTAGACCATACAATCTTCCCGGAATTTGCATCCAAAGCCACCCATGCTCCAGCTGTTGTTGTTTGACTAGATGGTGCCAGAGTGAAATTCACTCGATCACTGTTGACAATGTTTGTATACACTCTACTTCCATCCGTAGCTGCACCCCAAACACCTCCCCCTTCCTTGCCAGGTGGTCCAGCCGACTGTAAAATTAAGAGAAAGAAACCATTTCTACTTGTTTAATTCTGTTTTCTGAAAGTGGAAAAGAAACGTTGCAGGCTTACCTTGAACCAGACTATCTCCCCGTCATCGCGGTCTAAAGCCCATGCAAAACCACTCTTTTGGACAGCCACCACAATATCCCGGAATCTTCTGTTAGCAAATATTGTAAGCAGCATGGGAGCTTCTCCAAAATCGGCATCGAGGTTTGGCCCTGGAGGACAATCGGGGTTATTAGGAATCAAGCATGCAAAATAGAAGATATCGTAGCCACCCAGTTGCCTAGCCCAAGCAATCTTTCCAGAATCAATATCTAACGCCACAATTGAATTGAAGTTGATATCAGGACCAATGCATTGATCAGGATGAGTTGGTGGCGTAGTCTGATTGTTTTGCTTCGCTTGGCATTGTAGCACTTCTGTTGGAGCTAAGTAAAGGTTCCCAGTTCCTACGTAAACGCGTCTTCTTCTTACGTCAATGGCAGGACTGCTTCCCCAAACAGCCGCACCGGAATAACCTCCCCGTTTGCCTCCATTATCCGGAAGCATATAGGTCTGCCAAATGACTTTACCAGTTCGAACATCTAGCTTTGCTAGACTGCCTCGAAAAGTACAGCATTGATCCGCTGGTAATAACTCCTCTAGTGATGATAATCCAACATAGAATGATCTGTAAAGAATATTGAAACCAAACATGCACTTTAAAACAAGGATCAAGCAAATGATAATTCATTATTTCTATTGTTGACTAACGGAGATTATTTACCCCATGTAGACTGTTCCAGACATGGTGATTAGAGCTCGAGGACGAGGGTCAAGCTGAGTAGACCACACAAGTCTCCCATCCAGTCTGGAAACAGCAATTACAACTGCTGGCCCATATATTCCAACAATCAAGAGGTCATCAGCTATTGTTGGCGTTGATCTTGAAACGGTAACATTCACAGTAATCCCGGTGCCATTTAATCCTGTTAATTCACCGAGATTCTTCTTCCAAATAAGAGTACCATGGAACGCATTGACTGCATATAAATATCCATTCCATGATGGGAAGTAGACTACTCCGTTGGCTATTGCTGGTGTCGCAGTTATGTCTTTGCCAGCATAAAAACTCCATCTTTGACGTAATTTCCTCACTGTTAATTGGTTGATTAGAGGTTCTCCCACGGCACACCTCCTGTTATTTATATCTCCCCCATGATTTAGCCACTGAAATCACAAAAATAATAATATCAATTTACTATAAAACATAATATATTACTTTATTGGTTTCACTAATATTTATGAATGAAGTTAATTCACAGGAGGGTAAAAAGATGTTTCCAGCAGAACTTACTTCTGCAACTGTATAATTCATGGCTTCAAGCAAGCACATAGTCCCTAGAAAAACTGTGATGATGACATGATATTTCTTGGTCTGGGCATTGGCCATGTTAATGATACTGGAAGAGTGAATATCAATAAGACACTGGACTCGTTAATTTATAAGTGTTAGTACTCTAGAAATATTATGCAGGTAGTTGACTGAAGCATTGGATTTGTTTTGTAGTGAAGAGGGTGTATTTGGTAAAGGCTAGATTTGAGAGTGGAGGACACAAGTGTAGAAGAAATGTTTCCTTTAAACTTGATTCTTTTTTCCATAAATGTCTGGACTTAATTACAATATGGCAAACACTTTACTGTTTATAGGCTTCACCACCTACCTAGTGTGGCATTATTTTACCATGAATATCACGGCTTTTTTTACAGCCACGAATGTTATTTACACATGTAACTTACTTCTTAGCCACATTTTTAATTATATTTAAAGTTTTTCAAAATTGTTAATTTAAATTTTGTCACTCGGAACTTCTAGAATATGCTGCAAATGTATATTAATTTTCATAAGCAGGTTGTTAAGTTTGAGTTACATATTTTCTTTTTCAAAAGTGTTATCCTGTGAATTTGTTAGTATTCAGATTTGATCATTGACTTGTTAGGAGTGAAACAACTGATTTTCAGCACATTATCTTGTAAAAGCAGTTACATTGTTTAAAATAGTCGAGACACTTGCGAAAAAGGCACTGATTATGTGAGGTCATATCTCCCTTTTCTGATTTTACCGATTAAAGCCCGGTGTAAGGTTCTTTTGCTTGAAATAAGTTTATCTTCTGCATAGGATGTGGAAAGTGCTAAGAAAATGGATTGAATATTTTGGTCGATTAAAGTTCATCTTTTGAATAATTCATCAACAAACTAATACCATCGGTTACAGATTCAGTTCCAGCCATGATTCTCTTTGAATATTTGATTGGAAACGAAATTAAGATGCTTTGACTATGTCAGCTTTCTTGTGGAAAATTTGCAATTCCATTTTGTCAAACGTGAAAACGTAATACCTGTTGCTATTGCCTGTCGCCACAATTCTTAAGAGTTGCATGAAACACTTCAAGTACAAAGAGACCGTCAAAAAGAATATATATAGTTAAAAGTTGGCAACATAATTAAATGATGAAAACTAGGTTCTCGGTTGGAAACCAAAACATAAAAATTGTTGCGAGTCGACTGAAAAGTCATGCAAAGCACATCAAGAAAAATCGTATTCAAAGTGAACTCACTCACTCACCAACATTAATATCCAGGGCAACCACATTATCTTGGTAATGTTTAACAATGCCAGGTGGCACCCAAAGTTCCCCCAAACACTTCAGTAGGGTGAGACAAATCGAAGAGAACCCCAGTGAAGTGCTCGAGGGAACTCCAGGAAACAGCTGACTGTAATTTTCTTTCTCCTGTTTTTTCGATTCCCTTCAAGGTTCACCAACATATTAGCACTACCTATTTATATAGTTATATAGTGAATATTTCCATATGTGAATGCGTATAGTTCAAAAAGCTAGCCAGCCATTTGGCAAGGTCAAGGGGTCCAGATGAGATGTGAGAGATCCTCTCAAGGGAAAGTTGAAATTATATTGATATTGAATCTAGTCCGAATGGTGGGAAATAGGATTTTTACGAGTACTCTTTATGCCGCTGGCCATAATCTCTACCCAGATCCGCTTTCCTCTCCATCTCCCTTTCCATCTTTTTCGTGGATATGCAAAAGCTTCTGGAGATTAGATGCCCACCACGTACAAATAAATTTAAAGATATGCTAGATGTTTGTACACAACATTCAAATAATATATATGAAGTATAAACATTTAATCATATATTTATGAAATGAGGGAACCATGCATACTTAACGATGTACAATAATTAACTTAAGAACTCGTTCTCGTAACCTGATAAGTTGTGTTCTATCACTTGGCATTAATTTAATAAGTGAATACCAATGTAATATTGACAATAGGTTTAATTAATCTAATTAGGTAATCCTCGGATTCAATGGATGTGATGGGAGAGGCCAGATACGAGCATGCATGTGACAGTTGATCTTCAATATTATTCCTTGTCCAATCTAACCTTCAATTGTGTCCAGGTTCACTATTGTGGAGAAAATTCCTTTCTCATATTTGTCTCCTACTGAAGACAACTGAACAAAAACATTGCAATCATCGAAGTAGGATTCACTCACTGCATTAGACTGTAATTAGTGACCAATTTAATTTTATGGGAAAGAAGTAAACCCGGCCTATACGATAAATGGCATATTAGCAAGGTGAACCATTAAAGTTCCCCGGATCTTCTAGACCAAAGTTTTATAATAAAATTATGGTTGTCATTTGACCATATCGCTCAAATTCATGGTGATGATATATACATTCTCCAGACCATATATAGCATTAAAAAAAAGAATTAAAGACATTAAATATAAACTTCGTATTTTTAATTTATGGTATTTTGATTATTTTACTCTCTAAGAATATTTTTATTATTTTTGATAAACTATATAATCGGATACTTAATATTAAGTAATTGATATATATGAATATTATTGGAATGATTTTTTGAAGATTTTAATAAAAAAGAATGAATTTGAAATTTTTTTTTTAGAGATATTACTTATACACTCGAGTTTTAAATTAAAATTGTTATCAATAAAAAAAGTCAATTGACAAATATTTTTTTAACTGAAAGTAGACTCAAAGATGTTATATATAAAGAAATTTGAGTGAAATCATATTTTGGACGATCGAGAAAATAGTATCAAAAGAGAGTAAGATAGAAAACTGAAAGTATAGGCAAAACCGACCCCAAACGCCCACCAATCGGTGTCAGTTTTAGGCTCTGATTTTTTCCATTATAGAAGACCGGTTCACTAGTCTTTGGATAGGTTTTCACTCTGCTTTGGGTCCAAACTTGTCAATGGTGCTAGTTTTAGTTTTTAAGATCATGAAATGACCTTTCGAACCTTTTTGTCCTTTCCTTTCCTTTTTTCATGTAAGGGCATTATGGTGTTTCCTAGGTCATTATATATATGTGTGAATGGGATTTGATCATTTTCTTCTCTCTGTTTCTTCTCCCCGAGCCTATCACACTAGTTCTCAGTTTTTGCTTCTTTCAATCTCCTTCAATTTCTTTCATTTCCTTCTTATTAAATTATCGATTTTTGTTATAAATCACTAATACTTATCACCTTTTATATTATACAAATTTTATTTTATCGATTTAATAGAGAAATCAATTCGAAAAGTATTAAAAAGGTTAAGGTTAACTATTCATCAAATTGAAAATTTCATTAACTTGTGCTAATTAGACCTTCCTAGGATTAATTTCAATACTTTGGTAAGTTTCTAAGCTTAATCTAAGCATTTATTGTATGTATTGGAGATTTTGATAATTAAGGTTTTGTTTATCCAAATTGAATTTAATTTCGATTGTCCAAATTCAATTTTATTTGCGTTATTTAGAGCATGGAGTATATATATATTTAATTTAATTGTTGAAATTATAAAATTGAAGATTAGGATAAATGAACAATGAATTGATTATTGTATTGACTAGGATTTCACTATTTACTTAGAAAATTTTGTTCAATTATGACTAATTGAACTAGAACTCAATATAAATGAGATGGAATGAATGCGACAAATATGAGTTAACAAAGAATTAGGCTAATTTGGATAAAATTCAATAGAATAACGAATTGGATATCGAATTGAGTTTGAATAGTCAAAAATAGATATGGATATTAAATTTAGATATAACCACAGGATTTCAATAATAAAAGTTGATTAAATGGCTGGAATTGGAATCGAATTTAATAAATAAGTATCAGTTGCACAATTTGAACATTATAAGTAGAATTGTGTATAGAATTATATTTTTATCGATTGAGGAGTGAGATTAATGTAGATACCAATATATATAATTAGACATCGAACAGGCGAGTGAGGAGTCATATAGCTTGAAGGACAATAAAGAGTGTATACCCTTTCTAAGAGGTGAGTATTGTTTTTGAATTTTTTCTTCTTTTAAAATCGTTTATCAACACCTATATGTTTTATATGTTAGGATGATAGAAATTTGAATTATGAATTATGTTAGGAACTAATGATGAATTATTGAGATTAAGGGCAAAAGAAGGCCTAACTTGTTTATTTTGAATATATATGATGAATTTTTGTTGAATTTTGGCATGTTATATATATGTATGTATGTATGTATAAGGTCGGAGGCCAACTATAAGTTTTATTGTATTGATTTTGTGGTATGAATTTATAAGGTTTACAAGACTAATGGGTGTTGATCAAATAGAAATTAATTTACATATAATTAATACTGATTTTCGCATGTACATCATTATAAATGATTTTGATGGATATATATATTGTTGGTTTTTAATGAACTAAAATATGCATAACAGTAACTTTTTTTTCTAGGATATATGCCCTAAATCCATGCCTTCAAATGACAGAATTAAGGTTAAAAAGGAGAGCTTTATATCTCGTTAGTTTGTGCTTTGATTTGTGATAAAGACCAAGCTCATAAGTGTGAACTCTCAACACTTGAAACCTTTTCAAAATTTGCTCTGATGATGCTTTCACGTTGAAGAAGAAGAAAAGATCCAAAATTGAATGTTTTTTCGTCATTTTTCATTTTAAATAAATCAATATTTATCCAAATAAAGTCATAAAATAATGATCACGTTACGTTATATTTGTTCAGATATTTATTCCTCTACAGATATAAATGTTAAATTAGGAGTGCTTTCAATATGAATACCATTTAGAAAAATAACTACATCTCAACTTATAGATATCAAAATTTAGAGATTTAATTGCATTGAAAATCTGACATCTTGCCTAAAATATTTCATTAAGTGTCCAATAGTATTTAAAATTATTTTAGGTGTCTAAAGTAGCAGTGACGTAAAGCCACTGCATAAAGCCAAGAAGCAAAGAGTAGCTTGGGCAATGCCCAAGTGTTACAGTGGCCAAATTGGCTACTGCAGCACCTGGCAGTAGGGGGACAGAGGCTTAGTGCTGCAGCAGCCCCTGTGCCCACTTCAGGTTGTATAGCATGCTGTCGCAGAAATTTTCCCCACTGCATCTTCTTCTTCTTCACATTTTCATCCTTTTTCTTGAGTTTTGTATATATGGGATATTTCGTGTCTTCAAAATAAAGGAGCCACCATTCCTAAAATGAGAGAAATTTTAAAGATTCTATGGATATCGCATGAAGAGACAATGGAATGCAAAGATTGGAAGCGGATTCATCTCAAGTTTTGCTTGCTTTACTTGTTTTTCTTGTTTTCTTTGTAATTGAACCATAAGAATATCGATTTGTATTATATTTATTTTAGTTTTTATGCTAGATTAAACTTATAATCTAAAAATATGATATTAATGATGCCTTGTGAATATTTTTTTAAAAAGATTTAACTTTTGTACTGAATTATAATGACTAATTGCACCATTTTGATCTCATGCTTCTCCATATTTTTTACAAATAAAAAAATAATTATGATAAATATCTAATATTTTAAAAATGTTTTCTAAATATTTTACCATAAATTTATGTGCAAACTGAAGTAAAACCATCTAAGAACTCACATGAAGCAAAAATATAAATTTGATTTTTCAGTTTTTTTTATGTATAGTCATAATTATTGTGTATTCTATGTTATAATGGTTGTGTTTATCTCTTTTTCCAAACAACTTTTGCATCCATATATTTGAATCAAAGCTAGGAAGATAACCCTCAATGAAAAATCAATAAAAAAATTTTGCATTATTGATATTTATTGTAAGAGAAACACTTACAATATTGAAGTTTTCTCTATTAAAGTTTAATTGTCTTTTCCAAATTAATTTATATAGAGGCACCATAAATACCAGAAAAGTTAAACTTTGAATATTTAAAGTTTGTATCAATGTAGAAATTGAGATTGTAGCTACTTCCACGTGCAAAAACTTGCATGTTTTCATATTCGTGAATGATCTTTGGAGCAAAATATAAAATTTTTATTTTTTAATTTTTTGAATGTATAATCATAATTATTGTTTTATAACTAATGTGTAATCTATACTATTAAAGTTGAATTATCTAATATTTAGTTATATAGGGACTTATCTAAAACAAAATGTATAAACTATATTCTTAACAATTATTTGTTTAGCATTAAAGGATCTATATGTCATTGCATTTACTAGTCGAACTCTTTTTGATCTACTTTCCTCATCTGTTTAGACTTGAGACTTTATTGATAAGCAATTGATTAGAATTTTCAATAAGAATAATTATAAAAGTGAAATAAAGAGGAATAATTTATATATATAACACTTGTCATATTTTTTGAATTATTATTTAAAAATTCTGATAATGTCTCTCATGATGTTATGTCTGTACAAATGTTTGTAGTGTATTTTAGCTTTTTGTTGCATTTCACATTAAACTCTTTAATAAAAAAATAAATAAAAAGTGAGAGAAAGAATTAGAATATACCAACTTTTTTAATGTTTAATTTTGTAAATATTTCATAATCTTTTTGGAAAACCAATATCACAATCCAGGTATTTTTAAAGTAAAATTTCCTGCCTTAAGATCCTTAAAAATGAAAAAGGTGGGTGATGTGTTGTCACCGATCGTAATTCCTCTTGATCTTTCCATTTTAAACATGTAGTCTACAGCAAATTTGTTGATTTTTTTTATATTGATAGGGCCCGTAAAGATAATAAAAGATTTTTATTAGACAAATAAATCGATCCTAGGCCTACAACTCTTTCTATATGATATGGAAGGAAAGGTTGTCTTCTTAGATTTACAGCAAGAAGGCTGCTATGTGTGTTGTCTAATTAATGTTTAAAAAGACGAGATCGAGAGAAAAACCCGTCGTGTTGTGCTACAAAAAAAATAATTTATTTACAACTTAGGGTCTTTAAGATTTTCCAAACTCATGCCGCTTTGGGCTTTGGTTGCATAATCAATTTTTGGGCAGCAGCCCAAACATAAAATAATCCTAATGTTTCAAAGAAGTTTCTAGATTACATTTTTATTCATAAGAATATATGCAAAGTTTTACTTTATTTTTAAAGGTTGGATGATTAAATTACTTGAAAAACAAATATACATTTTTAAAAAATTAAATTATGTGATTTTAAGAAATAAGGACAAACTGTCAATAAGATTTTAAAAATTATTAAAATTAAATTATTAAGATT
>JAVXUL010000012.1:6144509-6192900 GCA_035590515.1 Trichilia minutiflora | reverse complement strand
AGATCTGGACTAAAACGTCCAGGTCCGATTTTAACCGGATCGGGTACTGATTCAACAAAAAAAAAACAGAATCCGATCCGGTTTCAACCCTAACTTATACTATAAACAAGAATCTAACTCTGTTTACTTTGAAGAAATAATTTAACAAAACATGATTACTAACCACCTTATGGAGCATTTAGGAAGTCATTGGGGTTAGGAATCCATCTTGATATGGGCTCCGAATTAGGGGAATAATTGATTAAGGTTGGGAGTCTTCAAAGGCCTTCGAGTCTTGGGTCCTGATCTGATCAGGGTTTACAACACCTCACTCAATCAGGTCTTATTCGCTAAGAATGCCTGATATGACCCAGGACTTATGGTACCTGACTCAAATGGGGTCTTCTATTCTACCTATCCCGTTCAGGATTTACCACGTCCCAAACTCGAACTAAGTCTTAAATGCTGAGGATGCCTGACTGGCGAATGGGAGCTTACGACACCTGAGACGGTCAGGGTCTTCTGTTCTACCTATCCTATTCAGGGTTTATCATGCCCCAAACTCAAAATAGGTTTTAAACATTGAGGATGCCTAATTGGTGAATAAGGGCTATGGCACCTGAGATGGTTAGGGTCTTCTGTTCTCCCTATGCCTTTCAGGGTTTATCACGCCCCAAACTCGAATCAGGTCTTAAACACTGAGGATGCTTGATTGACGAATGGGAGTTTACGACACCTGAGATGGTCAGAGTCTTCTGTTCTATATATCCCGTTCAGGGTTTATCATGCCCCAAACTCGAACCAGGTCTTAAATGCTGAGGATGCCTGATCGACGAATGGGGGCTTACGACACCTGAGATGGTCAGGGTCTTCTGTTCTACCTATACCGTTTAGGGTTTACCACGCCCCAAACTCGAACCAGGTCTTAAATGCTAAGGATGCCTGATTGGCGAATGGGGGCTTACAGTATTTGAGACAGTCAGGGTCTTCTGTCTTCAACTAGTGTCTGAGAAATTTTACAGCCATAGCCAACCTTATTACTTTTAAAAGGAAAGTAGTAGTAAAAGGAATAAAAATCTGAGAAAACTTTATAAGTAGCCTGTTTTATTCATTTGAAAAAATAAGTACATAGCCATTTTCAAAAATGTCAAACTTGAGAAAAGACTCTCTCAAGGACTGTACTTTGATAATTCTTCTCAGTCCGGATTACACAGGCTATCTTTTCTCATGCAACCATCCTTTGAGTTCTTCTGCGAGAATTTTCTTTGATAAATAAAAGAGTCTCAGGTCTTTTTTATTCCCGAGACTTGGGAAAATGATCCTTGTGTTGCCTATTGATTCTTCCTGCATTCTTGAGGTCGTACCTGAAATTCTGTTAACAATTTTTTCTACCCCTCCGCTGATCATTTTACCGAGGCCTTCTTTTATATGGGGGTATCTGGGCATCCTCTGTGATGCTCGGATTGTAGCTGATTGTTGCCATCTCTTCAAACTCTTTTTCGAAGATAATCACCAGTTGAGTGAAACTATGGATGCTAGCGGGGGACAATCCTTTATACCAGTGCTTGACTAGCCCTTCTAGAGTCAAATAGAAGAGCCGGCACATGTGTAACTCTATCAATCCTTGTGTTAGTATCGCTTCTCGAAATGAGCTTATATCCAAAGAGGGATCAGTCCTCCTACAGTAGATGGTTATCTGAGGCATCTGAAACTTCTCAGAAAGGTGTAATGACAAAATCTTCTTTGATAGGGGAGATGTGGAGGCGAAAAAAGCAACCTCCTTACTTTTCGATCCCTTTCCCTGAGCAGGGGCACTCTGTGATCCATTTCCTGTAGTATTTTTCTTATGCAGTCTTCTATTTTTGTTATATCATCAGTTGTTATTGTTTTTCTCTCCTGAGCATGCTTTTTGTTGAGATGACACCTCATATCAGTGGGAGCTAATTGACGCTCCTCCACCCATTCATTCATCTTTCGGTGGTGTCCTTCATCGTCACCTTTTCTCTGCTTCTGTCCTTCATAGATTCTGAGAGGGAGACCAACGTTCTACAGTGCCTTGAATTCATACATTGATACTTCTGTAACTTTAGCCTTTCCTTTCTATCGAGCGGTTAACCTGGCTACGGACGTATTTTCACATATTGGCCCAAAGTTCTGAATCCTCTCCTTATGATTGTCTTAGAAACTCAGATTTTTCGTCCTTCGGGAAGAAACAACGTTTCTTCTTTCCCTTCTGAGACGACTGGTTCACTGGCCAACTGACGTCTGATTTCTAAGAGTTCCTTTTTCAATGCTTCAGCCCGATTGGATAACAACTCCTCTGTATGTTCATTCGTAGGCCAGGGTCCTTCACACATGGGTGGGGCCCTCCTTCTTCCCTAGGTAGTATTTTCACGAGAGTCTCCCTTGCCTTGTCTTCTTCCGGCCATTTCAAAAATTTAAGGAAAAATCTACAGAAAATATTTTCAGAGAAAACTTTTGGAAAATATTTCTTCCTTCTTTCTTCCTCTACACACGGTGCTTTAATGGATTTTTGTTTGATTTCTTACAGACGACGTCAGCTGTTGGTGCGAGAATTTTTTATGGACCCTCTTCACGGCCAACGAAGAATGACTCGATTGGTGAGGTGTAAGGGCAATGTGGCTGTTATTGAACAAAGATTTTTCCATCGGAGAGCGACTAAATGTGTGGCTGTTTCTGACGAGGCTCCACCTCCTAAGCCTGCAAAGATAACAAACACCTGTTGAGTGACACCGGGAGGGATCCTGACGGAAAAACTTTGATGCCTAAGTCAGAAATAATACGGAGGAGAAAGAAAATAGATTTTCGACGAAAACAGTAGAGGGAAAACCGAAAATGGCTTGCAAATGGGAAAAAGTGTGTGGAATCTTTACCCCAATGCTACCAAACAAAAATATATATCTGAAGTGTAAACTTTCGGGAAGGTTCCTGTCAAAATGCCTAAAATCTGAGAGATTCCAGAAATAAAGTCCCAAAGTCGAAGAAGAAGTTGCCCAAAAGAAAAAGTCCCCCTGAAAGTCTCAAAAGAAAAAGTTCACTGCAAGTTGAAGAAAGTGGCCTTATATAGTACCTCCTTCATGAATAGTGATTTGACATCGGAGAATGAAAAGAATGTAACGTCTGATATGAGCCAGTGTACAATCGAATTTCATTGATGACGTTGACACATCTGTAGGAGTATAGGCCTGACACTGTCCCATCATCTGAAAAAATGATTAGAGGATGGGATGAATGTATTTAAGGGGCCAATTATCAGCAGTCATTCCCATTTTTGATATGAAAGAGGGGGCACGTGTCTGCTGATCAGGGATTGCTTACAAACTGGTCTTGAAAAGCTATCCGGGTCTCTGGGGAGGTGACTTGTCTCAGTCGATGCTGTCGGATGCCTGAGACGTGCTATGGATGACCGCGCCATACTTGAGAAGGAGCTTCAATCCTCGTGACGCCTGAGATGGTGAGAATCCTGAGGTGTGATTAATTGTCCTGGGATACCGCTTACTTGGGACGAAAATCATTAAGGCCATGGAATCCTTAAGAAGAGGGATTCCCAAAGAAGAATTTATCTGAGATCATGTATTCCTTAAGCAGGGAGATACCTAAGACGAGGTGTATATAAGACAGAGTTGTGTAGGATTATCCCTGATCACCTGTATGTACCTTATTGACAGAGTATCCATGTGTCACTTCTATATTTTTTTCCCAAATAATACTAATATCATTTCATAATATTCATCAGAGACCTTCAACATGTCTACAATATAATATTATTGTCTATTCAATATTATTTTCATAAAAACCAACTTAATAATATCATTTAACAATTAAATGAATTATCTTAAAAATTTACATACATATTTTATTTAAATATACGATGAAATTTTTAAAATATATATATATATATATAACTCTTTTTTTTATTAATAATAACTATTAAATATAAAATATAAGATTAAGTATCCTTGAAACCACCAATGCTAATGGTTTCGAGGACATAATAGTTATTGCTTGTTGCATTATTCTCATTATTAGGGGGATACATCGTTTCATAAGTCTGAATAACACTTAGGACGGGGGCAAATATGGCACCAAGAAACGCGTGAAGAGTCCAAGCCCAAGGGCTTGTAAATTGCGTCTACCAAAATTCATAGCCAGCCAACGCTTGATCTTGTTCTTAGAATGCTTTTCAATTCGCACTCTAACATCTGCATAAGTGTAAGGATTAGGAACCACATTGTCAGCTATCTGATTAAATACTTCTGCAACTTGTTCATCGCTGCCAAGAAAATTCAGAAGTATTCCCTTTGATCGAAGCACCTCTACATCTTCAGCACGATCAATCAATGAATCTAAGAAGCATATGTAAGAAGTGACGCCGAAATCATCTGGGCTGTCGGGGAGAGCTTCGTACGCGACCATGTTTAGAAGCAAGGATTTGGTTGAATCGTCGATGGTCATAGGAGGAAGACTCAGTTGGCCTGTGAAAATATTGTATTGGAAACTGACGTCCCTGAATTGGTATGTCTTGCTTGGCTTTAAATATATTCCGATGGCTTTAAGCTCCTTTGCCGAACGATATGAAGACCATCCGCCCTCGGTTTTACGATTAGCATAATTATTTTCACCGATGAGTTGTTCCCGAAAATATTCAAGAAGATGAGCTGGTTCAGTTTCGAATTGCCAGATCAGTTGATCTTGATGATGAGCTTGTGTTTTTTCCCCAGATACTTTCTTTGAAACTTTGTGAGGCGGTCCGCCAATATGTTGGAGGAAATCGTTGATCGATTTCCTCCAATCACGGGACCTGGAGCTCATCAACTCCTTGAGGATTTGAAACGGAAGTTGATTTTCTAACAAAAACAAATCCCGTTTGACACATGCCGCGATGTTGTTTTTCATCTCTAAATCATTGAACTTATCTTGATTTGAGAAGCAGTAAATCAATTGGAGAACGAAGCAGCCATCAAGAAACATCATATGGGTAAACTCATCATCTGTGAATTTCGCCACTGTGCGTTCGTTGTCATCTTTGTAGCACTCTCTTGCATCTTTGGCCACGTCCATGACGTTGGTGTACAGAATTGCCAGCATCTCTTCATCATTATTAGCATATTTCCACGCCATTTTGTACTTGTGATTCTCCATGAACTGAAGTTCACTTTTTCCGTGGTGATAAGGACCAATGGAAACCACTAAAGGATCGTAGCATTTATCATGATTTGCTTGTCGAATTATCGGAGGAACTTTCTGTATTTTCGGAAACGTGTTGCTGGGTTTGCTTTTCTCTTTTATGACGGATAGCCAACTTCTATCATTCTTAGAAATTTTGCTTCTGCGACTTTGGATTTCAATCTCACTAGAATCGATGGCACTCGCAGAGCTTGAACACCCCTCTTCTTTTCTCATTATTTTCTCTTTCCCAGGTTCGCGCAAATCAATAATTGTTAACTAGTATATATCTTATATATGGTATGTATAATTTTCAAGTTCTAACTTATGCCTTTTGAGATTTAATAATATTTTATTTAAATAACAAGAATATAAAAGTAGAAACTCCCCTCACGTTTCTAAACATTCCTTTTACAATTACCTTTATATCCCTATATTTAATAATAAATTTTAATATAATTATTTTTATTACTATTATAAATTAAATAATAATAGTTTTATTTTAATTTTTTAATTTTATTTTATTATCAGATTATATTATTAATCTGATATAGTGAAAATGAAGATGATAAAAGGGGATAAAAGTAACTAAATATATCTAAATAATAGAGGATAAAAAAAATGATTATGTTAAATTTTATTATTATATATAAGGGGATAAAAGTAATTATAAAAGATAATTTTAAGTAAAAAGAGAGAAAAGCATATAATTTTATTTACGTGAAATATTATCAAGTGCCTATAACTTGCACTTGCAACAAGAATTTAGAATTTTCTCTTCTACCAAGCTAGGAATTGGTAATGCTTTTTTCTTTCTTTTCTTAAAGGAGAATAAGAAAGTATAATCAAGTCACATAACTCACATTTTTACTTCAATAACACACCACCTATTTGGATTAGACAATTAATTTTATCAGTGATCAAGAAGGGGTTGGAATTTTCTTTTAATAATTCAATTTTAATTTATAATAGTAAATAAATGATAGAGAATAAATAGATAATTGTGTTATACTTTGTTATTATATATAAATGTATAAAGATAATTGTAAAAGATAATTTGAAATAAGAGTAAAGAGAATTCTTTATTTTTATATTCGCATTATTTAAATAAAATATTATCAAACCGCAAGAAAAGTGATAATAATTCTATAACTAACACTTGCAAAAAGAATTTAGAGTTTTCTCTTTTACCAAGTTAGGAATATTGTTAATGTGGTAATCTTTTTCAAAGGGGAATAACAAGGTGCAATCACATATTGTAACTCACGTTTTCACTTTAATAACACACCACTTATATGGATCAGATAATTAATTTTATTAGTGATAAAGGTGTGTCCAAATTTTTTTCCAATCATTCAATTTTAATTTATAATAGTAACTAAATATATATTCAAACAATAGAAAATAAATAAATAATTATGGTAAATTTTATTATTATATATACGAGAATAGAGGTAATTTTAAAAGATAATTTTAAGTAAAAGAAAGGAAGATATACATTTTTATTTAAGTGAAATATTATTAAATCACAGAAAAAAAAAAGTGATATAACCCTAGAACTTGCACTTGCAATAAGAATTTAGAATTTTCTCTTCTACCAAGTTAGGAATTGTTAATGGTTTTTTCTTTTTTCTCTTTAAAAGAGAATAAGAATTTAAAAGAGAATAAGAATGTGCAATCAAGTCACATGACTCGCATTTTTACTTCAATAACACACCTATTTGGATTCGATAATTAATTTTATTAGTAATAAAAAAGGTGTCAGTATTTTTAATTATTTAATTTTAATTTATAATAGTAACTAAATATATAACTAAATGATAGAGGATAAATAAATAATTGTAGTGAATTTAGTTATTATATATAAGTATAAAGGTAATTGTAAAAAATAACTTGAAATAATAGTAAAGAGAAACATCTACTTTTATATTTGCATTGTTTAAGTAAAATATTATCAAACCACAAGGAAAAATACTGATAGTAACTCTATGGCTTGCACTTTGCAATAAGATTTAGAGTTGGGATATCAGATATAAAGGTATCAGATTTCTATAGGCCGACCCAAAAGTAATATTCGAGGTTTCATGGAGTTTGCCATAATCTCTAGATATAATGAGTGTACAATGATCAAAATAAAAAATATATATATATATTCATTAAAAAAAATCACTAAATTATTAAGTCGAACTGTATAATGAATATATAAAAAATCCGTATCTATAACATCAGTCCTCAAAAATAAACTATCATCTGCGGTAAAATCAAATGCAAGCCTTAAACCATCACCCACCTCTCTAATACTCCTAATCTATTAAGGAGTGATTCGTACAATTTCTGGCCCAAAAAAGAACAATGTGTCGCTTAACGGCTAAAAAGATGAATCAATATGGCTTGCGTTTGAAAGAGACAGTAGGATCTACTCTATGACAAAGTAGAGATCGTTGGGTCCGCAGCAATCTTTTGAGTATGTCATCGGTCTCATCCAAGTTGAGTGCGACCAATACTCTGCAATATTTAGAATAATATATCCGTTAAACTTGTCTATTACATCAATACATCTAACTTTATGGTTTTTTATTTTAAAAAACGAGAACATATCCTTAACTTTTTTGTTTGTCTTTATAGCATGGCCGAAACTGCTTCAGGGTTCATTATCAATCAGTATTGTACCTCCATGCTCACCATCTGGAGCACTATCGAATTGATACAACTGATCAACAAAAGCATGTTCAAAGTCCTCGTTTGTTGGCTTCAAGCGAGTAATAACTAAACCCAACTGCAAAACAAATACATTTCATTAAGTTTCGATAATAAGTGGAAAAAACAACATGCACTTCTAGTAAAGAGCAACACACTTTCTAATAAGGAGCAACTATACTTTCTAGTAAAAAATAACATGCACTTTCGAGTAAAAAACAATATGCACTTTCGATTATAGGCCAAATTGTATTCATTATTCAAAAGTGTCGCGGCCAAAATGAAAAATTTACAAATTAATCGATTTTTCAGTCAAGTTTTACACTCATTGACATTCATTTTCACACTATAGTCAATATTTTGGACTTTTCACCGATTTTGAATCGAAAGTGAGTTTCGAATTTCAACGATTGTATTTATAAAAATTTCCTAAAGTGTTTTCTTCTAAAATGGGATTGGATTTTAATTTAAGGCACGAAGGGCATTGTCATCTAAATGTAGTATATTTGGTTTTCTTTGCAAAAGATTCTTAACTGTGGTTATTTTTGCAAAAAGAAAAAAATATGGTCAAGTTTGGAAATTTTCCTAATAATTAAATAATATTGATTTAATTTTAAAATAGGTCATTGTTATTATCACTAAAATATATATTATTAATTTTAAAATAAATTTTTATTACTAAACACTATTTTAAGAATATAAATACAACCATATTATGATGTGAATATCGAGAAAGGTTAATTTTACTATAAAAAAAAAAATTAAACAAACATATTATCTTTAGTACATCAAAATTATTTTAAAAAACTTATTTAGTTTATATATAAATTTTATATAAAAATATCAAAAAAAATAAAAATTTAAGGACGAAAATAGTTCTTTTTTTAATAAAAATTAAAATATAAATTTTTTTATTCAATTTATTTGATAATTTTATCTAATAAATTTATTTTCAAATAAAAGTGAATTAAATATTAACTTTCTTCTTTAAGTAATTTTTAATTTTTTATAAAAAAACAATTTATTTATTTACATTTTTTTAGGATGAGCCATGAGGTAAAAGGTGAAGAAATCAAATTTTTACCTCATTAGTGTCATAATAGAACTCCATTTATATTATTTATTATCAAAAAGAAATACAATGTAATATTTCACAAGAAAAATAATTTATAGAATGATTTATTTATAATTAAAAATTAAATATATTTTATGTTTACTAAAAATTATAATAATTTATTTTTAAATTTTTAATATATTGTAAAATACCACAGAATTAATGATTTTCATAAATACATTGCTAGTCAAGCATATATTGCAGCGAAATAAAATATGAATTTTAAAAGAAATAAATAATATTTAATAAAAGAATATTATTTAAATGGAAACTCTAAATCTTAATTGCAACAACTAATAAATTATTAAAAATATTTACAGATGAATCATTATATCACGGAGGGCTAACCGCATAAAAATCTTAAGAAAAGTAGAGAATAATATTTTACTAAGCGATAAATCATGTTCCAAGACAAGAATAGGTTCCAGTTTCTTTCTTATTCTAAGACTTTCCCAACGTTAAACTTAAAACTAATAATTTTACAAGTTTTAAGTGGAATATCATTTAAAGGAAGAGATTTTATTATAAAAACTCAAGAATTAGTACAAGATAATGTGAATAGCTAAGAATATAATTGACACTACATTTCCTCTGTAACAACCTTTTCTGATACAAGTATTTAAGACGTATATGGCAGTATTTGAAGCAACGAAAAATCTTACCACCCACATCGACTAGACATCTGAACGCAACAAAGAGATGGACAATCTCTCATCAGAAAAAGTTCTACTTGGCTATAATTTGACAGTTCTGTTTCCACAGAGGTACATGGAGGTCCCAAAATGACAGTAGTGAAGCTGAAGTATATACACGACCCACCTAAATTGATCAGTCAATGCCCAAGGTCGAATACGGTTCCAAGCCACCCTGAAAAAAAATTAACTACAGAAATTGAAACGGACATGCAAGACCATTGGCAGTGATCACATTCAAAAAATCTATCCGGAACCGAAAACAAATAGAGTTAATAATTTAAGCTAACTCATTTCAGTTTAAAATGAATGAATTAATCCAATCTCACTGGAAGATGTTACTCACCGAGCAATCATCATGAACTCGCCATATGGTCTCCCCCAGAAGGTTTGCAACAGACAGGATAGTCAACTGAGGGAAATAATTTTGCTCTGACACAGGAATGGTATTTGTGATGATCACCTCTTGAAACAAGCCGCCAGACAGCCTCTCAATTGCAGGAGGACTACAAAATAATATAAAGCAAGCAAAAACATTTATCATAAAAACCTATACAAATACCAATTGCATGTTGTTGGAATTATAATAGGAAAGTCTTATTAGTGTTATTAATGAGATTTTTTTATTTAAGTATGATTAATATTACTATAGGTTATTTCTTATTTAACTAAGATTACTATTTTTCTTTTAATTTATAACGAGAATTAGTATCATTTTAGGTTTCCACTTAAAAGCCCGTACAAAGACATGTTTTATACTTAATTCAATATCAAGTCAATAAAACAGTTTAGTTCATTATTTTCAACACGTCCATAATTGCTTTTCCTGAGGCATATAATCTTAATACTTAAAAAGTAAAATGATAAATTTATAACCATGGCCAAGCTAATGATAAACCTTACTAATTTTCTGTGTTAATTAGAAGTACCTGGCTCCACATCAATG
Source organism: Trichilia minutiflora (assembly GCA_035590515.1). Lineage (NCBI taxonomy): Eukaryota > Viridiplantae > Streptophyta > Magnoliopsida > Sapindales > Meliaceae > Trichilia > Trichilia minutiflora. The sequence goes on along the minus strand of JAVXUL010000012.1, from coordinate 6,182,285 downwards.
ATTGTAGAGTGATTCTATCCTTGAAAACATATATACATTTGAGAAAAGGTCAGAGGATTGTACATTACTTGATGATTTATAAGAACCACTGATAGGCCATTTATACACAATTTTAGGAAGAAAAAATAGCAATTATAAGAAAAAGACAACTATATATTCGAAAATTATTCTTGATTTTCTACCACTCTAATCCCTAAACTTTAGGAATTAAAAATTAACAAGATTCTTAATTTAGGGAGCACTAGTAAGGAAGAAAAATTAATGTTTTTCCATACTCCCCCTCAAGCTAGTGAATAGGTATCATCTATTCCCAGCTTGGTAATGATTTCTTGAAATGTAATACTATTAAGTCCATTTGTAGAAACATCTGCTAGTTGACCCCTGCAGGAACATATGGTTTATAGATCAATCCACTCTCTAACTTCTCCTTGATAAAGTATCTGTCTATCTCGATGTGTTTAGTTAAATCGTGTTGCACTGGACTACGTGCAATGCTAATTGCTGATTTATTGTCACAATAAAGTCTCATTGGCCCAATTCATTTTATTTTCAAGTCCTCCAATATAATCGTCAACCATAACAACTCACAGACACCTTGTACCATTGCTATAAGCTTAACTTCTGCACTTGATACGGCTACAATATTTTGCTTTTTACTTTGCCAAGTCACTAAAAATTGCTTCCAATGAATGTACAATAACTTAAAATAGACCTTCGATCCACAAGAGACCCGACATAATTTACATCTGTGTAGGCTTCAAGAACAATTTTTGGGTTTCTCTAGAACATTATCCCCTTCACAGGATTAGCTTTTAAGTAATGAAGCACACCGTAGACAGCTTAAAGGTGAATATTCTTAGGATTATGCATAAATTGACTGATAATGCTAATAGAGTATGCTATGTCTGGTCAAGTGTGGGCAAAATAAATGAGTTTTTCAACTAATCTTTGATACATCTCCCTGTCTACCGCTAATTCTCCAATAACCTCTCCAAATCTATGATTCGGCTTAATGATTGTTATAGCTAGATTACGTGCGATCATTCCTGTTTTCTTGAGGAGATATGTGACATATTTTTACTATGAAATGAAAATTCATTATCCGAAATGAGCAACCTTAATCTCAAGAAAAGATTTTAACCTACTCAAATCCTTAATTTTGAATTCTTTGGCCAACCATTGTTTTAGGACTTGCTTCTCCTTCTCATCATTTCCAATCGTAATAATGTCGTCCACATAAAATATCAAAGCTGTGAATTTCCCATGTAGCCAAGTGCTTGACGAAAAGAGTGTGATCTCTCTGACTTTACTAGTACCCTAGCGAACATCACTTTGGTAAACCTTCCAAACCAAGCATAGGGTGACTGTTTTAATCCGTACAAGGCCTTCCTTAATTTGCATACCTTATTCCTTTCAACTCCTCCAAACCCAGGTGGAATGCTCATATAGCTTTTCTAAATCCCCATGAAAGAAAGCATCCTTCACATCATAATGTTGTAAATCCCAACTAAAATTAGCTGCTAAAGATAACAATATTCTCACAGTATTCATTTTTGCAACCAAAGCGAAAGTCTCTTAATAATCAACTTTGTACATCTAAGTGTAACCCTTAACAATTAGCCTTATTTTGTAACGTTCTAATGATCCATCAACCTTAAACTTCAAGAAAAAAATCCATTTGCATCCAACTGCCTTTTTATCTTTTGGTAGATTAACTAACTTCCGTATCCCCATTTTTTTCTAGTACATCCATTTCAATTCTCATGGCTTTCCTCCATTCTTCCTTAGATAATGCTTTAGATAAAGTGTTTAGAATAACTATTTTAGTTAAACTTGTGAGAAAGTACCTGTGAGATGGTGAGAAGTCTTCTAAGGATACAAAATGAGATAGAAGGTATAATAGTCTTTAGGTACACTCTCGAGTTCTTTTTCTCACGGCTATAGGTAAATCTTGATCACTTGTTTGAGGTTCAGGAACTTGATGTTCTATAAGTAAAGGTGAAGTAGGTTAAGATATTGTTACCTTATTCTCAAAAGTAGAGTTAGAAATTTGGACTTGAGCCAGATTAAAAATTAGAGCTTGTTTCCATGAGTATACTCTTCCTTTCCCATATCTTATATAATCAAGAGTCTTATTATCTTGTACAAGAGACAAAACAGAAGATGCATGTGACACGACAGGAGATGCAGGTTCAACTTGAGAGCTTGTAGAGTCATTTGACATAAGAATGAAGACGATGAATGGGATGAAGATGAAGGTGGTAGATCAAGATCGAGTAGAAAAAAATCCTTATCTTCCATAATAGAGGACTCCCCCCGAAAATAAGGATCAGTGAAATATGATTTTCCTTCTACAAATGTGACATCAACTGATACATAAAACTTCCTGATAGATGGATAAAAATATTTGTAACCCTTTTGTGTGGACGAGTATCCTACAAAGACACATTTAATGACTCTAGGATCAAATTTTTTCTAGTGATGTACATGAACAAATGAAATGCACCCAAAAATTCTAGGTGTTAGATTGTTTATGATACTAATATTAGGATAGAATTTAGAAAGAACTTCCATTAGACTTTTTAATCCTAAAATCCTTAAAGGAGTTTTGTTTACAATATAGGTAGAAGTGAGAACTGCCTCCCCTCAATAGTGTTTTGCTACATTTTGATGAAACAAGAGTGCTCGAGTAATTTTTAAGAGATGACTATTTTTTTTTTCAATTATCCTGTTGTGTTGTGAGGTTTTAATGCAGGATGACTCATGAATTGTGAGGTTTTAATGCAGGATGACTCATGAATAATTCCCTCATTTTCCAAGAAAAGAGATAAAACTTGATTTAAGTAGTCCTTTACATTGTCAGACCTAAACCTTTTTATTTTGATACCAAACTGATTTTAAACCATCATATTGAAGTTAAGAAAGACATTACTCACATCTAATTTATTTTTTAATAAGAAAATGGAGGAGATTCTAGTGCAATCATCAATGAAAGAACAAACCACTGTGAATCAAAAACATTTGGGGCTGTAAAAGTCCTCGATATATCACCATGAATTAAATAGAAAGGAGAACATCTTTTATTACTAATGGGAAAAGATAGACAAGTGTGTTTTGCATACTCACAAATGTTATCATGAAATGTGCTAACTAATCACTTAAAAATAGAAACATAACCTTTAAAACTGAAAAAGAAGGATGTCCGATACGAAAGTGATACAAACAAATGACATCCCTTTTAGAATAACAAAGAAATGAAAAAGATAAATTCGTCTAGATTATAGTCAAAAAGTTTAGTGTCTCAAAGTAGTAAAGTCCATCTTTTCCTATAGCACGTCCAATCTTTCTCCCCGATTCTTGATCCTAAAATTCACAATAAAATGGATAAAACATAACACGATATATTAAGTCTTTTGTAAACTTTTGAATGGACATAAATTGGTGGATAATTTAGGAACATGTAAAACATTTTTAAAGACAAAGAGTAGGTGTGACAAAAAACATCTCTACACTAGCTACTGTGGTTGTGGTTCCACCGACAACAATGATTTTTTTATTACTTGGACATAGGGTGTAAGTATTGAACTGATTTGAGGCATCTGTCATATGGTCTGTGGCTCCCAAGTATATAATCCATAAATTCTCAAACAATTTATTAGAAACATTTAATCCAACAGAAAATAAGAATTTACCTGAGAAAGCTAAATAACACAAGCTGGCGAAAGGTTTCTCGAGCATTCTCAGTAGATTCTTCAACCTTTTTATTTCTTTACTATTGAACCCTCCATGTTCTTGTGTCTACTATTGGTCTGGTTGTAAGGTCATATAAGCCTAAACTTCTTGTTGTTACTGCTAGCCTCCTTTATTTCCCCGCTAACGGTTAAAGGGCTTTCCATGTAATTTCTAATAGCAATCTTTTGTATGCCTAGGATTTTTATAGTAAGTACACTTGAGATCATCTCAATTTGCTCTCTTTGACACTTCTGCCTTTCCATGCTCCACTATTGACGGCTATTTCAAAGTGAAACCCCGTTGTTTGTTACTCGAGGTTATAAGTGCAGAGCCATCAACTGGTTAGGGATCAAGTATAACTCCCCTATAACCTTCAGTTCGAATCAATGAAATTGTCTCATTAAAAAACGATACCTCCGTCTTGTCTAGGATTTGAATTCTCACCTGATCGAACTCGAATTTTTAACCTACAAGAAAATCATAAACCCGATCTCTTTCTATGAAATTTTTTATTACTCCTATACATTCACTGCATTTCAAATCAATCACCTAATAATAATCCAATTCTTTTGAAGAAGATTAGTATATTCAATCACAGTTTTGCTTCCCTATTTTGTTGCTGTTGTCTTGGTCTTTATTTCGTATATCAACATTGCATCCGAGATTTTTAAATATGTTTGATTCAATGCATCCCAGATTGCCTTTGTCGTTGGTAGGAACATACGTATCGCTAATTTCAGGTGTCATGGAATTTCACAACCAAGACATGATCATGGAATCTTCCTCATCCCATACTTCAAAAGTTGCCTCACCTTTCTTAGATTCAGTCCCTAATAAATGCCTCAATTTTTTTTTCCTTTCAAAAGAGTCTGAACCAAATGAGACCATTTGAGATAGTTTTTGCTATTAAGTCGATAGGCTGCATGAATATTTTGTAATTCACTTGTAAAGCATTGAACCTGTTCTTCCTCGCATTGTTGAAATAAAAGAGTAGAAGAGGTAATTTCTGATTTTTTTTTTTTTTCAGAATTAGCTATGAAGGCTTCATCGACAATGATCGACAACAAAGGTCGATGAAATTTTTGGGATTTGGCAACATAGGCCAAGATAGCTTCACGACAATGAAGGCCAAAAAAAAAATTCCTAAAGAAAGGCCTAATGCTTCGATACTATGTGGGAAAAAGTGAAAGAATTATATATTTTTTGATAATTTACAAGAGCCACTGATGGGCTATTTATACATAATTTTAAGGAGAAAAAATAACAATTATAAAGAAAAGACAACTATATATTCGAAGAACATTCTTGATTTTCTACCACACTAACCCTAAACTTTTGGAATCAAATATTAACAAGATTCCTAATTTTAGGGAGCACTAATCAAAGAGAAAAATTAATATTTTTTCACAATACATTTAACTCAACTCACAAATACACCCAAAATTACTGAAGTTACCAGTAGTAATTTCCTAAGTGAGATTCAAACTAATAAGCCTAGAGTCAAACGCATAGATATAAAATAATAAAAAAAGATCCATTCATTGTACGTTAAATTTTGCGAAGCCCATGTATGAATTGTCAGGTTACCGCAGCTGTTAACAATAAATTTGTGATGTTCAATAATGGAATGAAGGGTGAATTCTTGACTTATTTCAAGAATCGACATACCTAAAAACAGCATGCGTACTGCACGCATACACTTCCCTAGCCCCCTCTTGATGTAATAACGCTGCACCTTTGGCAATTGTTCCTATAACCCAAAACTAATCAGGAACAATTAATTCAATAACAAACAACAGGACTGGGATGATAATACTAAGAAATAAAAGGAAAGATATTCATAAGAATTGATCATGCAAAGCATTTTTTATTTAATGAAAAGGAAGAAAAAAATTAGATTCTGGGCGATGTTGACCTGCTGTGTCAATCATGTCATCCACCATAACTGCTACCTTTCCCTTCACATCACCTATTAAATTCATCACCTGCAAACTAGCAAATATCAATATGAAAACCTAATACTAAATTACCTCTAGCTACATCAAGTTATTGCAAAATGAAAGAACCTTACACATAACCATCTTAGAGCTTAAGGAAAAAATTATAAGTGGATCTAACCTCTGCAACATTGTGCCCATGACGTCTTTTATCCACAATGGCTAGAGGAGCATCTGATAATTTTTTGGCAAATGCACGTGCTCTAGCAACACCCCCAACATCCGGTGAGACCACTATCAAATCATCAGAGCTTATGGTCTTACTGGCCAGGTAATCAAGTATCACTGGCTAGAGGTGCAAAAAGTAGAAAATGAATAAAATTTAACTGATAAATTCTTGTCAAAGCATTATCAACCATTAAATAAAATTACACAACACAGAAGTTGTTAGGATAAAACTTTAAGTTGAATCAATTATTATGCATATTAATGAGCCAGAAGATGTCTCACGTTCTAAATTTATACTGGAAAAAAAAAAAAGATACAGCTTTGAAAATAACAGCACAATCAGTTTATCATAAATTCAATTATAGTAAGCGAATCTTTAAAATTCATTTTCATCCTTTTCAGAAATCATCTGGAACCAATTCTATTTTAGGTTTTTATTTAATATTCAAAACCAGGGATCTGCCCAACCAGTTATCAGTTAAGAAAATGTTCAAGAGCATTCAGATTACTACATACTCAAACATCCATATCTACGAATAAGCTCAACAGAGACCAAACCATGGAGTTATTACCTGACCATATACATGATCCACAGGAATGTCAAAGTAACCCATGGATTGTCCAGAATGAAGATCACAAGCAAGAACACGGTTTGCACCAGCCTCTGTTATTAAATTTGCAACGAGTTTGGCTGCAATGGACTCACGCCCTTGTGTCTGAAATAGTAATGAATAAAGCAACATTGATTTTGGCATTCAGTTTTTATACAATTAAAGCTAGACTACACAAGAAATTGACATTCATTCAAAGCTATACAAAAGTACCTTTCTATCAGCACGTGCATACCCAAAATATGGAATGACTGCAGTGATGTTTTTGGCTGAAGCTCTTCGACAAGCATCAATCATTATCAAAAGTTCCATGAGATTCTCATTTGCGGGAGGACATGTTGGTTGGACAAGAAACACATCACACCCTCTAACACTTTCTTGTAATTGAACATAAATCTCTCCATCAGCAAAACGCTTTATCTTAATTTTTCCAAGCTCCAAACCCATGTAGCAGGCAATTTCCTATTAAATACGTATGATAAAAAAAATATAGATTATGAACTCTCCATCAGCAAAACGCTTTATCTTAATTTTTCCAAGCTCCAAACCCATGTAGCAGGCAATTTCCTACTAAATACATATGATAAAAAAAATATATAGATTATGAACAATGTAACAACTTGAACTACTTAATTTTATGTTTGGAACTAATCTAGTTTTGGGAAACATCTGTCAGCATTCAAGCAAGAAATAGGCCAACATTGGCTGATATTTCTAAACATAGTTAACTAATTCTTGGTACAGTTTTAGGAGTTGAAGCTGCCACTAAGTTTCTTTTGATATTGTCATGATTATGTTATGCTTTGAAGCAAAGCTAACAAAGTGTTTAGTAATACCAACTTTTAGTAAGGCCCACACATTTTTTGATTGATATTTAACATTTAAAATTTTAATTCCACAATAACCGTGACTTTAAAGCCACCACACCACAGCACCAAACAGATCATAATTCAAGTATAAGGGAAGACTCTGGCTCTATTCAAACTACGCCCTCAATAAACCAATAATGTTGGACACTTGTGATGGAAATAGTGGAGGGCAAGGCCATTCAATTGTTAAAAGACCATTAACCCAATAAAGAGGGGGTGGGCTTTCTGATGAAAGAAGCTAAATAGAGACATATGAAATCATGTAGCTAAATCTCACATTTGCTAAAGGAAAAACCAGAATTCGTGGATACAATTGGTTTGCTATTGATACCTATGAATTTCAGAGGTATGTGTTCCTCAAATTGCATAGATAAGCAGCTATTTTGGCAATGGTGGATCGGTTAAGTAAGAAGTATTCACTTCATAGCCCTTCATTTCTAATAAGTCCTTCATGTTCAAAGTTTACAAGCTTGATGGTATGTCAAAGATTGTGGGTTGCAAAGTTGCATACATGCCCAACATACCCACAATCTAATGGGCAGCAAGAGATTGTTAATAAATGTCTTGATTAGTATCTGAAATGCAGGGAAGGAGACAAGCTTGGCTAAATGGTGATGCAACACATTGTACAATATATCAGCTAGAACCACTCCATTTGATGTGGTCTATGGACATTGGACAAGCACATCCTACATGAATAACTTAATGTTCCTGGAGTAAGTAACTTAGCTGCAATGGTGCTAATCACAGATTCTACAATTTAAATACTTAACGAATTTTGTACAAGCTAAACATTGAGTAAAGCAACAAGCTGATAGACACATAATTCAGCATGAGTTTGAAGGAGACACTGTGTACTTAAGGCTGTAGGCATTTAGGCAAAGCTTCAATAGCTATTAAAAATGAACTCAAAAGCTATTACCTTGATTCCTTGGCCAACATAAGACAATGCAAAGGATTGAAAAGACATCATATAAGCTGGGTTTACCTTCAGATACTCGAATCCATAATATGTTTCATGTCTTAAAAAGGATCCACATAGGTGTAGTTAATCTATCTAAACTCAATAATAATCCAGTTACACAAGTGTTGGTGCAACGGTACAATTTCTTAACAGAGGAGGTAACATGGAAGAATCTCTATCAACTACAACAACTGGGCTTACTTAAGTAATTTCATCAGCAAAAGAATACCTATTCTTTGTCTATTTGTTGTTTTGTCTTCCTATTATAATACCAAAATTAGTTTTAATTATAAGTATTAAATTAAATGAAAAATTGAACAAACCTGAGAGAGTGCAGGATTAGCATTGCCTGAAAATATCCGGATTCGGGTATCATTCTTGTTCGTTGTTGAATTATCTAGATGGAATTTTGAAGCCAATAAATCGTTATTAAGGATCGGAACACATGGAATTCCATTCGAAAACTTTAACGGTTCAACCACATTACATCTCTGACAGCAAAACCAAAACACACATACATAAACAATTAAAAATTAAACACCCTTGAAAGCTAAGTATTTCAATAGGAAATAAAGTGAATATACATTACTTACAACACGATGTTGAAATGGGAGGCGCAAGCGAAACGAGGGCTTGCTTCTGTTGTTGATGAAGCTCAAACTTTTTGAACAAGTGAATGGCGAGTGAAGAAGAGTACCCATTTTTTTCCTTTTTGCGAAATTATTAAGTGAATAAACTACTAAGGGCTAAAGAAAGAAAGGCGGAGAGATATTATTCAACTGGGATTTGTTGATTCCGGAGTTCGTCTTCAATAGGGTATGAAAACCGTTGGGCGGTTGGCTTTCTGGTTATGATTCCGGTTTAAAAACTCGGGCTGAGATATTTCCTTTCCCTTTATAATTAGGGTTAATTTCAATGGTACCCCTATATTTATGTTTATTAACCAATATAAAATTACCTTTTCGTAACCGTGAGTTAACTACACGCCTAATCGCCTATGTTCTGTGTAAAGTCAACTGGTGCCAACTCTGTAAAGTTTACTCATTTAGTATGGAGATGACCAACAGGCTGAGCCGGGCATAATCCAATATTATTTAAACCTATTGTGCCAGTTTGGACCTGAGCTTCGGGCTCATACGTCGTTTTCGGCTTGGGTAAAGAGGCCGTGTTTTATTTACAATCATTTCCTTTAATTTTTTTAAATTTAAATTTTATTTTATTTGCAGTATTCATTTATGGGTATTAGGCTTATAACATGAATTGCCTCTTCAAGAAGGGGTTTTGGTGTTGCAGACCACCATTCTCCATATAAATAGAGTCAGCAAAAACACCTGTTCAGGCCCGTTTGTAACGTCAATGGTTCAATATCGAAGCATATCTTGGTGTATTCTATACAGGGAACTGCATGCTTTCTTAGGGCATCTGAATGCATCTGAAAGAACATAAATCACAAGAAGAGCAATGAGGCACACTCGTCATCACTGAACCACCAATAGCAATGAGATCAACTGAGACTATTAGAAGGTTTGAACATGGTCTACTAACAATATCCATGTCCTACAACGATGCAGAATTGTTACGGCCCTGGCCTTGTGGTTTAGTTTCCGTCGGCTAGTAGCCGGAAGTTCAACTGTGAACTTTTTACAATTTAGTACAGCAGACAATTGCATCCGATGTGCAAGCATTATTTCCTTTGGTATTGTTATGTTTTGCTAGTGTATTGTCAACAGAAAAGGCATGACTCAAAATATGTTTAGAATTGTTGTCCTATTTTACATTAAAAGCACCACAGCAAAAATTTAGTTGACATCTATATCCAATCATTTTATTGTCTATCAAGCTGTGAATGAAGTCATGGTACTTCAACCCAAACAAACCCCAAAATTAACAAACACAAAGCCAAATATGTTTCCAAACTATAGATACACAAATGGTACCTGGCAACTCACATTCTCACAGCAAGCATAACAGTATGCATTCTCCTACATACAAGGAGTTGTACTCGCAGCATATTCAAATTGAAATCTTGTTTGATTCATTATGGTGACGCACCAGCCGAGAAGAAGAGTAAGCTGAGAGTGCCGATCCAGTCATACTCACTGAGTGCTTAACAATACCTACACTTCTCTTTGTGGCCAACCAAACAATGCAGAAGAACCCAATCCAACCTGATAAACACAAATTTTTCCGAAAACAGAAGTTGAAGAAATGTGAAGTTATATATATAGCTGAAATGCTGAAAACATTCTCATATCATTAAGACCTAGATAGAAAGTTTAATATGTTATTAGCTAGCTGTTATTTAATCACATTTGTCCTTCATTATGAATTTCTGATCTTAAGCCTATATAAGGATTGTACTAGTTCACAACTATGAAATACAGAAAATTTTATCTTCTCTTTTCTTCTCATATTTTATTTTACCTTTGTATTAACAATTATAAATGAGACCCTGCCTAGCAACCAAAGATTTTTCGGAAGAAAATTTGGATAGATGCGCCACATAGGTACACTAGCAGGTATTAATGAATGGACATGGACAGCACCTGACACCACCAAACCCCCTACAATGACTCACAGACATGTGAGAGAGAAAGAAAAAGAGTGCAGTAAATAGGGAAATGTGGGGAAGAGATAAAGAGTTAGAGACTTTCAATTATGTCATGTAATTTTTACCATCGAATTGATGCCACATCAACTGGGATGGAAAAAATTTGGGATAATACTTGTAAAGAGTAGTATTATTCAGTAAACTTGCACATTAATAAGGAAAATTTGAACCATTAAACACAAGGAGTTAGAAGTCCAGCTGGTTCAATTCTAAATGTTTCTTAAAATGACTTAAAAAACATTTTTCATAGTTCAACTTCATAATAATTAAAATCACTAAATCATAAGCAGCTCATGAGAAAAATTTTGGACACTATATTATCCTTAAGAAACAAAGTAAAGAAAAAAGGTGTGACAGCCAATAGCTATACCTGTAGCTATCATAACAGCTACAATTGCTGAAATTGTTGCAGCAGAAATAACAAAAGCAGCAACTGATAATGCCCCAATATAGATAGCAGTTACGCAAGCAAAGAAAATTGCCAAGAAGCCTCCAGCCGCAGCCAAAGAAATGAGAAGGGAAATGATAATGGCATTGACAGTTGCGGCTAGAAAGAAAAGCATAAACACAAGCAACCCTGTCATGGTAAGAAGAGTAATTGTCCCAACCTGCATGAATTTGAGAAAGCATCAAAAGAAATTCTGAAAATAAAATCTCAACAATTTTAATACTAGTAATAACATATTTTAGGTAAGCAAAAAGACAATTTACAGATACCCATAAAGAGAGAATCATTTATGTACCCTACATTGTTTAAGAAAGATAACTTCTCAGGAAAAAACTCCTATGGTTGAGGTGGGAAGAACAATAGCAAAGTTTGGAAACAAGAAAGTAGAGATTTTGTAAAGAATAAAGCTTCAAACCATCAATATGTATTGAACAATCTTCGGTAAATTCAGAATTTAAATCATAGAAGTCACTGCTTCTCATCATCTCAAGATTCTATGTCATTTACTGAAATACAGCTCTGACACTTATAATATCAAACAAGGCATTAGTTGAGAGAATGTTAATACATGGGTTTGAGACCCAGACTTCTCAGCCACAATTTCTTGTCCAGGTAGGGAAGATAGTGAAAAACAGAGAAACAGAAGTCGGAAAAAAATTTTGAAACTCCAGGTTTTTCATAAAAGAGTATTTGTGGAACATCAGTAACACTTTGCCACTGGCACACAATAATTCCAGACTCCAGCAAGAGACCAATATTTCAACAGTTTTTTGTTATCATCTATCCTCAATATTCTGGAAAATCGCATTCGAAAAGCTCCAAATCTCAACCACTTATTTTTTTAAACTAGAAGTCCCTCAACCTTCATGGGTTCACTGTGTCCTAAATTGTGGACTATTGCCAGACCCAACTACTCAGGATATAGCTAAATCCTTCGTGCCCATTATTCCTCACTAACTTGACCAAAATCCTCAGTTACCTTCCACTTGAAGTCCTAGAAAAATCTTCCGTGTGAAATTAAATTACTCCATTAAACTACCTCCATTTTGGGTTTTCTCCACAAATTACAGAACCATCCTCATTGCCTATTCTCAGCCCATCCTCAAAGACTGCAACGGCCCTCTTGACAAATATAATCATTTTTCATTGCATACCTTACCTTACTGACATTAATCTATCAAATTCACCTTGGGAAATAATTTTGGGTCATTTTGTATGCTCACTGCCCTGCTTCTATACCACATCCAGCCTTGATACTATTAATTTAATGTGATATGTTAATAAAGAAAAAAAAAAAATCTTCACTCCACCCTCTGTGAGAATATTTCTGAGCATTCAGTTTTTTCTGTATTAATCTACTTTCCAAAATATAAATCCTAACTCAAACTCTGACTTAAACAAGTATTGTTACTCAATCACTAAAAGAACAACAATTCCCAGAATAAATAATTGTTTCAAATAAAAATCTCTCTCTCAAACAAGTAGCAGGACAAGTTGCTTACAAATTCTTAGATTTTCTAAGAAATTCTTCCAATTCAAATAGTCAAACAAACATAGTTTGCAAATATACAATCAACTCATTATCTCATTAAACTCAAACCAAAAATTTGTAAGAAAGCAATGAGAAAAAAAAATAAAGTTACTGACTGAGATGACAAAGAGAGCACGGATAGGTCCGCCTCTACGAGTCCAGTGAAGAACATTCCTACAAGTGTTTCTCGAAGCTTGGCGAAGGTGTGGAACATTATCGGAAAGAGATATTTTGATCCGCTGTATAAGAGTATTAGATTCAACGGCAGCTGGATCATGGAAGAGAATCATGTAGATCAACCGGTGGAAAAGTCCGTAGATTGTTTCATCTCTCCGTTGAGAAGTTCCTTTGTATTTCTCGTTCTCCTCACCGTTGGTTTCGACTGACTCACAAGGTTGTTCATCCATTCTTTCTGACTGATGCAAGACCCAGACTCAGATACAGACCAACAATCGACTTTCCTCGTTTCACTCCACTGACGCAATAATTCACTCCCTTTATGATGGGATGGTGCAGTTCAGTTGGAATTTGGATATCAAATGAAACAGAATTTCAAGGACACGTGTCTTTGTCTTTTTTTTTTTTTTGTGGCCGTTGGATTGGTACGTTCATCCCATTACAAGCCACCGAGCCAGGCCCACGATTAAATTTTCAAAATTGGTAGGAATATAAATATTTTATACAAACAATTTTTAAGTACATAATAACATAGGCTATTGTTATGATTAATATGTCTCGTAATATTTAGGGATTGATATTCTTAAACCGATCTAATTCAAATCAATTCAAATCGTAAAAATTAACGATTTAGAACCGTTTAAAAAATTTATTGATCGACTTACGGATTAATATTTTTCAAATCGCTATTCGTGGTGGGATTATGAATTAAATCAATTTCAAATCGTAAATCAAATCACTTAATATTATCTTATAAAAATTTTATTATTATTTTATTTATCATTATAAATTATATATGATTTGTCTTTATATCTTTTATATAATAATAATTAATAAAAAAATTATTTATAAATAATTTTACAAAAAATTATCCATTAAATTTACTCTTAAATGTTAATAAGAGATTATACAATTGATAATAATTAATTATTATATATTTAATTTTATAATATAAATTAAATTATGAATACAAATCACTTTAAATCGTAATTTATAATTTAATTTAATTTATAATATATTAAATCATAATATTTATTCGATCTAAAATTTTATTTTAAATCAAATCAAATAGTAAATGTCCAACCTTATGGCAGTCCATGGATTAGCGCAAGGCAGCCAAGAGGACTTACCTGGGGCCCAACCAACAGCATCCTTGGATTCAGGCCTCGACATTCTCGGTCCAAGCCCTTCCATAAAGTACAAGCTACATGACAAAATTACAAAAAAGTAAAACAGCTCACAGGAGACGGGAAGAACTCGGGAGCAACCACCTGCTGTCCTTTGCTGAAATTCTCAACAACCTAACTGATGATCAGAAATTTTGAATATCTTATGATGAAGTCATTTTGTGTGTTTCCTTACGATTTTTACACGTATTCCTTGTGAAATGTTCTAGTTTTCCTTTTCAAAAATTCCTGCATATATAAACAGCATGTATCTTTCCGGTACTGAATGAGCTATTGTGAAAAATCAATGGAAACCAAGTAGTTCCGTTGCATTCTTGTTTCTTCAGAAATTTGACCATGCAGCTCCTACTTGATTCTGCCAAAAACTACTGAGTCAAGGCAGGTAACAAGGAATGAGCTGACCAACGATTTGTTACTGATTTCTTTGGTTTCTGTGGCAATAATTACACGATGCTGATACATTGTCTCATTAACGAGCCAAGTACGATCTTCTGAGTCAACTTGAATACGAGAAACCATGCTTGAAATCATAGCATAAGATGCAGCTGGCAGCATGTCCATATCATCAATCTGAACAGGAATTTCAGTAAAGGGTTTCTTTAACACTGTGAAGCACTTTCGATTCAAGTTTTTCAAATCTTGAAACCATGTTTTCTCATGGCCAGATTTCTGATGAACAATAAGTCTCATCATGTCTGTGGATTGTTGATCATTGATAGATTCAGATTCTTGGAGGGACAATCGAACTGAAGATCACGGCCTACAATAACCACGGCGTAACCAGAGAGAACTAATTGTGTCCCGAATGCAAAATTGAGCTTCAATTTGGAGAGAAAAAGGTGAACTTTAGCAATTGTTTCATGAAAGCTGTTTTGTGTTTCAATGCGGTGGATTTCTATGATATTTTATACATTAAAAAGTCTAAACAGATAGAGACCGAAGTATTGAAAATATCATAACCTCACCTACATTTTGTATTTCTATTCATATAAATGCATGATATTTTCCCTGATTCCGATCTGAATGAATACAATTACAAAATGCTATTTTCGGTCTGCTTAGACTTGCTCTTATACATATTCATGTCCGAATGAATCAAGGAAATAATCTAAGCTTAGCTTCTTAATTTTGAAATTCTCCACTCTCTTGGCTAACGGAAATATGGGGAGAGATGTAAATCCATGAATCGGCTTGCTTAAGAGAAGAATTTTGAATTCTGCATAGAATTGATTGTAATTCAGCGTTATTAATTAATTATGTACATTTCATAACATATCAAAGACTATTTCCTCTTGAAAAGAACTTGGGACGCCAGTTAACTTAGTACAATGCTAGTAAATGTTGAATAAAAACAATTAACCATTACCAATTACTAAATTGTTGAGTTTATACTTTATATACGTGAGAAACTGAATGGGCAATTTATATTTTCTCTTCTGAATTGTTACCAAATAACAAATAATGTTTGTTTTATTTTACTAGTTTTGTTAGTTCACTTGTTTGATGAGATAATAAAGATTAAATATATAATATTGTAATGATATAGACAATTAAATAGGTTGACCCTTTGGTCTCAAGATATGTTGGAACTTATGTTATAATTTTTAATCTACTAATTGTAATGTAGAATTAATTTCATGGATGAGTAGGTATTAATTTTCTAAATATTTTAGTTGTTATATTTTTCTAAAATTAAAAAAAGAAAGTATAACCATTATAAACCTATTAATCTTGCTAAAGATTCCTTCTTTCTAGTTAAATTGCAAATTCCAAGCATCAAATTAAAGATTTCAGTTATAATGCGTTTTTGGGCATAAACATATGATTAATAATGGTCAATAAGTGCATTAAGGTATTTTTATTTTTATACTTCAGAAATTTTAATTTATCGAATCATAAATAAATATGTTAAATTAATCTATCATCGTTTTGAAAGGACAATTTAAATAAAATTTATAATAGAATTTTTGAAATTCGAACCTAAAACTCTTTAAACTAAGTACGACCACTGCGTTAAAACAAATTAAACAAACCTAATGTAAAGCAGAAGTAACGGGAATGTTGATCCAATTCAAAAATACATCACGAAATAATCATAAACGTCGCATAAAAAATTATGCACATAATTGCAAAAAAAAAAAATAATAAATCCAAAAGCAAAATTGAAGCATCCAAATATTAAGTGGGCATTTCTTATCGGCAAACTGGCCAGTAAGGGCTCTCTTTCAACCACCTGAAAATACGTACTCCGTCAACAAACGGGAAAAAGGTATGCTTATAGCGTGCTATCCTTCATATTCCTCCAAACGTATAATGTATTTATGTGGGCTTTTATCTGTCTTTGTTCTCTTTGTTGTATGATTTTGATCCCTTTCAATTTTCACCCTCCTTAGCAACCTCCCCAAAGCAAACTGGTTCGCCGGCACCATCCCCCAGTTTGTGTTTTCAAATTCTGCCTCAGAAACATATTCATCAAATACCTCTCGCGGAGGACGTAATCTTGGTTTTTCGTAATATTGACATTTAAAAACAATATGTTTCGACCCTGTTTTCCTTGTAGTTGTACATATCGCGACTATTGCTGAGAATGTCGTCAATTATTTTATCATAATATTGTTCATCCATTTACAATGCTGAAAGCATTCCTAAGAGTGTTGTATACGTACCAATCATGTTCCTAAAAGAATCCCAATGAAAAAAAAATGCCGGAACTTTCTTTCAATGGGTTAAGAAAATATTGTACAGTCATGATTCCGTCGAGTAAATAGTTGATAAATCTTTGCTCCACCATGAGGTAAATCTTGACTTCCAGTAGAAAATGGCGTAATACTGGATAAAGACGGTTGAAGGGTTGTCATCTCGCACGTGTCAATTGGTTTGATAGGGAACAAAATCAACTTGGGAGAGTTTGGAGAATATATTTTGAGAATTACCAATTACGCTTGAAACTTATAGTAGTAGAATTGTGGAATGGGCGTCTCATCCAAAACACACCCCAAGTGTTTATAGGTCGGTTTCCTTGGCAGACAAGGTAAACGATTCTAACAACTAACAAGGTTTTAAGGAAAGCACAATCCGAACTTCAGATCACTTGCAGCGAAGATTGGTTTTGGAAATACAATCCGGGAATATTGATGTACAACGTCTTTAATAATCCTTAACCTTTACGCAGCATCAAGGTATAAGCAGAATCTTTGATGTTTACATCTTTTGACTTTTTAACATATAAAATTTAACCATAATTTTAAACCTTTTAACCTATGCCACATTGAAAGAGGAAAACATTAGAAAATAAAAAATAAAAAAAGAAGGGAGAGAGAGAGAGAGAGAGAGTAATAGACCAATATTTTTGGTAGCAGATATTTTAAAAACCAAATGCAATTCAGATGAGTTAGACATGAACCCAAATAAATCCTAGATTATACATTTCAATGCATATGCCCCATAATCCAGCAAAATTATTACAGAGAATCTCTGAAATTTGGCAAGAAACGAAGCTTCTATTTACACATGAAAAATTTATTGCCATTATATAAGAGCTCTGACCTATTAGTCCAACAAAGTTAAGGTGCAGTTGGAATCATCCCATGCTTGAATCAGTGTGCTGAGCGAGTAGTGGCTGTTTTCTTAAAATCAATTTTGTCAACCTTTACTTCACCGTCGATTAATTCGTATACATAAACCACCACACGCAGACCATCAATGTCCATCAGTACAAAACTTGGGTTTACATCATATGTAAAGCTACTGTAGGCACCAGTTGCAGAGCCAGGATTTATAACGACACCACCCTCATGTTTGTAGGCTTTGAACTGATGAGTATGGCCAGTAACAAGGATGTCCACATCCAGTTGCCTTTGTAGCATTGCTAGTGAATCCAAGTCCCCCCATGGAATAACCTTAGATAACAGACACAAAAGGACATTTAATTAAAACACCATTAAAGCAACTAAACAACCAACAAAATTTCTGTTGTAATCAAAAGAAAAATCTTCCTATGACACATCGGACGATAATAGATATATCTCTGTACAATCTTTATCACATTAAAGGAGATTTAGGAACAACTGTCAGAAACCTAATTGAAGCCCTAAATTAAGAATCAAAAGCTTTGTTGATTGACACAAGTATTTCACATCTAGTAACACCATTAAATCTCCAGAACCCAAATTTTTCCTTCACCTAGGGAGAAGGAAAAATTCACATGACAGGGAAAGAATATACTAAGATCATTTGTTTCTATTTTAAATTCACAGTGGAAACAGACCTACAGAACATAAGGCAGAGCACTATAACAATTTAGGTAGACCTTCCAATACACAACTTACTGCCACACAACATAGCAAAACACAGTTACAGGCAAAGCATGCAGACATGGTGGAGATATCTTATCTTAATAATCAACATCGCCTAAAAGAATTCATTATGAAATGCATGCAATTCATGGTGGAGGCCGAAATCTTCAGAAGACATGATTCAGTAAGCATACCATAGCAAAGACAAGGGGAAACCAAACCTGATGACCATGGCATATTCCAAGCTTGAACTGACCAATAGTGAGAGTCTTAGTTTCTGGATAACGTGAATCTTCATCATATTCACCTCGAGTAACATGCAAATCAGGACAAAGACTCTTCAAATAATCATGGACTTCCTGCTAATTGAAAGCATTTATTAGAGTAAATCTAAGACAATGTTCTTGGATGAAATTTGTTGGTAAAGGAAGTACTGCAATAAAGACAAGGAACTTCAACCATTTGTTCAACACACTTATCAAAGTATCAACCTCATATACTAAAACCTAGAGTGCGTCAACATAAGGGCAGGGTATTAACAGCTCAAGAGATGTAGACTATGGGGGTGGACTGACAATCTGGCACATCAATAACAGAATAAGCTCAACTGTCATGTAAGAATATCAAGTAAAAAGGGTGGCAAACTTGAACAGAAAATTTTTAAGTCTGACCGACTGTTTATTTTAGTAACAATATTTTTTTGGCATTATCACAATTTCATGGCATAACATTGTTGTTGAATCAAGTAAAGTCAAATAATCTTCCTTCTATTGCTAAAGCTATATCAATTGAAAAGAACAATATCTGTACATCAGAAGCTGTTAAATTACACAATGGCACCTGAGTTTATACCAGACATTCCTATTGATAAATTAATCAAGCATGATATCTGGATCCATAAAACGGGTCACACCTGCATACAAGGAAACTTTTCACATGCATGATCATAAATTTTGAGGCATCTGCCAGTTACATGTCATACCAGTATGGAATAATAAGAATAATAAGTATGTCATCCCAAATGTATTTTAACATTTCGAACTCCAAGGAGTGTGCCTCAGGGTTTGAATCATGATGTTTTTTATTTATTTGTCCAGTTTATTCTACCAGAAGACCATCCAGATCAACAGGTCAACATATGGATCATATCCCCCAGTAAATATGGAATCATTGTGGAATATTTAATTACACTTATCTATCGAACAGACAATAAATATTACAAAAATGTTACTTAGCCAAAAATGATAAGCTCCTCCAAAATTTCCTGATGTTATTCATAACAAGAAGGACATGTAATAATACTATCAGAGTCAAAATTCTAATAAAAAATATATATTTTTTTCTTCATTTTTCAAGCGAAATTGAGAATGCAAATCAAAATGTACTTCAACATTTCAACAAACAATTCCAAGAGCGCCCAAAAGATTATATCACAAACAATATCTAAACACAAAAGACAAGAGCATGGAAGAATTTAATTAAATAAAAACAACGCTAACTCCGTACATTTAGTTTTGAGCACAAGCCACTCAAACACAAAGGATAAATATTTACTTTGATAGAGAGATTGCCAGTGCAAATGATGTGCTGAATCTTTCCAGGAACAAGCATGGATTTGAATTTTGGTGGCAGATCAGATGCCCGGTGAGGAATGTGAAGATCTCCTATTGCTAACACTAACACCATCTTCAACAAAACACACGCCCCCACTATTATCTCTTAATATTCAGTCATCACGATAACTGCACAAACCCAATCAAATATTTAGCATTTTAATTAAAACCCAAGCTTACCCAGATCAAAAAAATAAACTTAGACACGCAAAACCGCGGACAGAAATTAATAGGTGGAGACTAAAAGAACCTCAAATTAAAAATAAGAAGATTGAATTACGAGGTTGAGATCAAGCTATTCAGTTACCTATTCTCGTCTGATTATTTCAAGGAAACTGATCATCGGCAACAACCCAAAGCGGAAATGCGGATCCTTGGCTTCCTTGTTTTAAGTCGTGAGCGCAGCAGTCCACCTCTTTACTAAACAAGACATCAGAAGTAAATTTTCGGTTATTTCGCCAATGTTTCCCCCAAGGTGGATGTTTGGATCCGGAACAATCTATTCCAAACGAGAATAAAGTAGCTTTGTTTATAGTCCAATTCCTCCCTTATCTTCAAATTCAATTTTTGCCTTTTCTATTATTGCAGTTTATTTTGCCAAGAAATATGAGATAGGGTTCCACATAATTCAAAATTTTTATCCTCCTCTATTCACATTATACAATATACTTGTTTGCAGCCAAGTTTTGTTTTGGACTTATGCCAATAAAAATTAATTGAACTTCTGTTGGTGAGAAACTAATTAAAAAAATTGACTGGCTCTCAATTATTGAAAAAATGTTTAAACTCATTTGTGGTAAATAAATAGTGATAAATTCCAAAGATGATTACAGAATTTAAAGTAGAAATTTTGTGAATTTAAAAAATACATTTAATAAAAATTTAATATGAGTAACACGTGTCAGTTAAATTACAGGGTTTGTTTAATAACAATCAAATGATGGTTTGGTATTTATTTTTTAAAAAAGTAATATCGAAATCTTTGTTTGTTTGTGAATTTTATCAATTAAAAATACCATTCGATTGGGTTTAATTAACGAAATGACTATTTTAATTCAAAAATAAAATAAAATGACCATTTTAATGTAATTTGACTTGTATATTGCTAATATACTATATTTTATTCTTCTAGTTTTTCTTAATTATTTTTTTAATATAAATAAAAATTTATAAAAACTGTATTTTTTTTATTATTTATGTTCAAAAACATATAAAATCCATATGATATAAATATTTTTAAAAATATAATTTATAATATATTAATATTTTATTTATTATTTATATTTAATAAATAATTATTATACATCTATTCATATGTAAATACATTCTAGTTCCATTTTTTATCGATACAACATAATTATTTGGGTAAGTTTTCAAAATCTAGTCCAAAAACTCTAGTCCAAAATTCTATACCCATTCTCTATTTTATCATATAGTTAAATTCTGAAATCTTTAACAATAGTATATAGATAGAAGTCACCTAATTTGTGCTGATTTATGAGATCTCATGCAATGAAAAAACTCTTTGAGATCTTTTATAATGGTCATTAATCCAAAACCTTGGGTTATATTTATAATTCGAAATCTTTTTCTAATATATTCGGAGTCGGTAATATTTTTCGTAAGTCCTTAAAAACATTAACTAAATACTAAGACATTGAAACTATCAAACAATAATAATTATAACCCTGCGATCAATTATAAACAGTCATTTATATGTGCAAACAAATGCCAACATCTTAGGAAATGACTTTTTCATGATTGGTATAACAAACTTTCATGAAAAATCTATAAAAATGAGACACGTATCAATAATTAAGAATACATATGATAAAAAGACAATAAATATAAAAAATAAGATAACAAAATTATAATTTTTTAAGCATTAGAATATTCTCTTACTCTCTAATCCTCTAGTACTTATTTTCTTTTTCTTTTTTTTACTTTCTAATTTTTTACTAATTTAAATATCGAAGATTTTTCGTCAAAAAACTAGTTTTCCCTCCATCATTTATCTCTAATTTCAGGCAAATTTCACAAAGAATAGAAAAAAGACAACTTTAATACACAAAATCATAGGAGAAGGCAATTTTCTATATCAATAATAATTATTTGTATTAATTTTTGTATCAACGCTAATACAAATTATTGCATTAATATAAATATAAATTAACTCTAATTTTATTTTAAAATATTTTTATTTTTAAAATATTATTTATAATATATTAATATTTTATTTATAGTATATTTTTAAAAATAATTAATTATTAAATATATTTATAAAAAATATAACTTAAAATAAAAAAATTCAGTCATCATCTTTGACGACTACCATTTTTTGTTGATCTAACCATCTTTATTATCGATTGAAACTACTAAATGACTCACAAGTCATAATAATTTTTTTAAATAATTTAAAATATTTAAATTTTACCTCAATCAACAAGTTTTATTCAATTAATTTTTAAAATAATATTAATTAAATATATTATTATTTAAGCAACTCACTCAAATCATCGGTGAATAATTAAATAAAATTAATTTTAAAACTTAAATTCAAAATACATGTCTTAACCCATCCTAAACCCTGCACCCGTGGCTGATCTCAAAAATTACAGTAATACCAATCAAAATCCACCACGAAACGATTATCAAAGTCATCAAAAATAGCACCGACAAATTTCAATTAAACTCAACTCAAAATTGCATATTGTGATTGACCACTATAAATTGACTTTGCACTATCAATTCATTCGTATACGGTCACGAGAAACAATGACTTAGAATTGATTAATATTAATTAACCTAAAATAAATTATATTTATTATTATTCTTAAAAATAAAATATTCATACATAGAAGTACTCATGTTCAACTTTCGAATGAATAATTTATTATAATTATATTATAAAATAAAATTAATTTTTTATAAAATATTTCATATTATTTTAATTTTTAAAATTGTAACAAAAATAAAATAATAATTTTACCCTTAATTCTATTCGTTTTTTAACAGTGAAAACTCAGGAACGGAGGTATGAAAGTCACTTTTCAAAAAGTAAGTACCAAAATATAATTTTTATCAAACAGTGGGGGGTCAATGTTATTATCCCTAAATTAAAATGTTGATGGAAAAAATAGTCTTTAAAATTAAGAAATCTTGGAAATATAAATTGAAAGGTATAGCATTGCCCTCTAAAATACTTTAATGTTACATATTTTCAACTTTACAACAAAAGATCAGTTATAACGCCACATTCTATCTTATTAATTTAATACTGAAAATATATAAGTATAATAGATTGCTGTTTCTGAAAACAAAGAAGAGCGCATGTGAAAATGGACGGGGCAAAAGCCTGCTTGCCCCAGCCTTCACTAGTTCACTTAACTTAAAGCGGTCATTGTAACTTTTTAATTAAATTAATTAATGACATAAACAAGATTATGGCTCCAAAATGCACGAAAGGTTAACTGAAGATTCTGCGCATTTGTATGCTATCCATCAATATTTTCCAGTTGTCTTTTGAACGTCGTAATATTCCCCATCTTCATTTCATGCTGTCACACCGGTAGCATCGGATGGCTAGGATGAAACCATCTTTCTATGAAGTAAATATGCATCCTATTTGGAAAATTACACAAATCTTTGTGTTATGAACCTTGCAATAATCGTTACCAAAAGGATTTATCGTTCTTATTAAATGATCTTACGTCTCTCTACAAAGCCCTTTACCTAGTTCACTCCACCTCGTCATCATTAACAAGGCCAAAGATTCTCATCATCTTCATAATCCTATAATTGATTCTTCATCATGTATATTTGATTCTTTATCTCCGTGTCTAATTTATTCGACAAACGCTTTGGGGTCTTGTTGGTAATGGGAAATTGTTTAACGAAGAAAACTCAAGACCCGAATCAACCCCTCGAAATTGCTCAACCTGCTGGTTTATCTTCTCTTTGTATTTCTTGCTACTGCATATATGAACTATCAATCAGAATGTTATTGGCAAGTGCAACAATTTTTCTGTGCTGAAATTTGTAACGTGTTCTGATTTACTGTAGGAGTAGACTGGATTCGATTTCCTAACCAGAAGCAAACTGCAACAGCAATTAAAAAGAAAAAGAGTACATCTTTTCCAGTGAATAGAACTTTACAAGGTATTTATAAATATAATATATCTGTATTATTTGACGTGTTTTGCAGTTCTTGTTTTCAGCTTCCATGCAGCTTATGTTATTTTACATTCCTTGCCGCAGAAAATCGTACCAAAGATTATAAATGCGATTACCAGCACCGTGAGAGGAAAACTACGTCTGCTGCTTCGAGTTCGAGTTCGAGTTCACAGAGAGGTATAAACTTTTGAAATGGAATAGGACTTCCTTTCTCATGTGATTCTTTGTTGATTATGTGTTCTTTGCGTAGAAAATCATTGCAAGGACAGAAAGCTTGGCTTGCCAGCTGAAAGTTTGCCTATTACTGCAAGAGATTTCCCAGCTGTAAAAATAAACAAGGACGAAGTGTTCTATACTCACAAGCTCAACAGCTTTTGCCTCGGGGTGTTGGAGGCAGCCACCCGGAAATTTAACGAAAAGAATTTTATCGGTCAGGGTGGTTTTGGTGATGTTTATATAGGATATATCAATTTTTGTACAATGACTGCTGCAAAACGAAAAGACGGCCGTGCTGTTGCTGTCAAGAGACTCAGAAGAAAAGGATTCCAAGGACAAGATGAATGGCAGGTCTGGTTTCGTGACTCTCAAAACTGTATATATACATTCCCTAGCTTTCTCTATTCACTCTTATCTGAGAATTATTCTTATGTGTGCCTGCAGAATGAATTGAAATTTTTGAGCAGATTAAATCATTCAAATGTAGCCAAGCTGATAGGCTATTGTTCTGAGGGTGAACACAGAATGCTGGTTTATGAGTACATGACTAATGGAAGTTTGGTAGACCACCTCTTGACAGGTAAAAGCGCGTATCTTCTTTTATTTTTTAGAGGCAGGAATGATATAGTAAAATCTAAATATCGGCTTTACAGAAAATGATACAGAGCTAAACTGGGGACGAAGAATCAAAATAGCTCTAGGAGCGGCAAGAGGCTTAGAACACCTTCATACTGACTGGACACCAATAATTCACCGAGATGTCAAAGCATCAAATGTCCTGCTGGACGAGGTGAGTGTTCTGTATTTTACTACACATTACAGTTCTTTCACAAGATCTGTCCATCGAATTGTCATTAGACTTTTAAATCCTCCATGTACCAAGGTGTTCATTTTGTAACTATCATCCGCAATAAGAGAAAATATTGCAGGAATTCAATGCCAAAATTTCAGACTTTGGATTGGCTAAGTTTGGACCCCTAGGCGACAAGACCCACATCTCGACAAGGATACTAGGCACCAGAGGTTATTTCGCTCCTGAATACATTGCAACAGGTGAAATAAATTTTTGATCGACCTATACTGCATTCAAATCATACTGGTAGTACTAAAAGAACTACAATATAGGCTGATGTTTCTGTATGTCACAGGGCGTTTGACACTGAAAACTGATGTATACAGCTTTGGAGTTGTTCTGCTAGAGATACTCTCGGGCAAAAATGCAGCCTTGAAATGTCCCAATGGGGTGGCGGGTAGGTGGGCTAAGCCATATCTTAGCAACAAGCTGGAACTGCATCATATTATTGACGAGAAACTACGAAGGAATATTCGGATGGAAGAAGCTAACGTGTTCGCTGAAACGATCCTCAGATGCCTTGATTCAGACCCTAAGGCTAGGCCAACAATGACTGAGGTTGTCTCCGAGCTATAGCAACTACAGCTAAACATGGGTAGCAGCTATAATAACTCACTCAGACTATCTACACACACAAAAAGAATCACTCCTTTAACCGCTTTCCTGGACTAGAAGGGAAGAATGTCAAAATTTTATTGATTTTGCTATTTCCTATCATTGTCTAATTCACTTCATGTACATTCATCATGTTCTTCCTGTCAAGTGAAAAGAAACTAGATATAACATTCTATCTAATGTTACTCCAACAAGTTCTTTGTTTTGAGATGAAGATTCCAATTGCTTTCTAAAATGAAAGGAAAATAAGTTCACCATAAATTGAGCTATCTAAACAAAGAAAATAGCATGTAAATCAAATTACACTGAACTGAAGAGATCATGTAATAGGTTAGCATCATGAGCAGAAGAATCATGTACACTCATTGACAATAAATTAAAAGGATATGTACCACAGCGAAAAGGGAACTTGTACCAGGACTATTGATACAGGTACAAAAACACCACATGCCAAGGCAATTTACAGGTACAAAAACACCACATGCCAAGACAATTTTCAGTTCAGCGCATTCAAAATTGCATCAGTAGACACATCCATGATCCATACAATAACTAATATTACTACAGAGAAGGAAGCATATAAAAAATTTACAAACAAAATGCTTCATGGTTCAACATGCTCATGGAGATTGCCTGTGTGGTCGCAATGGTGAAGCATTGGGTGTCATAATCAGACGAGAACGGTGATGCCTCATTGGTGACTTCCGCACTGGAACTGAGACAGTCCGCGGTTCAGACTGGGAGAGCTTGACTGGATTTTTGGGGGCTTCAAGTCGTTCCAGTGTTGCTAAAACCTCTGACGTGCGAGGCCTAATTTTAGCTTCAGTATGTAGGCACTGTAAAGCAAGTGTTGCAGCCGTATGGGCTGCTTTCTGGGAGTATTGGCCCCCCAACTTAGTATCCATAATTCGAAATAATTTCCGTTTGTCAGACAAATAAGGCTTTGCCCATTCTACAAGATTCTGCTCAATACCAATTTTAGTTTTATCTACAGCACATCGCCCAGACAATAGTTCAAGCAATACAACCCCAAAGCTATAGACGTCACTTTTAGCTGTAAGCCGACCTGCTCAGCAATAAAAGCTTTCTTACAAATTTGACTTTAACAACAAAATTTACATGAAGTAACGAACTCTTATTATTATCAAAATTTACATGGCATTCACTTCATACATCTTACTGATTGGAAACAATCTAAAGAATGAGAACCTCTAATTAAAATCCAGTGCGTATACATTCATAACTCTGGATTCCATTCAGCAGAGAAGCCAATAAAAGAAAAGACAATCATATGCTCAAAAATTAACTTATCAAATGGTCATAATAACTAGACTCCACCTCAGTGCAGTTTACTTCGTTATAAGAAAACAAAGAACAGGTTTCAGAGATTTATCATATGATTGATTTATGTTCAGCATCAAGGACCCAATGATAGCAAATCCATAACAATTGAGAATTCCCAACCTTAATTCAGAACTAGCAACCAGCCAGGTAAAAACAGATAGTTTTAGCATGAGCATTTGACAGACCTGTAGCAACATATTCAGGTGCTGCATAGCCTTGAGTACCCATAACTTGCGTGGAAACATGAGTCCTATCGCCAGTGGGCCCTGCCTTGGCCAAACCAAAATCAGAAAGTTTAGCATTGAATTCCTGCAGGAGCAATGCATTATTACTACCAGTAACTTGCATGAATCTAATGATATGACACTATATATACAAATACTGGCGAAGTACTGAGAAATTTAACTGGTTAATAGCGTACCGCATCTAGAAGAATGTTTGAAGCCTTGAAATCACGATATATAACTTGTGATTTTGCATCGTGAAGAAAAGAGAGCCCTCTAGCAGCACCTATGGCAACTTTCATCCTCACTGCCCAAGAAAGTGGCTGCGCTCCTCCTGGAAATTAAAGATAGCATCAGTGATAACAACTACATCAAGAAGCTTCATGATATGCAAACATTTCATTTAAAAACTGCTTTAAGAAACATTATCCTTCAGACAACCTCCGAACACCCACCAATGTTACATCCTAGCATAGTTGGTATTACTGGGTGTGTGTCTGTATGTGCGTAACATGGACTACTCAATAATCTGTAGTTTGCTCATGCACTCATCTAGTGTCAAATATGTTTATTGAGAGGACAACAACTTGTGCATAATTACGCAAATTTGGGACAAATAACGACAATTCCCATGGGGAAGGATAATCTTGTACAAGTCCATCCTACAGCCAATGAAAAGAAGGGGAAATAATGCAAATGCTAAGCCTTCCTGCTTACCAAAAAGATGAATACAGAAATAGGAGCAGATTCCATTCTTTTGCTATTTATGTCATTACAGAAACTTAATTTAGACGCACAAATGTTCTAGAGGAAGAGTATTTTTAATTTTTCTGCAACTAGGACTGGAGATTATGAGAGGTATCTAGTGGGACTTATTCTAGCTATCTGGCAATCATCCAAGCAAAGAAGATCAGTACTGCAAAATATACATATATGCTATGCAGAATATAATATAGCACTGCTTCCTAATCAATTTCTTAGACTGAATTACTTACTTCTAAACAAATGATTTTCTAGGCTGCCTTTGGGCATGAACTCATAGACAAGAAGCCGATTCTCACCCTCCAAGCAATATCCAATAAGTTTAACTAGATTTGGATGATGAAGCTGGCCAAGATAATTAACTTCTGTCTGAAACCAATTGGCTATCAGTAAATAATGGAGGAGTAAGGAACAATAAACAACATGTTAACTAAAACCTACCAGCCATTCCTTGTGGCCTTGGAAACCTTCGGGTTTAAGCTTCTTGACAGCAACAACCATTCCAGATCCAGGCTTAGCAGGTGAAAGTGAGTGTTTATCAATCCATCCTTTGTAAACATAACCAAATCCACCTTCACCAAGAAGACTGTCAGGACGAAAGTTTCTGGTGGCAATCTTGAGCTCATTGAATGTAAAGGCTTTCAAATTTGGAGATAACAATATTTCACCCTCAGACCTTGGAATTGGAAGACATTCAGAACTACCGTTTTCCCTTGAAGGTGGAATGGCAAGACTAGAAGGACCAGAAGAACGACTGGATCTACTGGAAATTCGTGAGGCTCCTGATGCAAGAAGAGAAAAATGAGTTCCAGAATTCCAATAATTGCACAAACAAACGATAGTAGGCAATTTCTGAATGACCGTAATCCAAATTCAAAGCTCCAGCCCACTTAGGATCTATCCCTGAAATGTGTTCATTGTTGCACACAACCTTTTACACTTGGAAAGTATTATTCTAGTTCTAATATATTTGAAGAGACACATGTTTTCATGTTCTCCTGGTTCTCTTGTTAACCTACGAAGGAAATTCATAGAAACAACTGTATACATATTAGCGCATCTTGACACTCTGTTGATAAGTAGGAATCAATTCCAATCTACATATTCCTCTTTCTTTCTCGATGTCTACTAAACATGAGGTCAATACTCAGTAGTTCACAAGTTGAGTTCTATCAGTTTAAATAATCTTATCATGCTTTTTGCACTGACGAATACCCCTTTGAATTGAAATCCAAAACAAAATATAAACTTATATGTATACTAATTCAACACTCCAGCTCAAAAACTGAAAAATAGTTTCAAACATATTAATCTGAATCTCAATAACGAATTTAAATGCACATAATTCATAAATATAAAGTCAGAAACATGAATCAAAGCAAATGAATGTAAATAATTTACATGAGCTAAAACTATGCAATTCCAGATAGATACCCACATCAAGAAGTATAAATCCACAATTTACAAATATAAAGTCACCAAGGACCTTACACGACAACAATTCTCCAAAACTTAAAATCCAGCTCTCAGACATAAGAGCAGACACCCATCAGAAGAACTCTTGAAGCACACAAGCTAAAAATTATGCAATAATTATAGATAATAAAAAGGTATACCAGAAGTAACACGGGAGCTCTGGGTGGTATTATTAACTCTAGCAGAAGAATGATGTAAACAGTTTCCCATAACTTGCTAAAAAGATAAAATCTTTCAAGAACACTCTCTCTCTTTCTTCATTTGTTACATAATAATAATCAACAAGTCATCGTAATTACTCAAATCCTAAATAGGAAATTAAGACGAAACTGGGATATTTTCTGCTGTCTAATCGTGTTCGCGTAGTTTGGTTTGTTTAGTCATGTTTGACTTTTAAAACGAGTAAGAACAAGTAAATCTGCCCACCAGGCAAGTAATTACCGGGTTCTTAGCTATAGCCTATAGAAGGAAACAATAAGGAAGGAAGAAAAAGAGGAAAAATAGAATTTGGCTTTAGGCACCTTAAAATGACGTGTCCAAGGTCTTGACCGACCTTACTAGATTGCATTCACTTGCCATCCCCCTGTATACTCTCTGTTGGCTTTTCTGAATTGACCAATTTAGGCTCATTATTCAGATAATAGGTAATAGGGAATGTATAATTTTTTAAAGGGGAATGACAAATTTCTGAATGTATAATTCCTGAATTGACAAATTCGCCCTCATGATTTCTTCAAGCTTCAAAATGCTCCTGTCAGCATGTTTATACCAAAAACGATTTTTTGTGGCAATAAAAACTCATAGTTTAAACAAGTTAATTTTTATATTTCACCGTACTATTTTTTGTTACGAATATTCTGACATGGATTTTTTTGAAATTTAAAAAAACCATAAGGGACTTTTGGTATAAATATGCTGATAAGGGGGGATTTTTAAATTTGAAAAAATAATAGGAGAGAATTTGTCATTCCTCACTTTTTAAATAAATTGTTTATTGTACATTAATTAACGTGTCTACTAAATATATATGATTGAGATACATTATTCATGAATTCAAACGTATCTTATACTTTTTATGAGTGTAAGATAATTTTTATAAAATTAAAGAAAATAAAATCATAAAATATATGATGATAATAATAATTTCACAATAGTATTATCATACATTGATTTATATAAATATAACTTATATAAGAGGTTATACTTTTTTATTATTATTTATAAATAAATATATTATGAAGGCATCCAAATTGTGTAGTCAAGTGATTCCATCTCGTAAAAGACGGTGTAGTCGAGTGATTCTATCTCGCAAGAGACGATTGCTTTGCGCTTGTTTTAGGTTCGATCCATCAGGAGTACATTTTTTGTAAGAGTCTGGTGCAACAGTAGGTTTTACTATAATTATCTTTTCCATGTGACGGTTGCTTCGTATCTATCTGGGATTAGATAAATTAGGGTTTCCACGTATACCAAAAAAAATTATGAAGACATTTTAAATTTGTTTTAAGTTAAATATTTATTGCCTTTAAAATAGTTTATTAAATAATTTAATTTATTAATAACATGAGATAAATAAATGAAAATGTCTTTCTTCAAGTACTAAAAGAAAATAATATTTTTTTTTTCATTTCCGAATGTAGTATGTTTCAACTAATACAATATTAAATGCTTAAATAAATGAAAAAAAATCTTCAACTATTAAAAGAAAATATATTTTATTTATAAATGTTGTTTGATTCAACACGTAATGTCTCTTAAAATGATATATAAGTTTGAGTTTAAATTTTGTTTACATTAGAATTCAATAAATAAATAATAATTTTCCAAATTTTATATATATATATTGATGAATTGATGACTTTCTCCAATGTATTTACAATCATGAGTAAGGAATATATACAGAATATGATTTTTTTAATTATTTTGATATTACTTTGGCTTTGATTTTTGAATTTATCCTTTATTAGCCCGTTGACAAATTATTTATCCAACTATCTTGTTGACCATAAGGGAAGAAATATAAATATATTACTGCACGTGCTATAAAAATAAAGGCGTTTGCTAAAAATCATGTTATTCATCTTTCTTTTTTATAATTTCAATTATGAATGGCATTCATTGACAATACACTTATGCTTTGATGACCTATACTCACACGTAAAAAATTATCATAATAAACAAGAGTGACGTTAAAGATTTTAATTTAATACTTAATTATAAAAATATCAAATTATTATATTATTTTATTTATCAATGTGACAATAATGCGTAGATTTTTATGTTATTTGAAATATAAAATAATAGAATGCTAATTAAACTTCCTAATATTATTCATTTGTTGAATAATGCATAAACTAATTATTTATTCATCCGTGTAAGAAAATATTATTCATTTCTTTTTGTCGAAATTTATCTTACCCTCTTTCAATTCCATTCCTCATCTTCAATCCCTTTAGTGTTTTTTTTTTCTTTTTCTTATTATGGAATGCCAAATCTACATCTTTTTTTCTATCAATTTTAATATTTTATAATTTTATTATTATTATTATTATTATTATTATTATTATTATTTAAAATAACAAATTTTATTCAATTAATTTTAAAAAAATACTAATTAAATATATTATTATTCAAATATCTCACTTAAATTACGAATAATTACCTAAAATCTATATTTAAATCATATATTTTAAACTTAATTTATTATCATCAAATTATAATTGTAAGTAATTTTATTATTATTATTATTACATAATTGTTTTCTTAATTTAATGTTTAGAAAACTAAAATCTAAATAATTTTAATTCTAATATATCAGTTAATAATAATTATTAAAGATATATCATTTTATCCATAGATTAATTTAAAACCGTTAAGGATATATTTTTAGGGAAACTCTGTTACATATTATATACAAAATATCTCCTTGCATATTTGCATTGTAATATGTAACAAGAAACCATGTGAGGATAATTTTGGAATTCAAATTCCAACGTCATGTTTGTGTCATCAAGTTGCATCCAGCCAATTAGCAAAGAGAAGCATCTGTCCATATTTTATAAAATAAAATAAAGCTCACCGGAATCCAAATAGAACCATTGAATATAACAATTTTTTAATGCACACCCACAACAAAATACTACCATAATTTCATCCATTGACCACATATACACACATATTCGAAAACCCTATCTCTTTTCACATGGATCTACCTCGAGGTTTTGATTTTTATATTTTTATAATTTTATTAATGATGGCAAAGTTTTCATGTCAAGATCTAGGTCTGGGGTCTGGGCCTGGGTCTGGGCCTGTTTAATAAAGTAACATTTTATTAATTATTTAAAAATTACATTAATGTTTTTTATTATTAAGATAAGGTATGAAACCAATCGTGTCCAAGAAAGTGATCCATCTCAAATGTTGAAATTTGATAAGCCATTAGATTAATAGTGTCATGGTGTGTGAGTGGATGATGACCCAAAGTCATTGTGGTATGGAAATGGTCTAAAAGTGAAAATTTGGATCCTCTTATTCGTTTCAATGGTTTGCTATAGGAGGGAGTATCAAGAAGAAGATTGGTTGGACAGAATTATCTAAGTGGGTGTAACTTGAACGTTGAAATTTTCTCTTTTCCTTCGATTGCGGAAAGAGTTTTGATAAAAGGAATTTCTTGGCCAAGCTGGTAACCTTGATTTTCTATCTGCCGTCCAATTTGGTGTTACAATTACCTTTTTACCCTTTACACTAAAAGGTGATTATAATTTTATCCCTGAACTTAATCAAAATTTATCAAAATCCTCCTTCATAAGAAATCATTAACTAAATTCATATAAAACAGAATGCCAGTCTAATTAATACCAGCTAAACATGAAAGGTATAAAAACCACGGTAAGAAATATGCAACATCAAACATTAAATTTTATTAACATTTGAAAACGGAAGAATGTAAAAACTAAGAACTATTGTTGTAATAATTAAAATCATTGAGTTCATATTTATTCCAATGCAATAGGTTTTTAGTATTCCTTATGGATGTGATTTGATAGTTAAGGATATATTAAATGATTGTCTTTATATTAGTCTTGTATTTAAATTTAAAGATTATATTTTTTTTGTAAAAGTATAGAATAGTCAGAGGATCTTAGTCAACCTCTACATCATAATGCTGGAAGGTCTTTGAATATGCTCAATGATTGTATCTTATGCTGATTCTATATTGGACTGAACATTATAATTTGAGTACCATAGAAATAAGTGTTTTCCATTATATACAAAAAAAAAAAAGTTCTTGCAATGCTATCCAAAAAGTTTCACTGCAAGTCTATTGTATCTAAACACAAATCCATAAATCCATAGGTTACATTAACACTGATTAAGCTAAGCTAACTTAAGGTTTATGGATTTTAAACTTTGAAAATGTTATATTTTAGTCTAAATTACTTAAAATAAAGTATTTAAATACTAACCTTTAGTATATAATTAATAAAGACAATCCTAAAATGATGAGATTTTAAGAGAACAAAACCTTGGAGCTTCCTATCTTACTTGATTGATCACACCACAAGGAGAGAGAGTTTTTCTATAATTATCAAAAATTATTAATAAAATAAAAAAGAGCTTTATATATACTATTTATCATTTTACCGAATAGCCAAGATAATATTAAAAATGTCCAATGGATCCCAAAGCTTGACTTTATAGTAAAAATAGTAAATTTATATAAAGGCTCTTATATTTTATAAAAATTATAAATTGACCACAAACTCAATTAAACTAATTTTGATTAAATTTATTTTAATTTTTTTATTATTTATCAATATAAATAAAATATTATAACTTACTTTAAGTCATAATTAGGTCAATTATAAAACTCTATATATAGATACATTATATAATGTGTAAATAGTTTATACGTTTCGATCAAATATTCTTTCGAGAGATCTAGCTCTCTTGTAGATAATATTTAATCTCTCTAATAGCAAGTAGAAGTGCTAGTTAATTATTGTGATCTCTTGGTTTACTGTGATAGTAGCTGTGAGCTGAAATTGATCTTATCGATTCTGTTTCAAACTCTTCAAATGTTCAATGACTATAGTTAACATCTAATAATATGTCATAATCCATAATCCATAATAACGTAATTATTCATCGAACCTTTTAATACTAATTAAATATTTCATGTGGATAAATTATTTATGTTTGTTTAATCCCATTCGATTTAGGGCTCACGAGTGTCAAAATATTTAAACTCAATTTTTGGTCTTTTTTTTTAGTTCTAATGCATTGAATTTATTATTATGAAACTCTTTCATACAATAATTAGTCGCTCTAATCAGAGACTTATATTTTAGGCATCTACCAAAATTCGACTGAAAACTTTAATCCAAATTGAGTCAACGAAAACTCAATTCTCTATAAGAGTCAATAGATTTAATATCTAATGTCTGTCATTTATTAATATAAACAACATATGACCAAAAATAGTTTATTATACAAAAGTTGATTAGTCTCGTATTTATATATTATATGAATCATATGCATATATACCGAATTATGACATCGATATCTCAAGTCTGAGAAATAATTATCATACACAAATAATCATATAACAAATCATTGATATCATACATCAGTGTGATTTGTTATATCTACGGTCATATTTAAAAAACAGTTCTCTAACTGTTAATACACGTTAATATCCTAATAACATAACTATTATATTACCCGCACTAATATTATCTTATAGTATTTATCGGAGATATTCAACAAATCTATTATACAATATCAATGCATAAGTGATATTGCTTAATGCTTGTATAGGGAATGATTTGAATAACTATTATCCAAACACTTATATGTGTACTTTCTAATTATATGATAAAAAAACAGTATATACATATAAAATAAAAAATAATTTCTTTATTATTAATAATATTATATAATATATTAATTTTTAATATATAATTTAATACAAAATAATCAAAATCAATAATATAAATAATTTTAGTGCATACAATACCAACATAACATTTGTTGTCAGCGAAGGATCTAAAAATTTTTGCCCGGCCCTACACTTTCAATCTACCATTTACTTCAGTCTAGATGTCTAAGTCCACTATTTTTCAAGCATAAAACGAAGTTAGAAAGATAAAAAATTTAAAATATTACATGGCTTGAATGGACCCTAAGGGTATAAATAGAACCAAGTATTATCCTTTTCATATGTGCAACAAAGTCCTACCCGACCATGATATTCATTTCTTCAAGTTCCTTTTGATAATTTTCTATATAAAAAAAATATATAGTTGCATTTAATTAATAATACAAAAATCCTAACAAAAACAACGAAAAAAATTCAAAATCGTAGAATCTAATTCTATAGTTTATACATATCATAAATAAGTAGCTCAAATATGCAAAATTTCAATAGATACCACAATGAACAAATAATAAACCTATTGCACTTAAAATAGAGAAACACCAAAAAAGAAAAAACAACTTTGCAACATGTGGGGGTTGAATCTGTACGAATTTCGTGTCTCAGGTTCGATTCCTACCATAGGATTATCTCTATTGAAGCATCAAGGGGATCAGGTCAAGGGTTTTATCCTGTACTTGATAATACTGCGTGTGATCCCTATACACGTACCCTATAGTTTAGGATAGTTATCAGGTGATCCATGAGATCCCGTTCCTGAAGGGTGCATCTGTCTCATACTCAACTAAATGCCTCGATAATAACTGGGTGTAAGAGTTTTTCCTACATATAAAAAAAAATAAAAAACTTTGCAATATTGCAATTATAAACCAAAACCTACGTTTCAATTTTCACAAAACGAAATCATCACCCAATAAATCCAACATATCTAAAACAATCGCCAAGCATTTTCATGAAGAAATAAGCATGTTGGGAAAAAAATATGTGAATAACACGTGGGATATCGTCAGGAAGAAACGTGGTATTTTCGTTCCAGTATATCGGCCTTGCAAGTAAATCCGACCTTCGATCCCAAGGTATCACTTTCTTAGGGGAACCCAGTCTCCGGCCTTAAGGAGTATACATCTTAGGCGAATCCGCCTCAGGCCTTAGGGAGTTAACCTCTCAAGCGAATTCACCCCCCTCAGATGATTCATCCTCAGGACTCAGAGATGGGCAGAGCCCTCAGGTACCAGTGGTTGAAACTCTTAGATAGATGGTAGCTGAAGCCCTCAAGAAGTTCGTGTCCACCTCAAGATTAGTCCGTTCATCCCCCCAAAAGTGCAGGATTAGCCCTACAACTGCGGTGGTCTCCCCGAGAGAGTGTCCTCTCTTCATCAATATATATGCACCCCTCAGCCAGAGAACCCCTAGTTACATGCCCTCATTACCAAAAATAGGAATGATCACTGACACAGCAGGCCTTATGATGGGAGTAGATGTCCTGTCTTAAGAGTTGCCTGTCCCATCCTCCATCATTTTTCAGATAATGTGACAGTAGCAGACTTGGGAATTGCAGAATTATCAACTGTATCATTAATGAAAGGCAGGTACATACTGTCCAAAGGCACTAGAATCTTATCATTCCCATTCTTCGATGTTTATTCACACCACGAGGATACTATATAAAGGGGGATTCTTTTCGGTCTTAAAAAGAAATTTCGGTCTTTTTGGCATTTTGGCTCCTAAAAGATTAAATCCAAGTCATTCTCTTCCGCCTTCTTTCTCCTCCATACTGTGCAAAGGAACCTCTTTTCTTACGTCTCTTTATGATTTATTCACCGAAAATTATCATATCTTCCTTCACCATATCTGATTTAGGCATCAGAGTTTTTCTGTTGGGAATTTTACTCGACGTGACTCCTAACGTGTTATTGTCTTTCAGAGACTTGAAGATGAGGCTCTGTAAGAAAGGATCTGGCTATCCACTTTC
>JAVXUL010000012.1:6133648-6144409 GCA_035590515.1 Trichilia minutiflora | reverse complement strand
CCCACCTTTATTTAACTCTCTTTCGAATTTGAACTTATATTTTGTTTAGTGTTGAATGTCAAATGACTGTTCTACCCTTCAACAAACTATCGTGGGCCACCTCGCTTACTAGGACATGCGAAATAAGCCTTCAAACGTTAAAAGTGTAACATATGATATGCGGATGGAATTGGACGGCAGGATTATATTGATAAAATTGACTAAACAATACCCTGAAATGATAAAAATCAAAATCTCAGGGACTAATTAATAATAAGTCTTACAAGATTATTTATGTTGAAAAATAAATATTATCCGGTTGGGACTGGCGCCTAGGAATTATGCTGGGTATGGGCTCGAAATTATTTGGAGGCAAA
Organism: Trichilia minutiflora; assembly: GCA_035590515.1. Taxonomy (NCBI): domain Eukaryota; kingdom Viridiplantae; phylum Streptophyta; class Magnoliopsida; order Sapindales; family Meliaceae; genus Trichilia; species Trichilia minutiflora. The sequence goes on along the minus strand of JAVXUL010000012.1, from coordinate 6,144,053 downwards.
AACGACTTTCATAATATTTTAATGAACCCCTCCAATTTTATAATCCTAAGTTTGAAAAGCCAGCATTTTAAAACGACTTTTAACCTCCCAAATAATCCGTAGAAACAGTCACGACCCAGCTTGTGTTGGGTGGTTGCCAGATATCTTTTTCGTGGGTTTTGGTTTGGGTCCATGATTATGATATTCTCTGCTATTTACGACTGGCATTGGCAAGGCAATAACACGCAAACTACAAAGAAAACACATAACATGGGACAATAGATGGAGGACAACACGGGGCCACCGGGCCAGAATAGGTTGGTTGTTCGGTCACTTTCTTAGACGACCGGTTGACTTTACTATTAGCTTGCCGAACCCCTTCACCACGCCAAAGAAAGACCAAGTTATTTGTGGAAAAAAAAAATAACATTTCATATTCATATATAAATATTAGATTTTGATGGTAGAGGTTAAATAAATCTCAACTCCGTTCGTCGTAGGGAATGTAATTTTGGTATCTTTATTACAAGTTTGATTTGGTATTGGTTTCTGTTCATATCAGAAAAATGAGCTGGCCTTTTTGGATGGATCCAATCTCAGTTCTAAAATCTTTTTAAATTAAAATAAATTTAAATTGGTATATTTAAATTAATTTAAAATTTAATCTCATATCAATTTAAAATGATAATATTCAGAATTTAATTTTAAGTTTTCAGCGAAGATCACATTTTTTATGAAATAATAAAATAATTCTATTAATAATAATGTAATAAATTAAATTGATTGAAAATATTTAAATTATTATTATTTTTTCATCATAGCATGTCTTGCTTCATATATTATGTAGAATTAAATAATTAGATAGATTCCATGTGTATTATGAAATCGTTAAACTTCATTTATTTGTTTTTATTGAAATATGTTATAACTATTTGTGTTGCACTTTTTTTTTAATATTTATAAAAATTTAATTGTAATATATTCGCAATTAAAAAAAAAATATATATCTACTCGGTGCTTCTTCGGTACTGAATAGTTGTCCTGGTTACTTTTCGGTCGCGGTCAAAATTTAACAAAATGAGACTAAGAGAGAGCATCCACGTCTGTACAACCAATCAGAAACGCCAGATAAAGCCATCGAAACCAATAAGAAAAAACCACGTAGGCAATCCACGTAGCTTGGCGCTCCTTCCTTTCGTAACCCATGTCCCTTAGAAAAGACGCAGAATGGCCGTTGAAAACTCCGTTGGTTTCCTTTTTTCTCATTTCTTCGAAATCAAACGAATTTAAAGATAAACAATATTTGAACTGTTTCCCCGTCGTCGTGAAATGGAAGCTCACAACAGTGGTTTCCGGCGTGTATTAGTGTTGGCATTTTGCGTCTCTGGTATTTGGGCAGCGTATATTTACCAAGGCGTTCTTCAAGAAACTCTGTAAGTTTCTAATAGGTCATTTTAATCCAGAGGAGTTTCATTTCGATCTAAAAGCTTTATCTGGTCCATATTTGTTAGTAGTAGGAATATTTTTGCATTTCGCGATTTTGATTATTGCATTGTTTTCAGATCTGAACGTGCTATTGAATTAGGGTACCAATCATGACAATTTTGGTAATATTGTAGCAGTTATTATACTAGGACTTCTGTAAATTACTATTTCCATTACATTACACAGTGGCTATTTGATTTATTAATTTCTTTCGTGGATGTAATTAGGATAAACAATGAGAAACCTATAAATTTGCCCTTCTGCAATTACTTTCTACAGATATATGTATTTATAATAACAGCATTGTGTCTCATTTGAGCAAATTCTTGTAATTTTTCTTTAAAATACTTTAGGTCGACTAAACGATTCAGTCCCGATGGGGAGAGGTTTGAGCATCTCGCATTCCTAAACTTGGCTCAGAATGTGGTCTGCTTAATTTGGTCTTATATAAGTGAGTTTTCTTCTACTTTCTTGTTACTTGTTAGATGTTGTTGTTGTCTATTGTAGAAAACACGGGTATCAATTTTCAGTTTTTTATTGTGGATAATAAATGAACAGTGCTTAAGCTTTGGTCAAGAAGTGCTAGTGGTGCTCCTTGGTGGGCGTACTGGAGTGCTGGTATTACAAATACTATTGGCCCTGCGATGGGTATTGAAGCTTTAAAGTATATTAGCTACCCAGCTCAGGCAAGTTGAACATTCGTCTTGCTTCACAATTTTCTTCTGTTCTCGGGGAAATTAACTATCATGTGAAGGTTTTAGTTTTTATTCTTTAATTGCTTTATTATTTGGTTCTGTTAGTATTGGAACTTGAGGGTTGGCAACCTTGTATAATTAAATGAGCAGCTTGTTATAGCGTCTCAAATACATTTTCTTGAAGTAGAATTTTTACAATTAAGAATTTCTAGTAGAACTTGTATAATTATAGTAATAGATAAATAAAGTAAAAATTTTTAAATTAATTAGGGGCATTCATCAACTTACTATTTTAAAAAGCTCAAAAATCTTTTTTCCTATAAATTGAAAATTTAGACTTCTTCTAGTAAAAGTTGAATAGCTTTTGTAATCTTCTAAAATCACAGAACACAAAAATCCGAAGAGAGCATTTAGCATTAAAAAAACTCTTTTGGCTAGTAGAGAAGCTATATCAAATAGACACTTAACCACGCTATTTGTTGGTTCAATTATCCTTTTGAGGGAACACCCATGTAAATGTAGTTGACAGAATGGGTCTGTTAATTTGATCTCAAGAAAATGATTGTCTACGAAGTTTCCAGATCATTACAATGCTATTTCTCGTTATAAATTTATTATTGTTAATTTTCTAAAACAACTTACAAAAATGTTAGCTAACTGATTTAAAGTACTTGTTCTATTCCTTTCACTTTGCAGGTTCTGGCAAAATCTTCAAAAATGATTCCAGGTGAGATATTTATTGATCAATCATTCTTTTATATGATTCTCTGCTGCAAGTAGTCTTTTGGGGGACTGTAGGTTTTCATCAAGTTTGATCATAAAAATGTGCTCGTGCTGTTAAAGTTTGGTGTTCATGGGCTTTCATTCCTATTTTTTGAAAACTATGAAGAAGAAAGAAACGCTATTCTTATTAGTGACCCTACTTTAGTGCTAGTGTTGTAAGTACTCTGTAAAGATCTAGAAATGGCTATCTTTATGTTCTCCCAATGTCATCTTCAAAGAAAGTTGCACATTGTAATTTTCTTATCAAGTGGTTCCGAGCTGTAAGTTGTGGTCTGCAGCAACTTGTTTTGGCAATCTAATTATTTAATTCAAGTTCTGTTCAAGGCCCATCAACAGTGTTCATTAAATTAAAGAAAGAACTTTTCATTTGTAATTAATTACCAGCAGCGAATGTAACTCCTATTTTAGCAATGCTTTAAAATTGCATGGTATTGTCTTATGAAAACAATTCCCGGCATACTGCATTTCTGTTTTCTCTTTAGTTCTTCATGTTTATTGGAGTGGCATCAGTTAGACTATGGCTTTCAGAATGACATCAATGGACTATCTTGTGGGGTAATTAAACTATTTTTGGGTAACAGCAATTGGACTAGCCATGGTTCTCTTTTAAAATTACTGAGCCGATCTGTACTATGGATAATTTGTAATTGCCAATGCTCTTTTTTGGCCAGACATTTAAGAGTTTAATGGCTTTTATGGTTTCAGAATTACTAATTATATTTTATCTTTGTGCAGTAATGCTGATGGGTACCTTAGTTTATGGTATAAGATACACTTTTCCAGAGTATCTTTGTACTTTTCTTGTCGCTGGAGGAGTATCTAGTTTTGCACTCTTGAAGGTGAGAAATAATTGGAGAGGAATAGTAGTTTTAATTTTCTGTCTTTTTCATCCCTTAATGAATTACCATAGACAATATAGGAATTAATTTCCTATTTTAACGCAAGCATCTATAAATTTTGAGGTCTGATCCTTATTTTTCTTGTGTGTCCGCATGGATTAACTTCAGACTAGTTCAAAGACTATCAAGAAGCTGGCACATCCAAATGCCCCCCTTGGTTATGGGCTTTGTTTTCTGAACCTTGCTTTTGATGGATTTACAAATGCTACTCAGGATTCAATTACTGCACGGTATGTCTACTCATGGTGTCCTCTGTTAATGCCCTTTGTGTTGTTCAGTGAACCAAAGTTGAACGTGTAAGTTAAACTAGGTCCAGCCAGCATATATGCTTGAAATGATAATATTAAATCTTTGGAAGAATTTTAATTGTTATGCTCCCATTTTACTCTTCTACCTTAATGTATCTGTATATCTGAATCATTTTGGGTCGGTCTTGCTTAGGTATCCAAAGACAACTGCTTGGGATATAATGTTGGGAATGAATTTATGGGGTACCATTTACAACCTGATCTACATGTTTGGGTGGCCACATGGTATCGGATTTGAGGCCATCCAGTTCTGCAAGCAGCATCCCGAGGCCACCTGGGACATATTTTTCTATTGCCTTTGTGGTGCAGTGGGTCAGAATTTCATCTTTCTAACTATTAGCCGGTTCGGTTCCCTTGCTAACACCACCATCACCACCACCCGCAAGTTTGTCAGCATTGTGGTGTCTTCCCTGCTGAGTGGCAATCCCCTATCACCCAAGCAATGGGTTTGTGTACTCATGGTCTTCTCTGGGTTATCATACCAGATCTATCTGAAGTGGAGGAAGCTGCAGAGATCGCAGAAGAAGAGAAAGCCCATGTAGCGCATGTGAAGAAGGAGGAGTCGCAATTTTTGAACTTTATATTAATTTTTCTTTTTCCTTTTCTCTGCGCTCAATATTATTATATCAATCATTAGTTGGTTCGAAATCTAGATATTACTTCAGAAAATTACTGAATGTATTTTAATAGATTTAAAGTTAAACGAAAATCAGATTTTGGCTATATGCTAGATTTAAATTGGTTGGTTCGAAATCTATATGCTACTTTAGAAGCGTAAATTTAAAATTAAATGAAAATTAGATTTTGGCTTATATGAATAAAATTTGAAATGATTCCAGAACAAAGATTTTCATTTTTATTGTTTTCCCAATGAACCACTATGGATTTGACTGTTGCAATAATTTTTTCCCCCTTCAAATTTTTTTGCCGGATTCAAGAGCAAACACGAAGCAAACCGTTGTCTGCGATAATTTGCCAACAACTGACCCACTTTTCTGGTACGACTAACACGAATTCCATTTCCATGTCTAAAGATCCTTGATTTCTCGGGCCAAATCACATCAAAGTTGCTACAGTGTCAACTCAAATTCATTTTATATGGGAATAATAGGGTCAACCTGTCAAGCCCGTTCCTTCCATCGAGAAAGTTATACGCAATAAGTGCCCTTTAATTCGTATGACGTTCCCTCCCTTCTTTTATCTTTATATTTTTACCTTTTTTGCTTTGATTTGATCCTAAATAACAGAGTTCTGTTCCTTCTTCCCCACGATATTTTCCTCGTTCAAAGAATTGGGGAGAGACACAGAGAAAGGTTTCAACTCCGCAGCCAAGAGAAGACACAAAACTTCGAAATCCCTCTGTAAGTAAGCCCTTTCTCTTCTTCAATTTCTTCTCGTCTTCAGTTGCTTTTGTTTAACTTGGTTCTCTCAATTCTTTTCTGCATTTTCTTTTGAGTTTCTTCTTGGTTTCCCGAACCAGGAAAAGCAGAATAAAAAATTCAACTCTGTGAATTGTGACTAAAATCATCGTAATTTTTTTATCCAACTTTATGTTTAAATTTGGTTATGCATTGATTCAGAGAGAAGACAAGTACAGTCACACCAAAACCAGAACACATTTCCACTCAAATAACCTTAGTTAAATTACATTAGAAATCAGAGAAAGAAAAATCAGGTAGAAACCTTATTCTATACCCTTTTCACACCTAAAAACAACAAATAGGAATCCAATCAGCTGGTTGATCCTCTTTACTTTTTTCTGTTTCTTTAATCATATATAGGCGAGCTGCCCATTGTATAATTACACTCTGACTAGGGGTTTATATAGCAGGTTCTGTACAAATGAGAAATAAAGGACAAAAACTGGATTGGAAGAAGGTAGGTATGCCCGGAACCAATCCAATGAAAAAGCAAACGAAAGAATGACACACATTAACAAACACACCTGATCAGTGTTTATTAAGGTAGTAGTCTCATAGTAGGGAAAAGAAAAAAAAATTGTTTTAATAAAGGAAAATGAACTCAGAACATGTTAGATGTTTCTGAGATTCTAGAATGCCCAGCAATATTCTAGATCAAAAGATTTTGGAGAGCTGATCTTGTGTATGCCTATCTGTAAAATTTCGGGCCTAGATGGCTCCAATCCTAGGAAACTGAAGTCAATCAAAGACACAAAATCTTAATATATGCCAAATTCCCCCCTCCCAAGTTATAAAGGCTTTAGACCAGTAGGTTTTCGTTCATGAGAATGTGAGAGGGATCAGAGAAGTGGGTTAGAGACTTTGGAGAAGGGCTCTTTTGCAGGGAGGTGGTTGTGAAGGATTGAGACTTGGATTGGCCATAGGGGACTCAATGCCAAGTGTTCTCAATAAGAAATTCCGCTCCTGAAAATATGCAAGAAAAAGCAAAATGGTAGTCAGTCTCATTTGAAAACTTGAAATATATGCATTAATAATTAAAATACATAAAAAAGCATATATAACATTATTCAAGCAATTGCATGAACTTTATTTGCACTTTGCTCTTAGCTCCCATGCCCACACCTTGAGAGCAAAGAAAAAGATGAAAATAGAAAAGGAAAGGAAAGGAAAGGGAAGAAGAAGAATCAAGGAAATTATGAGTGCACAGGAGTTGGAAATTGCATGTAATATTGAGTTTGAATATTGATTCTTCTTCACTAACAAATTATCATTTAATCTTATTATTTAACATGAGGAAGAAATAAGCTTAGCTAAACTTCAAAGGAAAGTTATGAGTGCACAGGAGTTGTAAACTGCATGTAATACTGAGTTTGAATGTTGATTCTCACCAACAAATTATCATTTAATCTTATTATTTAACACGAGGAAGAAATAAGCTTAGCTAAACTTCAAAGAAAACTTTTAGTTCAAGACCATTGAGAAGTAGATTGATCAAAGCTGGGTAAGCAACTTTTAGGACCCCACAGGCCATTGCAGTGAAGTGATTGGTTAGCTAGCAAAAAGGACATCTAAATACCAACTCTTAAAGAGTTTCACAGTCGTTCAACTGTGAGTACTTGGTTGATTGATGCATAAACCTTCTTTCACAGATGTTTTAGCTCTTAGAAGTAATGTGTTGCCCTTAGCCAAGTTAGCTGAGTGATTGCTTTATTTATTGGATAATGACAATGAAGTTGAATACATGACGACGGAAATTGAATGGTGGAATGCCAGAGAAGATTCCTGAGAATTAAGACCACCTCCAGCTTAGGTTTGGCCCCAGAAGAAACAAGGAAAGGAAACTCATAGATAAGTTTATCTCAATTGTACAAAGTTTGATGTTATGAGATCAGTACAGTGATTTTAATGGATAAAATTGAAAATAATTTTCATCTTTTTTCACTCACTCTGCTGATGTTCTTTTTATTAGTATTTTAATTAAACTACAGAAGTTTAATTCAGGTTTGGAGTTTGACTGGTAATAAGGCCTACTGAAATGGTTACAAGTGTCGCTCAGACTACTGCTCCTATTTGCTACACTAACTGTACTTTTAATAAGATGCCTGAGTAAATCGCCAGCTTCATGAGTGATGAGTCTGTTACTACAACTAATGGATTCTTATCTAGTGGACTCAAAAGGTTTAAGATGACTTACACTTTCTGAAAATTTTGGACTGGGGATTCCTGCTGCTAAGGACCTGAACAGCGGGGTGACCTGAATAGGGGAACTAAACTCTGTACTTGATGAAAGAGAGGCAACTCTATCATTGTTTGTGTCGTCACCGCCAGATGGGAATAACCCTACTGCTTCGAAATAGATATTCATTAGCAACAGCTTGTATGATTTATCCTCAAATAACGGAATATGAAAACAGTGTATTTTAGGCCTTTGTGTCCGATATAAGATTTCATTACCTTGCTTAGTGTTTCCACTCTTTTTATCCTGTTCGACTAAGCATTGTTGCTCAACAATATGAATTGATTGTAGTTCTGTCCCATTCTGATGCAATGCACTTAACTCAGCTTGAATTTGGTCTATCTTATCATCAGCTGAATGAGGGATTAGAGTTGATCCATTACTATATTCAGAGCTATCTGGGGAATCCTCATATAGTTCAGGATGCCTGCAATATATCAATCGTCATTATAAATTGTCTGGCAAGTAAATAATTCATCAATATATCTGTCAGTACATCATGGTTTGTTTTACCTCCAAGATGATCGACTTTCGTCATTACTACTCCTCCAGTCCTCAACAAAATCTTTAAAATATTCCCATTGAAAATGAATATCAGAGAATTTGTATCTTAGGACATCATTTTCTTTTCTTCGATTCAGGAAATCTTGGAGCACCTGCATGCAAATTTCATGAAATATTAGAAGCCATGAAAAATCTGTGTATCATTCAAATTGTTCCGTTTAGGACAGGAATTCTAAGGTACCCTAGTCTCCAATACCAAAGCGGCATGAGTGGCATACTTGTAATGTTCTGTGTGAGGATACTGGATCAGCTAAGCCTTTCCACTTGAGCAAATGGTTATAATTTACTAGACAATAAATTAAGACATCTTAAAGCCAAACCAACTTAAATTAATAACTAATTATTTTTTAGAGGATGATCTGCCTCAGATGAATAAGAGAACTTCATCTAACAGCTTGATGTTTGGCATTGACGTAACTTTTATTTACTGGATATTCAAGCAGTTGTACTTTGCTGTTGGTAGACCTGCAGACAAAAAGATAGTAGTTGTTGATTGGAAGAAAGCAAAAGAAACTACAATATTACCTTCCAAGCATTTTCCAAACTCTGTCCTGTGTTCTCTGTGTTAACTTTCTGTGCAAGTGAGCCAAGAAATTCTGCTTGTTGCAACAAAGCATTTACCTTTGGGTCATCCTTCTTAATAAAAGTTCCTTGATTCTTATTGCTCTGATCCGCTACCATGTCAGTGAAGAATAGATTAATCTTCAGTTTTTAATTAGTTCTAATATAATTAAAATATAAACAATAGCAACTAAATTGTTCAACATGAAAAAACACAAACATAGCGTTGAGCAAACGGTAAAAGTCATGTCCTTTACTCATTTTTTTTAATATGCCTTTCAGGTTTTGCTGCAGCAATCTAATGGACTAGTAGTTTTTGGAACTTTGCTACAGTCACTTACCAGCATTTAAGACCTCCTTGAAATCATGATGCTTGGCTGGAAAATTGGTCACGCTAGGAAAGTTCTGAGGCAATACTGTAAAAGGAGGCCTTTGATTCGGGTTTATTGATGCTCCAGATTGCTTGTGTGATCTGTTTCCATAGTTGTAATTTTCTGAGGGATCAGGGATGTGTGCCCTCCTGAATTGAGAAAAGGAATGAGCTTTACTTCGTGAATCAACAAGAAACGAGTTTACAAAACACTTTTCTTATTGGTAATTAATTGTATGTTGTTATTCAGTCTCCACTCTACCTCACTCTCTTAGCAGGTGCTGTATATTCCGGTGTCCTATCTGCATTGAACCCATTTTGGAATAAATTTCTCTTGTTATTCGGGTTTATGTATGCATTTTTATTCTCTTTTGCTAAGGCTTCATATTTGGCTCTCTTCTTGCATAAAGTAGAGAATCTGTTCTTCACAGCATTATCAGTTCTGCATAAACAATATTGAATAATTACAGAAATCCATCTGATTACACCGAAAGGTGAAACATTTTTATGCCAAAAAATTAAAAATAAAAGAATGTATATGTACCTGCCAGAAACCACCTTGGCTATTTCTGTCCATCTATTACCAAATATTTTCTGAGCCTGCAGATCAACTTGGGCTATCAGATTATAACCACACTCAATGGTTGAATAATAATTATCTAAACAGAATGCATCTGTGTTCTTTTTTGCTTAACTTTTGAGAGACATGAAGCATAGCAATTAGTTACAGGCCTGGCCTACTTCCATAAATTTTTTCAGCTTCAAAAACTCCATACCTACTACTACCAACAAGACATGTACGTAATAACCAAAGCAAAGAATCTAAGAGATGAATTTTTGAAAAGTTTTTGCTGCAATTATTATTGAACTAACCTTATCCTATTGTATTCATTGTGGAAATAAGAGCACCAAATACCTCACATAATAGCATGTCCTCCTCTGGTGACCATCCCCCTTTCTTGAAATCTGAATTCAAGTATGTGTACCATCTGCCAGTTCAGTATTACTCAACGCATCAGATTAAACTGATAACCAATCCAAAATTGTGTTAACTTGAAAACGGAAAAGCGACAAAACAGAGATCATTATTCAGTAATGCATATA
>JAVXUL010000012.1:6119242-6132064 GCA_035590515.1 Trichilia minutiflora | reverse complement strand
AAAAATATTAATTTAAATCAACGGATTCTTGCTTTAGTGCGCGGGTATGAAGGGCAGTTTGAAAATAACGCTGAATTCCATGTCATCCGTTGTAGACGAAGATGATTATTATTATCATGAGTAATGACCACCATCTCACGCATTCCATTAAATAAATAAAATAAAATAAGAATTACAGTCATAAATGATAAATCAAATCAAACAATTTTTATAAAAAATTTGTATGCAAATTTATATCTTTAATATCACTAACTTGTTAAATATTTTTTAAAATAATATGATTTATTGATGATGCCATATGTGAATAAATGTGGTTGGCATCTTACTTAATTTTTTTTTTTTTTTAATTTTGAAAATATAAGTTATGTAACTAAAAAATTTTAAATAGGACATGATGAAATTCGTGACAGAAGCATATTGCCCTTTTCGATTTTTCAATTTTTCCATTTTGGCCATTTTGGCCAATGGCCAAATTATGCGTGACGTGAAGGTGAGGATAAGATCCCACGCCCCTTTGAGGTATTTCGTCAAAAACTCTTGTTTCCTATTGGATGAAACTCTTTCTGTTGCTAGTTTTCCTGAATTTGAATGGAAAATGTCATTTACGCGATCTATGATTGATGCGGGGTGGATTTATTTTTCTGAATTGTATTTGACGCTCCAGCCATTTTCTGACAAACGTGAACTCACCTTCCTCGTGGGTAGGTGGAAATGGAGACCATTTTTGTAAATTGAAATATTTTTAATTTGTTTATGTATGATGGGTAATTATTGATAGGTAATAAATCAATAATAATTAACAATAAAAAAATTATTAATGTCTATTGATAATTATTATTAACGATTACTTTGTAGAATTTCGTTGATTGTTATATGCTAATAATCGATCATCTTGTCAATGGGTAGCATCTCATATTGTCAAATATAGACAATTTCACTTAATTAAGATGGTTATGATGATTATATTTCATAAAATCTTGGTTAATTGACTACATTAATTATTAATAATTGAGTAGGTAATAGATACCAATGGTTACAGTTTATGAAAAAAATTTAATGTATTTCTAAAAGAATTTACAAATATAAAAAGAATTTTGCTAAAGATTTGTTAAAATTTTTATATTTATTATTTGTAATAATTTTCAGTATTTAATATAATAATCAATGAATATTTTGTTTATAAATTTTAATAAATTAAAAATTATAATTTATTAAATATAAAAATTTTAATAACTATTTTTAAGACAATTGTTGGCAAAACTCACATAAAAATTATAAACTATAGTTAAGATTTGAAATTTAATTTTTTAATGTCCAACTTCTTTGAGATAAACAATGTAGTATAATATGATAGTAAACTTACACTTGCCTCCTAAACAAAATAGGTTTTGAGTTGTTTAATAACATATTTTTCTTTCATTATTTTAGTATTTAAATATTGCATGTATTATAATACTACTATATATTAAGATGTTAAATGTGAATTTATGAAGACTCTAATATTGAAAAATTATAAAGTAAATAAGTAATAGATAAATGAAATAAACTTATAAATCCAATGCCTTAAAATTTTGGGTTAAAAGTGATATACAAATTTATGAATATATTCATTCGTTTGATCTATATTTATTAACTCATTTAGCTTTTTCAATCTTAATAAATAGTACTTGAGCCAATGATTTGAAAGGGACTTGAGTACGAAGTTAGATGTGTTTTCATGAACTCTTTGAACGTGTGTTAGATTTGTTCCAATGAACTTTTTGGATGTGTATGTTCCTGTGATTTATTGTCGTTATGAGGAATGATAAAGAGTTATAGACATAAGGAGAAAGGATGAAAAGTTATGAACTCTAAGAAATATAGCTCAAAGAGTAGACTGGTTTAAAATGGAGTAGTAAGACCTATGAACTTCTTAGAGGTTACCATGAAAAATGATGAAGAGTTATAGACTTTAAGAAAGATAGTCTAAAAAAAAATATTTTACCTTAATATGAAGTAATAAAATAAGAATTTAGGAGAAAAAAAGAGCACGTTTACCTCCATGTGACTCTAAGTAGAGTTTTAATAAGTACAAACTCGGATATAAGCAAGTTAGGTTTGATATAAATATGAACAGTTGATAACACCATAATACTCGAATAAAAAAATATTTTCCTTTTAAGGAAAACAAGTAAGATTCGAATCCAATGTGAAAGAAATTTAGACTTGAGAATAAATTTATTATGATATCAAAATAACAAGAGTCTCATGTTGAAAAATTATAAAGTAAATAAATAATATATAAATAAAATGTACTTATAAATCTTATGTCTTAAAGTTTTGAATTAAAAATAATATATATATTCATAAATATATTTACTCATTTAACCTATATATTCTTTCCAATTTTTTAGCATTGAAACATGAACTATACTATTAGAGTTTTTTAGTTCTAACTCCAATCAAAATTTGAGTTATAGTATTCGCAAATTTCTTTTTATATATTTTTAAAAATAAAAATTATATATTAAAAGTGATTCTTATTAAAATTTAAATTATAATACTCATAAATTTTTTAAAAATTATTTGTACAAGTAAAAATGACTTTTTATATTAAAAGTTCTAATAACTCTTTACATAATATTAAAAATTCAAGTAATTGAAATCAGTGTTATATTGTTGTCACAAGTTGAACCTTGAAAATATGAAAATTCACATTTAAAATTTTTCTTATGTCATTATGAGTGTAATTGAATTTTATTTTTTTCTGCTAATCAATATAAACACTTGTTTGACTTACATATTCGAAATTCTTGATAAAATGAAATGTTATTTTTTATTTTTTTAATCATTTTCACACTTTCTAACATATGAGATTTCAAAAAGGTGCATCAAACCAGTAAAAAATTAAAAGTTGAATAATTTTCCCAAAACAAAAGTCAAAATCTTCTGTCTAACGTAATTTGATAACAGAAAATTCAATAATTTTACTTACGTACGAAGAAGAGCCCACACCAAGAAAATCCTAAATAGCCGAACAAATCTTAATCCCAGGCATCAAGTATCTGTAATTTTCTTTTCTTTATATCCAAGTTGCCCAAAACACTCCACGAAGTGACAGAAACCTAACACTAACACATGTTAATGTTGCATTTAATAAGACTTTATTAACAATTTCAAATTGAAATCCCGTGTGGGTCTCACGCTAGCTGGCCAATATTTATATTAATCTTTAAGAAATCGATGAACCTAACATTCACAGTTTCATACTTTGAACAATTGGAATGGATAAATAGCCTAGGAAGAAAACTTCTCTTGGACTTGGAGTACAAAGACTATAGTTGATTCATTTGATAATTAAAATTAATGGAGAAGGGTATTATACACACTAATACTAATACTAATGCTATTGTCTTCACTTAAAAACGGTTTTACCTACCTCTTTTTTATACCACGTGGACAATGAAAGTTGATGACACGTGGGTATGAATGGTAAAGGATCCATCTTGTCTAGCTTTTTAAAATATTGAAATGGTGGAGCCATTGGCCATAAAACTACAAATGCAAATGGACATCTCATTCCTCCCTTTCTTTACACAGAAAATTCCCGCCAAAAAGGAGCCTTTTATTCAATTCAAGTATCAATTAACAAAAAGCTCTTGTGTTAAATCTGCCCCATTAGAGACAGTTATTAGATACCTGCACAAACCATTTCAAGATCAAAAGTTCAACTGAAATTCGGATATATACTTCAAAAGAAGAAGGAATTAATTCTAAAAAAATTAAAAATAAAAAAAGAAGAATTTTCGTTAACACACGTTACAAGAACTTCTTATTCAAAAAAAGATAAAGAATTTTTCAATAATTCAACATGAGAGCAAAAATGTATAAATGGCATCTATATTATATGCTTTACAGAATAGAGAGGGAATCTTATGATCTAACAAATGTTGATGCATGTAAAAGGGAAAAGAAAGGAATGGCAGAGAGCAGTAGAGGAAGTCGGTGATATTTGTCCCACAAGCAGCCATCAACGACGAAGAAAAACCAGAAAAAGATCGACCCTGTGGAACCCTATGCAAAAGCTACTTGCAATTGAAATAGCTATAAAATTTCTCTCTTTTCTTTTCTCCTAACTTTTAAAAGCTTTAAAAAATAACCCACAAAAAGCATACACCCCCATCACCATTTTTTCAAAAAGAAAATCCCTACCATTATGCCTTGATTTTGTCATTTTTGGCTCTTGATTAAGATTCAACTTATTGATATATATATTACATTAATCTCTGGGGTCATCTTTCTTGTCCTGGCTCTTAGACGACGACCACTCTATATACCTATTTTATTTTTCCTTTTTTTATATTTTATATTTTTATATTATGATAATGATAAATTTTTATGCCAAGTTATAGAGTTGGACCCATAAATATATTATATATATGAAGAGTTAAAGAAAGTAGCATGGTTTTTAAATGATTTCAAACCTATACATAAATCATGCGTACAGAACTAAATTGCCTCCATGTTCAACATCAAAACGGTCCTATATCCCAGTATTTTGTACCATAGGCAATCATTCTTGTTCATTGTGGTCATTGAGATACACAAAAATTGTATATTGATATCAAACAAAATCAATTAACAAATATGGCCAAGAGGATCCTTTTTCAAGGTTTCAAATTCATTCCACTATATATGCTCTAGCTGCAAAGTAAATTGATAATATGATTAATATTATAATAAATCTTGGCCAAGGCATTAATTGCAGTAGTGATCACTACAAAATTAAAGGCAGTATACCTAGGGTCCCTAATTAAGGAGTCCAATTGATCAATGTTCTCCATGCTATGGCCAGCAGCCTGATAAATTTTGGATTAATAATAGTATTTGAATGCGATATCTATCTGTATTTCCTTGCTTTCCGCCACCTCCATAAAGAAAAATTGAAGAAAGTGATAGGTATTAATGATGTTATATTTTTCTTCTTGCTGCTATGACTTCACAAGCCCTAAATAATATATATTGAAATACCCATCTTTTTATTATCCCTCTTAAGTCTTAACTCTTAAGTACGTAATTTTTTTTTTAAATTGTGGGTACTCGATTGAAATAAATAGAAGCACTTTGTTTCGAATGAAAAAGCACTTTGATTTTACATGAATCGCTTTTCCTAAAGATATAGTTTACAAGAAAACACTTGTTAATTAATTACTTCATCCAAAGCATCCAAGCCAAACCATGCAATATTAAGTGGGCAAATAAAGAGTTTAAGAAAAACAAACATGCAATAATAGCAATTGCGCTCCTTAATTAAAAGAAAAAATCTTAACCAAAATACAATGCATGATGATAATGGAGGAGAGGCCCAATTTCCCAAAGAGATTGATTTTTTGATGAAAAGGAGTGGGGCTTATTTCAATTTTCATCTTCTTTCAATAAAATTCTTATTCATCATACCAAGTAGAGCGTCCATTCAATCAATTACAACGCCCCATGTGGATCCAAGCTATCTTTTTCTTTTCTTTTCTTTTTTTCTGTAAAAATAACAGGGAAAAAACACGTGGGCCTTTTTCTAGGGTTAGCATTCTCAACATAAAGGAAAGGTGGAAATGATGAAGCACTAAATATTCAATGAGCTTATCATAACTTGCTTTTGCTTTGGTCTAATCTGAGAGTGCTGCTTAATTGTTGGGGCTCTAGGCCATTCATTCTTTTATTATTTTTATCTTTTAGTTTAGAAAATTACCCGTTTGTTATTTTTTATATGCCTTAGCGATCATGAAAATTTTGGCTTTTCATTTAATTTGTAGATTATGTTTAATGATGATCTTGATTATTTCAATCTATATCATTATGGTATGAAAATCAACTGAATAACCATGATTTTAAAAAATAGAAAATATATAATTTTGTTTCATATATATTTCTCATTAATACAAACCCTAATCCTTCTCCTAACCTCTGTAGATGAAACTACTTTTTCACAAACCATTTTACTATTACCACCTAAATTAAATAAATTAAAGAGAAAAACAAAAGTATAGGAAAAAATAGTCTACAACTACTTTAACTTTAAACTAAAGTATTATTTTTAATTTGTATATCTATAATGTATAATAATCTTGCAAAGGATATACATATAAACTAAATTAATGAATGAATGAATGAAATCATATAATTAATATTTTCTCCAAGGTTACTTGGGTCTCAGTATTTTTCGGAAAGGAAAGAAAAATTGTCTGGGACAAACTTTTACGTTCATGGAACTGCTTTTTTCAATATAATACAATGCAAAACCCTGTTTAATTTTTTCCTTAAGTCCATATTATTTTTGTCTTGTTGTCTGTGCATTATCCCATAATTTGCATGTTGATAAACTATTTATAAAAACTAATCCTTGCTTTTCTTTCTAAGGGTCCCAATTAGGAGATTTGTTTAGCTCCATTAATTATATCTCTTCAAATATTAAATCAAAGCTGAATTTCTTTTTATCAAAAAGAGCACAAGAAGGTCCAAAAAGAAGGCAAAAAATTCTAAAGAGCGCGTATTTTTACCCTACAAATAAAGTTTCTTGATAAAAAATTAATCAACACACATAAAAACATTAGAGTACAAACCACTTTTCACATTTTTTTTTTCATTTCTCAAATTCATTAAACAGTGTAATTTTGTATTTCAAATTCAATTTTTTTTAATATATATATATATTCCATTCAAATATTTCTATTTATCTTGGAATAATGTCTCAATCGATGATGATGATGCATTGCAGTCAATATCAACCTTTGTTTATGCTTGATCATTACAAAAACATAAAAGTACGAAATTTACAACCTTTGTTGTTTAATTTGTTCTCTATACATATTTTGTATTTATTCAATCAAAGCCTATCTATGTTTACAAATGTTAAGGGGCAAAATATTCCTTGGACATAAATCTCATCTCATGTGGGAAAAAAGCAATTAGAGCGAAGAAAGAAAGAGGTTCCACATGTGGAACAAAAATTGAAGCAGTATTTTGATGAATGGTTGGCTTAACATTTTATAAATGTTGAGGTCCAATTAGCTTGGGATTCTTGGCTCCGTCGACGTTGTGGGGCTCTGCTTTTTGGATATTAGATCCATCTTTTTTAAGTGCAGATATTAATATTCACTTCATTTGCTTTCTTTTCATTATCTTTTCTACAAACAAAGCCACGCTCTTCTGTATGTGAAAGAGAATAAGTAGCTTTTGTTTTGGGAATCCTATGCCTCCATCGCTTCCTTTTTTTTCCCCATAACTTAATTTTTTATTTCCCCCTCTACCTTTTCGTTGATGACTAGATTCCCATATTTTTCCCTTTGTTATGTAGAACTATATATCTTTGGTAACGTTACCTTGCATGGATAGAAGCTTCCCGGTGGTAAAATAATCCAAAAAGCGTATTGTTAATTTATAAAAAATGATGTAAAGGGAGCAAGAGTTTTAGAATATAATTGAGATTGGAGCTTGGTGACTTATAAAATTGTTATAAAATCAAATAATCAACTATCAAATAAGGTGGAAAGATGGTTTGGTAAACATTGTGTCAATTATCAAGGGAAATAAGTTTTTACTAAATATTTTAGTTGTTGTGTGCATAAAAATGAAAAAAAGGAGAGAGGAAGAAGAAGAAGTGCAGTAGTTATAAACATAAGGATATTAAAAACTATTTGTTTGAAAAACAAATTAAAAATAATGGAATCGTGTCTTCGAAACCTTAGCTACTTAAATTAAGGGAAGCCAAGGGTACCATTTGACTTCATTATTTTAACAGAAACATGATTTCCATGGGTGGGAACGGGGATGATGTCCCCTGGAAATTTATTCAACGTTTATTGATATTGATGCGTGTTACATTGTTTTTAAATCAATACATTTTTCATTTGTTTGCTAATAATAATAACTACTAATCGTTTTAAATTTATGCTAAATATACAACTATTGTCAACCTAAATTAAATTAATGGTCCCATATCAAAGAAATTATCAGCAGACTGAGGGTTTCCTTTTATTAATCGTTATCTTAGGATAGAACCTTCCCTTCTCTGTCAATTTTCCCGCCAGTATAACAGCACGCTAGACCGTACAGTCTACAATATTTCTCGTGACAATACAGAAAAAAGAAGAACAGAATAAAAATTTGCATTTTCTATTAGAGTTGTACTACCAAATCTTTAGAATTTTGTCTTTATATATCATCACGAATGGTACACAAAATTTGTATCCTAAAACATATAACATCATGATTTGTAAAACATCCGTATTATATAAATTATATCTTGAATTTATTGTTAAAAGTTATCAATTTTCTGTTTTAGACGATAAAAAGCTTCAACCTTATTGTCTGTGCAAAATTTATTCCCTGTCAACCTCAGTATACTACAATCTGTCCTCTCAGGAAAATTAAATACCAATTAAATAATGAAAGCAACAGCAGTATAATTGGATAATTCATATGTATTGGTAGTATACCAGAAAGGGCAAATTTTACAAAGGCTAAAGAGTATAAGGAGTGACTTTACAACAGCAGATTGTGCAGAGTGGCAAACTGGCAAAGGGAAGTGTAGGACGAATTTACATTCTGTCATTGCAAATGGATCTGCATCTTTAACATCTTTCTATAAAGATATATGCTTATTATTGATGAAAGAGCTCAACTAATTTAGCAGATCTCTGCTCTGTTTTCTTGTGCTCTCTATATCATCCGTGATATGACACCATCACCTCCATTAAACATCTTCTATGCTAGCTCTGCTTTTTCTGAGGAAATCAAATAAACAAATAACAGTACAGGAAAAGAAGAGCTATATCGATTGGATCCTGGTCAAAAGTCTTTATGAATTGAGATTGGTAACCCCAGTTTTCAATTTCTTTTGATGACTAGAGGTTGGTCCATTTTTTTACCTTTCTTTAACTCTGCCTAAAATCTGTTGGGTAGGGTTAGGGATCATAGCATTTTATTACCAAAGCATGGTACTGCGTATGGGACTCAACTCAATGTGCATTTAATTTCCTGTAAATTCTAATACCATTTAAACCATTCATTTTATTTTTAAATAAAAAGGGTCCATGGCCCAGCTTGTAGTTCTTTCTTAATACATATGTTCTCCTCCTTAATTGGCTGAATGATGGTAAAAATGACACTTGAAATCACCTCATAATCATGTAATTAATCATATTTAGATAGTTACTCTTGTTGATCGCGTTATTTAGAAACTTCTGGGAAGGTCCCTCTGGGAACAGTTGATCAAAGTTTCCTGTCCCACAAGTAGTACAAATTCATGCACTCTGGCTATCCACGGTGCCTGATTACTCTGGTCACGGCCCTTGATGAATTTGATCAAAAGAGAGATATAGTCCAAGCATGCTCAAACAAATGAAGCTGGCGTAGGACTCACAGGAATGAGAAGATGAACTGTGTTGTATGATTATTGTTTACTTTTTTACAGTTGAAATTTTTACCATTTTTGTCAGATTCTAATGAGTAAAGCTCATAGTTCCTTACAGATATGCATCATTTGAAGCAGCTAGCTAGCTAAGCTGCTTTGATTGGATTCCAAATTTTTATTGTTTAAAAAAAAAAAAAAAACTGAATTAATGTACATATCTGTCAAATAAATGCAACGCAATGGTTCATTTTCAAAGCCAAATGGGACCCCATTTATCATCAATTACCGTTGCAAGTTGGGACAAGTTAGGAGCTTATGTTTGATGTTACTTTTTCTTCATCACCACTACTAAATTTTTGTTGGCATAACTAGAATGGAGCCAGAAGGATAACCCCCAAGTGTCACATTTCATCAATGCAATCGTGCTTTTTCTTTATAGAAATTTCTGGGAAATTAAATAAATGGAGGAGATTTTTCTCCTGATGAAGATTACAAGCTATTGAATAGTGATCGACCCTACTAAACATGAAAGCTTACAATAAAGACATATATCCACAATAAAGAGGCAAATTCAAATAACTGAGAATGACTGAAAACAAACTTTATTTGAAAAAATTAAATAATACATTAATGTACATACATATGAGAATGACATTTAAAGTGATAAGGCTATGGTGACCCCTCAACAACTTTAATTGGGAATGTGATCAACAGCTTCCGTGTTTAATTCTGCAAAACACAGGCAACAAAGATTGAAATTTATGAAATTTCTTAGTTTAATTTTCACCATAAAGACTAGGACGGGAACAACTTTAAATATAATGAAAAAAATGGCAGGAGTGTGTTCTGTTCCCTTCTGTTCATATAGCATTTTTATAATTTTATTCCTTTGGGATTAAATTAAGATAAGCTTTTACTGACCACTCTTCCATGGAGGAAAGTGGCTTAATAGTTTATCCTAATCTGTTTATGCTGTCCTTAAACATCAACTTGTTTTCGATTTCCCAGTTCAGGCCCAAGAGATTTGATACAAACCATGTCCAAATTTTTCCTTCTTTACCCTCGATATTTAACACCAGCGAGATGAATAGCGAGCTGACTTACTATGACTATTCAAAAGAGGAATTTAAAGATCTTGATTCTTTAAGAAATTTTGTAGTTTCATTTTCACCGTAAATACTTGGGGCAAAACTGAAACATCTAGCCTCCTGAAGTATAAAGAAAGAGACAGCACGAATGGGTGTCATATTTCTTTTATATTTTTGGGTTTTAAATAAGATGTTCTTTTGTTGATCATGTATTCATGTTCCTCCATTGAGCTGAGTGAGAGCTTGTGTGCTATGCAAAATGAATTCCCATTTGTGCTTCCTAATTTTTTCAACAATTTAGTTTATCATCATCTACTAACACAACATATATGCTATATCCCACCATGAAAAACTGCAAAGATACACCCTACGTGAAAGTAATCTGCTATATCCCACCATGAAAAAATGCAAAGATACAACCTACGTGAAAGTAATCTTTCTTTCAGCAAGGAAGCTACTAAATACGGAAAAGGCCGAAACTACAGAGCTTATGACAAAGACAACGAACAAGTTCATCATTTTTGTATGTAACACATATATCGAAGTACTCAAACCATCAAACATCAATATTTCGGACACTCTCTTAACGTCCAAAGCTCTAATATAAAATTTTTCATGTAAATTGTTCATTCTAGTGATCTTGCCACTAAATAATATTTAGTTATCAATCACCAAGACTGTGATTCAACAGTGTGAATATTTGATTCTCAGTGTTAAGTGAGTGATAATTACCTGAAAACGTGTTCTTTAGCAGGCAAAATTTGATTATCAAATATGAACAGCTCACTGACTATAATCACTTAATTTGCTAAAGCTAGCTAAGCATGTGAATCTTTTTCTAAATTTCTATGCATAATTTTGAGTCACCAACTACAATTTCAATTTCCAATACTGTTGTGAACAGTCAATTATATGTGATACATCAATGTACATCAGATCCAGAAAAAAAATACTTCGTTTTACTTCAGTACTTCTTTTTTTATTACAACATTTCAAACTTGCCATGCCAAGCCTTATATTTTAATTTGGTTCTCTGTGCAGTGTTTCTTACAAGGAATTTTCACTTTCGAAAACTTTGTGAATGATCTCAAGTCACCCTTCAATGTGATAGAAAAGATTAGCAACCGCTCACTTACAATGACAATAGAAAGGGAGTCTAATGATTTTAAGTAATTCCAACATTTCAGGTGCAAATGTGCCCTCTGGATTGGCATTATACCCACACCAATTACACAAAAATTATAGTGATGATAGGCAGATGACCATGAGTGACTTCAAGGGAAAATCCTCTGAATGTGTCATTCTATATCAGATTACAACACTCAATTCCCTAAATTAATTAACAGCTTTTGCATTTTCCTCAGCCCTTTATTTTTACGAATCTAGTAAAAAATGCATTTCCTGATGGCATTAATCTCTTCGTGTTTGTGCTTCTATTTCCTATTCTTCACTGCTTTAGTGGTTGCTTGGTGCTTATTGAACCACATAATCATCTACGCGGAATTTAAAGAAAAATATAACAGAAAGCTACTCTTCTCTATCTTAATACACGATGGATTTGTTCAGACATAATTTTCACCGGGATTGTAAATTGGCAGCAAATATCCTAGCTAAAATCCGATCTATCTCCCATGTATATAATCTAATGCATCCTCTTGTACAATCTCCCAAATCAATCAATTAGGCTCTGCCTTATGGATTGATACTAAGTAAATAAATTCATATTCAAATAACTTATTAAGTAGGTATTTCTCACCCAACCCATCCCTTGAATACAACACTCGGGCAGCAGAAAGCCCATTCAAGTTTCAGCCGGATAAAATAAAATCTAGCTCTAGTTGCAGAAATGCTTACTCCATAACTGAAAAAAAAATCTCTTTCAATAAATTTAAATTGCAAAATTCACAGAAGGAAAAATGTTGAAAAACAAAGTATACAAGAGAGCTTCCTCGAGCTCCTCAAATCCAAGTGTTTATGCTTAGCATCATGGAATTGAAACTAAATGAATGCAGAACAAAGTAAATAAGTGAACTTCAACTATCTTTACCATATATATAAAATGTGATTTCAACAGTCCACCAAATTAGCATCAACCAAAAATTTACACATCTTTAAAGGGAAAAAATGATATTAAAATATATGCAGCAAACTCTCAGAAGCCTTTTGGGCCAGTTTCTTTCAAAACGACAGGCTTCTGAGCCATGGAAAGACAATACTTCGCAATCTCTCTAAACTTAGGCACACTTCTAAGATCAACCTTTGTGCCATTTTTCAATGTAATGATAATATCACCCCACTCACCGACAAACCTCGGCACTACCTGAACGTCCTTTATCACATTGTAAG
>JAVXUL010000012.1:6081221-6100571 GCA_035590515.1 Trichilia minutiflora | reverse complement strand
AACCACCTTAAAAACATTGCATTCATTTGAAGGTTGAACTCTTGATTCTTCTCTCCGGACATAGGATTATAATTTTTTTATGAGTAAATATACTTGATAGTCCATGAATAAACATATAATTAAAACGAAGAACTTTAATCCGTCATAGGAAAAATGTTAAAAAAATGACTCAAAATTTGAACTCTTTGTCTAATGTTAAAAAAAGGACTCAAAATTTGAACTCTTTGTCTATGCCTACCGGCATCAACTGATACTAAAAGATACCAATGTTAAACGTGTCAATCAAAAAAATCTCGCAGGATTTAACCTGGTGACAAGGATTTAAATCCTTAAAGGGTTTCAGATTCGGACCCTAAGATTGTCATCCTGTTGAAGTGTTAAGAAATCAGACTGTGGATTTTATTTAAGTTACTCCTCTGCTCTGAACGTGACAGCAGATTTTACTTTGGTAGATTAAGATTTTCTATACATATAAAAAAAAATATCAATCAAAAATAAAAAAATAAAATAAAATGAAAATAGTAGTATAAATGTAAAAAAAACAAAGGTCCATGTCCAAATGGCTTTTATTATAAGACAAGCTAAGCCTGCTTTTAACTTAACACGGGCCTTGGACCCTCCAGGTCACCCACGTTCAATAAGAGAGAGCCAGATTACCACGTGAAAGTGCATTCAGGGCAGACTCCCACTTATCCTGCCATCATGTTGGCCTAGTTCAACAAGCTCAAATATTATCTACTTATCCTGCCACTTGTTATATTGTCGTGCCCAGGCTAGGTTATCACCACTGCTTGGATAAAAGATGACCCAGTTAAACTGATATGGGCAGAGCTTACAGTGTTTTTGAACTGTAAGGAAGTTGTAACACTTATCTCTATTTTTTTTTTTAATACACAACTTTTCAAACCTGAAGGCATTATCACCAGAACATTAACAAGTGTTTCCCTTGCACACCAATTTATCTTTGCTCATGCCCTCTTCCTAGCAAAGTCCCAACTTACAGTATATTAGTAGTGTCGACCTTCTACTTAATTTTCACAGCACAACAATTAGTTTTTATATCATCAATTTCTAAAAGAGACCGCTTACTTTTACGCTTCCCAAACATAATCCAGGTAAATACCAAGTATGTCAGTCCCCATCTCACCAAGTAATGCTAAGCTAAGCTACATCCCCAGAATGGCTTATCACCTCAATAAAGTCAACACAACAAAAAGAATATATGCAACTAATTAGAGACAACTATAAAATGATCGATATCATAGGGCTTCAACATAATGGCATGATCAACATTAATCATGTTTAATTACAACTCTATACACGTAAATATCACATAAATGAGAAAAGCAACATACTAGTACGATCTCAAAGCTGGACATATAATTGTAACTTTTAAGTGAAAGAGAATGGCCGTATGCTAATCATGCCGTGCATATATTAGCTTTTCAATTTAAGAGATAATTTACACTCTATATAAGATAGAAATGCCCTCAGAGGGGAAGAAAAATGAATAAATTTGAATATGCAACTTGATACTCTTTTCTATATAAAGGTACGGTATGCATGTTAGCAGAAGCATAAGTTTCCAAGAGGGGTTAAACCAGACAAAAGTCGCCGGTCATCCTTGAGAGATGGCTTATGGTCCTCTGGATGAAAATCTTTGAGCCAGACTCCTGTAGTTTCTGATAATGATATAAAGAATGCTTTAACCACATAATGATGTCTGTGTGGTCATTAGCCAAAATGAAAACCAGATGACTTCAACGAATTGCTTGACAGAGGTGGCAGCTTGAGAGTTGCAATAATGCCACCCGCGAGGGCAAACAAGGATGCCAAAATGAATGCAGGTATATTACCTCCACCAAATAGAGCATCCCATGGACCCGCACCAAGGGAAACAATCATCTAAACACCATGAATATATGGGAAGTAAGTTTTACCGGATCAAGAATAAGTGCAAAAGTATATATTAAAAAAAAAATTCTCATTTTCATCCTTTGTTTTTTGCTGTTATTGTGAAGAAGGGAGGTGTGACAAAAATGAAAATCCAACTAAATTACTAGAAGAAAACAAAAGGATAATAAAATCACTGTTCTAGAAGAATTTCTTCATTCTCACAAGGCAAAAAGTAATAATCACAACTTGAAACTGCAAATAGAAGATAGAAAAACACATGGAGAAAAAAAAAAGAAAAGAAAAAAAAAGAAAGAAAGAAAGATAATCAACCTGTGGAATGACAATTGCAAGATTTAGAACCCCTATTGCCAATCCTGCACGGCCATAGAAGTTCGATGAAATAAGTTGGCTAAATTTCAAAACCATGTAAAGTAGAAAGAGAAAGTGCATAAACTGAAAAGTAACACGAACCTTGGCCACCACCCGAATCAGCAGTTAATTCTGCCGTGACAGCGAAGGGAACACTATAGGTAATCTGCAATACAAATAATTGACAAAAAAATATGAATTTCAGCTGACAGAAAGTTGAAGGTACAGTGATTCACTCCACGAAGACAGATACATACAGCAAGAGGAAAACCAAGGGAAGTAAATATAACCAAGGAAGCAATCTTGATCGCTTTATTCCCTCCAATTACATGTTCAATCCCTCCCGAATATTCTGCAACAGATATCAAGCTAATGATAGCTGTGCTTGCCATACAGGCAAACACAATAAAATTGCTCAATGCCCATACAAGCTTTGATCCAATGCGCTGACACATGGGGTCAATTAAGAAAGAACTAATGCCGAGAACAACCTAAGCCAAAAAAAGAAACAATTGTCAATTTGTTGTTGGAAAGGGAAAGAGAAACAATTCACATGATCAAAATGCCACCAGGCTCCAGGCTCAAATTGATTAAATAGCATCTTTTGATTTGAATTAAGTATGACAGCATTTAGGAAAAGTCAAAAAACCGATGCCAAAATTTTGAGTTCTTACTGAATTCAATAACAAACCAAATGCACCTTCTCGGACACCTTCATCATATAACTTTACTTCAGAAGTGTTCCCCTTCGGATTCCCATGATAAACTTCTCTTCCCATCCAATCCGTATCAAAAAGAAAGAAGGGGAACCAGGACAACTACACGTAAAACAAGATCATAGAGCAAAAAATGAAAAGGGAGAAGATGAAGTAAGATAAAAAACTCATATCAATGGGCATGTAATTTGACACCAGATTCACATAATTACTTAAGAACCTACCCAAGTGAGAGCCATAACAACAAGCACTGAATGCATTGCTGGGGGTAAATGCCTTAAACTGGTTAACAAATTAACTAATACAGCTCCAGGCCCATCATTGAAACTCCCATTTGGATCCTCAACTTGAGTGCTGAAATGCTTTATATTGGCATCGCGTTCATGGTTACTCTCAGCATTGTTGCCATTGGCATTAGCAACAACTGGCATGTCAGGCTTTGAATTGGAAACGGTGAGGCCATTTTGTTGAGGATCATCCAACAAAGGAGAAGAGTCTGGTGAATGATTGGGCTTATTTACAGTTAGTGGAACCTCATCAGCAAAATATATAGTTACAAGAGCACATAAAGTCAGGAAAACCTGCACATGTGCCAAACAAATATTTAGATAAAAAATAGTACAAAATGTCAATGGAAACAACATATAAATATTTACAGCACTACAGCATCTGAACTTTTTCAACTTTTTCTTTATCAATAGAGTCTCACCATATTTACATTTATTATATCATTATTACTGTTTTGACAGTAAAACAAAAGAATTTTATGAGCATGAGAGGGAGACTCGTCATATTTGCATTAGCAATTATCATAAATATAATGCATAAAACAAATCATATAGTATTTTAGACAAAATATATGAGGCCTCCCTATTTATTATTCTTCATTGCTAATCTTAGAGCAACAGAATTCACATATTTCAGAAAGAGCAAGATATGATCGTGAAACGATACTCTTTGATAGCTTGATACTGGAGAAAATAAGAATCCAACAAATGCTGGCCGTAAATATTACACGAGAAGCATAAGGGTTATGAAATTTTGATATTAACTATTTCCAGCAAAATCTACCTTACAATAATCAACCTCATCTATAAAAAAATATATCTTAATAAAGCACAACTTAACAACAATGAATAGCATAACTTAACGACATGATTGACACATCAAATACACTAAAACAGTAGTCAGCAAATGATTATTATTATAGCAGGTTTGAAAGGTTTCCGCAAAATATGAAACTTCTATCTGTACTACCACTAACCACTGCCACAAGAAACGCTGCTTTGAGATTTCCACAAGCTGAACAACACGCTCTACTCTCAAGGAAAGGAAACCATCTGCTCAAATCATTGTTGGATAGATCAATTACTCACTCCATTAGCAGAAGTTAAATAATGAAACAGGAAAGAATATATATTTATGGCGACAATGTAGCAACGAGGTCATGCAAACT
Organism: Trichilia minutiflora; assembly: GCA_035590515.1. Taxonomy (NCBI): domain Eukaryota; kingdom Viridiplantae; phylum Streptophyta; class Magnoliopsida; order Sapindales; family Meliaceae; genus Trichilia; species Trichilia minutiflora. The sequence continues at coordinate 6,096,134 of JAVXUL010000012.1, read as the reverse complement.
GCAGAGTGCCCTTAGATCCAATGATCAACCATGAAATAGTATCTAGGAACATATGATGAACAAAAACTCTAAGCACATAATAATAGGTTGCATGCCCACCTACATAAATATTACTTAACCACAAAACTGTGTCCAAAATGTTTCACCTGTGCCAACTTCCACTAGCACCAGCAGAAAATCCTAGGATGTTCCCGACAGCCATCCATGAGCAGAATATAGCATTTGCTGAGTTGCGTTGATCAGGACCTAAGGTGTGACCATTGTACATCGTGATTTGTATCAACACATCTTAGGTACTTAAAGCTTGTAAACAAAGAAAAACTTCTAGATTCCAAAATAGAACTAATCCTATTAGAGAACACATGGATAAAAAAGAAAAGAAAAGAGAAGTCACCTGATAGATCAGCCAAAAGGGCACGAGCTGGTCCCTACAAAAAGGAAACAAAACTCCCATAGTTTGTTAAGCATATAATATGAAAGGCGGTTTAATGCCATTGCTTTTAATGAAGTACAGATGGCAAGGAACAAGTAATTACTAAAACAAACTTACCTGAACTGTATTATTTGCAAGATCCAGCATCCAGAACCCTAAAACAAATACCAAAGCTGCCCTTGTTCGAGTACCTCTGAATGTCCTGCATTTGAATAGATGAATATATCACTGCTAAATTTATATTTATGCATTAGAACAAAAAACAAGGAATCAAAAGTCGAGGAACCTGCAATGCTCTTTTGAATCGCCTAATAGATAACCAATGTCTGCAGAAAATCCGATTATTATCACCTAAATTGCAAAATTTAGTTCAGCTGATATAAGTCACAGTATAAGAGATTTAAAATTAAAATTTCAACTTCAAATACATCAACACTTACAGAAACTGAAATCATGAGACATCCTGCGAGAATAAATGGCCGCCTTCTTCCGTACTTTGATGTGCACTTATCACTCCAAATACCAACACAAGGTTGAACCTAAAATAAGAAAAGCAAACAACTCAGGCAAAATCTAATCAAACAGACACAACTGGGAGACTTATAATACTTTTCACTTATTTTGCAACAGAAATTTACAGCAATATTGCACCATCATACCCACGAACAACATGAACATCATAGCAAATACGAAAACAAGAACGAGCATGATGATAGTCATAAAGATAACTATCATATCTTCTCCAAGAAGCTACTGAAACATATATATTTAAGAAAGGATTAGTTGATTATAGGAGGGTGCAATGGGGCAAGTGGCAAGTCACTTCCACGAGCCCAGTAATGGACCAAAACAACCAAAAGGATCAAAACCAGCCATGCTTATTGGACATGCAGACGAAGCAACAATCAATGTCTGGTTGCAATGACATGCATGTAGCTCATCCTCTGACACACTTAAATGTGACAAAATTCCGTTAAGGAAGGCCCATTAGCCAGAAGATAGAAGTTTATCATTTAAACTAGCATATATGAGCAGATCTTGTTAGCTTCCATAAAGAATCCAATACAATCTGATAAAAACTCAATGGTAGCTTTTAATCAACAAGGCATCCAGTACCAGCTTGCAAATGCTAGACTCATCAGCATATTATTATATTGAAATGTTAAAAATCCCGACATTTAGTCCGAACAATTGGGGAAAAACAAAGGGAATAAGCCTTCCATCACCTACCACAAGGCCTGTAATGGGGCCACAGAGCCAAATAAATGAAGAAAAGGCATGTTGTATTCCAAGGGTCTGCAAAAATCAACCATAAAGAGCATGATTAGCTGCATATGCCAAAAATATTTATAAATCAAGTATCATAGCCAATTATGAAAATTTTAGGTTGAAACCATAACAAAGAAAAAGAAACAAACATATCAATTTAGATTTACTAAAATTTAAGAATTACATTTTTTTTCTGAAACTTCAGTATTACTATTTTTGTTATAGTCACAACTAATTGAGCTAAACATCCTTATAGACATTAAAGTTCAAGCACTACGGATTCGAAGCGCCCAAACACTTTTTCTTATATGGATTATTTCACAACTAAAAATTGTAGTTTAAAGGACATTAACAGTAGTGCAACACAGAAGCAGTGCACACTTATTGCTACATAACGTAATCCACATACAAGTACCGGCTGTGATGACTGGCCATGTTTAATCCTTCTCGATGCCATAAGCACAACAGGACGCTTGAGAAAGCCAAAGAAAAAGAAAATACAAGTCATGCAACAGATGCTGCCTTGCCACACGAAGGCAGGCCAGCTTTGCAGTAAGGAATTTAAATACTCATTTCACATGTCTCCATGGTTTATTCTCAATGACAGGGTTGAATTAGGTTTTACCCTTGTAACAATTTTGCACATCATTTTTTTCTTTTTTTCTTTATTTCCTTCTTCAGCCCGTTCCAAAAATACACTCAATGAAAAATCCGTGTTCTCGGCACCTTAGCATTAAAAGAAGAAAAAAGGTTGCACATGTTTAGGGAACCCATTTTCTAGCTGCTCAATAACGATCTGCAAGTCCTTCGCGAGCAACAATTAGAAGAACGTTGCGTTTAGCAACAGAAAATTCGGGTTTCAAAATTGTAGATGAAGGCCAAGTCCATAGAATTCTAATTTTATGCTCCAATTTCATGGCTCCAAATGCGAGATTTTCTTTCAATTGATAAAACAGTAAGATTATAAACTTCAAATGTTAGAACTAACAATCATTCATCATTTCAATCTACAATCAACGAACGCAATCTATGAATTATAAATACATTGTATCCGAATCAAGTTTATTCAATTGGCTCTAACGGTTTAACATCCATGGCTACAAAACCTAAAAATTGAAGTAATCTTAAAATGAAAAAGCCAGATCCAGAGACACAGAGTGCAAAAAAGCAGACCTGAATGTAAGGAGTTAATAGAGAAAGTTGCAAGGCCCAACCAAACTGAACACCGGCGGCTACCGTACAACTGAGGATGAGAGTAATCAAACTACACTGTTTCGATCCGACAGCAAAATTTGAGCTTCCGTTTGAAATTGTTAAAGGAGGAGAAGAAGAAAGGGAAGATGTATTAGAATTCAGGTCGATCCGATGGTGAAAATCATCGACTCCGACCATTTCAACTTCGACCTCCTTGTTAACCTTCCTGTACGGAACCTTAAACGACATCGTCTCCGACATCGCTTACTGGTTTCTTGCTCTGTGTTATGATTATGAAACGAATTGCCTGTACATTAAATTTATCCCGGTAGATTTAGATCTGTTTAGAGAGTGTGTGTATTTGATGATAAACGATATCAAATCTGGGCGGGGTACAGAGGGAGTCGAGATTTTAGTCAGTCATTGGTACGTTTCGTTGCAAAGCATCAAGTCTAATGCTACTTTGGAGTTTCGACTGCCACCTGGGAACAATAGGTTTCGATATCAGGAGTGGAGAAACTTTGATCAACGGTGTGTGATCGCGACTTTTTATTTCATTATTTTTTTAGGTAAAACTTAAAAGGTGACATCAACGCGAAGTAACAACTATTTAACCACGGACGTTAATTTTCCGCGAAGGAGTGAATCAGGTTCGTTCGTGATCGTGAGTGTGAAATGAAAGTCTTTTGGAAATGTTACACTGACAGTCTGACGCCCACAGAAGCTAAAGGCAGAGTTGATTTCACGACGTGTACATTAGACACAATTGTTTTAAATCTGCTGTTATCAAGACCAGTTTATCAACTGACACATACGCAAAGTCAAGGTGTCAAAGGGCCCACATCGTTGCCCATACGCATAATCTGTTAGTTTAAAATTGTTGATGATGATCGCTTTGACCATAAGCTTAAAAATCTTTCTTGAGATGAATGATTGGACTCTATCGGCTGCTTGGAAAGTTTCGCAATAACACTTTTGTTGCTTTGCAGGCAAATCCTCGGTAAATCCAATGAATAATCTAATTACTGTTAGAAAAAGAAGGCAGAAAACCACCCATTACCCTGAAAGAATGCCAGTTTCTTTGTAGCGTGTTTTTGTCAACCAAAGCCGGAAACAAAATCAAAAGCATTGTGCTTCGCCACGGCATCAAATGGAGATATATTTGGCAGTGGTGTATTCCTACTTAGCTTTGAAAGTACATCTTAAAAAGTGTTGTGTAAACACATTTTTCTGCTATTTGACATTTTATAATTCACCACACATCAACTGCAGAACCTGATAGCAAACATACCCTAATTATCTTCATCACTAATCAGTAGGTATGAAGTGACAAAACTTCAAAGGCAACGTTAAAAAAAAAAATAATATACAATACCCTTCGTTTGTAACAGATGAAGAAGAGAATATAGAACTACAAGTTTATACAGAAAATTTTTGTCCCTTAAAACCCAACTGTGTGTAATAGACGACCGAAGTATGAGACCGTCCTAACTACAGACTTTGCAGCTGCTGACATTCACAGATCTAAGGCACTATCCAAAGTTTGACAAAATGCCTCAATGGTTAACACCATGATTACCCAAATCAGCTGCAGCCTTGGCTGCTCGATTTAGAGCATCTGACACCCACAGAGCTCCCTTAGAAAAGTAGCTACTGTTCACCACAGTATTTGCAGCCGCTGCTGCAGCTCGTCCAGTGGCTGTCACTGCTGATTTTGTGGTCTCCGAGATGTGATACTTTTCGTCCACAGATTTCACAGCCTCAACTCCTGCACCGATCTTATCAGTTAGGCCGATTTTCTGATTCAGCTCAGCAACTTTAGAAGCAGCAGTTGCTGAAACCTGACGAGATTCATCAAAGGCTTTGGCCTGGCTTAAAGCATCTTTTCCCAGAACATACCCTTTGGCTAACATGGATTTGACAACTTCCTGAGCCATTGCAACCGCTTCTCCAGCATCAGAAGCAAACTGGCTTCTGTTTTCAGACTGGCGTTAAATAATTGGAGCAAATTATTAGAGGGTCATTTTAAGAAGCCAATCTAATAGGCCAATCATAATATGACCACAGAGGAAACACAACGTGAACAAAAAACAATTTTTTCCATACAATTGACTCAGTTTGACCGTCCTGCCTCTGTGAGGGTCTGTTCCAAAGATCGAATTCATCTTCATAATGTCCCCAGCGTGTAATGCATACACGTTGATCCAATATCGTGGCACCCTGAGATAAAATGATTTATAAAGAATAAAGCTCACAAACTAGTTAGTACACAAAAACTCAAATGTTATCATTTCATATACATAAACTTAACATGAGCATAAATAAGCTAGATGCAAACCAAGATACATGATGATAGTCAAACGACTTGGTCTAAACAAGAAGGGAAGAGAGAAAAAAAGTGGAACCTTGGCAAACAGTGAAAGTTATAACTAGTGCCATTGATTGAATGAAGTACAACTTAAATTGATCCCTAGAAAAATGTCAAATTAATTATTAGATAAGTGATGAAACTAAATGCCACTAAAACCAAAGTTACAGCTGCAAAGGCAATCCATTTAGCAAATAAGCAAGAGGACGAGAAGAGTTAATATGAAATGTCTTGGTGTCATCAACATATTGACATTGCTTAATTTATCTTTATCAAAGAAACTATAACCATAATCACTGATTGAATGTGTTAGTCTCATAATTAGTTCATGGATTTAGACTTCAAACTTGCAGCTAACTTTATCTTCACTGCCAAAACATTGCTCGTCAAGCCACTTCAATGCAATTCAATCACTGAATTAAGGTATGAATACAAGCTACATCACTACCATAAGCCAACAAGTAATTCAATTATATTTCCATTAAAAATTCTCACTTCCCAGGTAACAAGATAAATCAATACTCACACTGAGTAAGACTGCTGTTTCTTGAGAATAAGCATCTTTGAATGTCACATAGGCAGCACAAGCATAATCACCAGATCTGTTCCTCCAAACAAGTAATATAAATAATCAAAGAAAAATATGATAAGACAAACCACAATACTGTATAAGCAAAGAGTTGTCTGCTCAAAGCTAGCATGGCCATGTGATTATAAGCAGAATGCAAGACCACAAAAAAAAAAAAAAACTTCTTGGAACCAAAAGAAATCATGGATATTTGAGGATACTATCCATTACACTGCCCTGGGAAAATATAATATTATAATCTAATCTACCAAGGATTTCAGATGCTCAGCTTTATAAGATAATACCAAAAATAAATAAATGATGATATCAGAACAAGTAAAACAGGCCAATTTATTCATTCGCAAAAACAAGTAAGCCCGTTGTGTTTGCCAAATTACGCTATCCACAGCGAAAATGAATCCATTTTGCTGCATATCTTACAGTAGTTAGTTGTCCACACATACTGTTATGACAAGTTTGTAATGTCATAAATCAAAATCTTACTAGCCTATGAACTAAAAAAATAGCAAACAGATAAAAGTACCAATCTCGGTAGACAAACAAGTGTATGAATTTTAGACAAATAAACGGATTAATTTACGAAAAAAAGAGAGAGAAATAAAAACGCAATTAGAAGCTCATTGAAAACGTAGTCACTACCTGACAATTTCAACGTGATCGATGGCACCAGAAAAAGTGAAAAAATCGTACAAATCCCGATCTGTGGCCTTCGGAGACAGCCCTGTGACTTCTACTGTATATCCTTCTTGATTCATCTTCTTCAAAATCCTACAGTATCAAACCCTAAAGTTGACTAACTTTCATGGTCGAAAGAAAAATTATTATGTACAGATTAACCATAACTCAATCAAGAAAATAGATTAACTAAGTAATTAACAGGTAATACCGATCTATAAGAGAATAAACCGTACGCTAAGTTAGAATGATTAAATAAAAAATAAATAAAAAGAAAAGTAAATAATTTTAATTCCGAAATGATTATAAACTTAAGTACCTGCTTGGAAACTTCTTTCGATCGGACGATTGAAGATGAGAGAAGGTTAGAACTCTTGTTGTTCTGTGGTTCTGGGCTTGGGATCTAAACTAAATTTAGTACTTCTAGAATGGAAACGCCCGTTACAAAATGCAGAGCTAGTTAGCTTTGGAGGTTTGCCCAAATATATTTTTAATCGTCTCCTCTTCGGTAACTTGTGATACCGAGGGCCTTTTCGGAAATATATTTTGGTTACCGTTTTTTATTTCCAGAAAAATGAAAATAGTGTATCTTATTCAGTATCATTTTGTAAAATATTTTACATAACATAAAACCACTTTTTCTTTATTTATAAAGAGAATGCTGAAAATAGATTTATGTTACTTTTCTTAACTTGCAAAATAACTCAAACTGTCAAACACTATCACAATAATACAATTTTATCTAAATATTATTTTTAATGATATATTTAATAATATTATAATTAAAAATAATAATTTTAATAATTTCCCTAAATAATTTTTTTTACTAATAATTTTATGAAACAAGCTTCCATTATTTTTGTTTTCGTTTTTTATAAGATAATTGTTTTGCCATTTATTTATTTTTTTAAAAGAATTTAAGAAACACTTCGTTTTTTGAAGAGAAAGTTATTAAAGAATTTAATTTAATTAAAATGCACATATTATATTTTTAAATATTACTTTTTATTTTTTATTTGACATATTTAACATAATTATAAAATTTTACCTTTTTCTTATTCTCCAAACAATTAAGATTAAATCATATAATTAAAATTTTAACTATTTATATAATATTTAATAAATAAAATTATTAAAATTAAAAATTTTAAAATAATAAACATATTTTATTTCTCATTTAATAAATTGATGTGTTTTTTATAATATTACCCACTGGTATAGCCTGGTGATGAGAGATTAAGTATGAAATATGTAGTTTGAATACACGTTTTGAATTCGATTCTAGTCAATCACTCGTGATTTAAACGGAATACTTGAGCGATGGTATACTATTTAATATCTCCCAGAGATTAGTTGGGAAAAATTCAGATATTTTGAATTATCAAAAAAAAATATTTTTTACAATGAATAAAAATATTAATTATATGATAAATTGAGTTAAGTTGATTAAATTTTGAATAATTAAATCACATAGATATATTATTGAATTTGATTAAGTTTGAAATGTTAAATGATACTACGAGTTAAATTGATGAATTTTTATATCGACTTAACTTGAATTAAAGTTAAAATTGATTGAACATTATTGCACTTATGACCAAATGGATGAGAAAGTTTAATTATAAAAATGGAAGATCAATTCATAGTTTCGTAAGGGTTGATATATATAAAAAAACGTAAATAAGTATCAATACTCAAAGATAACTCGAAGAAAAGACAACACCAGGAACCCAAAGATTAATACAAAGCGAATCAACGATCGATACATAAAAGAAAATATTGATACCCAATCCACGAGTATCAATACATAGTGATAATACAAAGATTCTGAAGCTAAGTACAATCGAGGATCGGCACCCAAAAGCAAAGGATCAGCACTTAGCTTTAAAAAAATCATAAGTATCGATACACAAGCCATATGTATGGATACATAAAATCTAAAGAATTTCAAATAGATGATATGTAAGAAAATATCAACACTTAAAACTCAAATATCAATACAAAAGTTTAAAAAAGGCATAAGTATAAATATGCAGGGTATGAATAACAATACATATAATAAATTTTAAACTGTAATGATTAGTTTATAGTATTTATAATGTGTATTTAATGATGATTCAAAAAATCATTGGAGTCATAACTCAGAGACATAAATACTTTATTTATTGCAGAAGATATAAAAATTTTGAAAAACATCTTAACAAGTCGTAACAAGCAATAGACATTCTCTTGATTTATTCTTTTATTCATTGTACTTAATCTTTTACATTATAGGGAGAGAAAGTTTTGTACTGCGCTTATTGCACAGCCACTCTTTTAAGAAAATTAATTTTCTCATTTATTACTTTTGTTGGTGCAAGAAATATTCACAAATCTCTTCACAACCAATGAGAAATGACTCAAATAGTGAGGTGAGAGTACGAAGTGGTTGCAATGAAGTGTGAGTCTTCACCGGACAATGGTTGAAAGCTGGGTTGGATTCGACAGGGTTTCACCTCCTAAGCCTGCAAAATAATAACACTTTCGCAGTCACACCGTGAGGAATTTCCAACGAGAAAACTCCGATGCCTAAGTCATAAATAGTGAAAAAAATATAGTAAATTTCGAGGAGTAAATCAGAATTAAAGGTGAGAGATAAGGTTCCTTTACCAAGTGGAGAAGAAAAAATCAGAGAAAAATACTAAAAAGTAGTCCAAGAACAAGGAAAATCCTATCCCCCCTTTTCGTTGGAGAAACACCCCCCTTTTATATTGCTTTGGTGACGGTGACTAGGTATTGGAGAATGGGAATGATGAGACTCTTGTATCTTTAGATAGTGTGTAGCCGTATTTCATTAATGTCCCAATTGACATTTCTGTAAATCTCAGGTCTATTACTGTCACATTATCTGAAAATGGATGGAGAATGGGATAGGTAGCTCGTAGGATAGGATACCTACTCCCATCATACGATATGTTATGTCAGCCATCATTTTTATTTTTGGTAGCGTGGACACGTGATTGGGGGTTCTCTAGTCGGGGCTGTCTGCATGCTGGTGAGGAGAAAATGTTCCCCCTGAGAGGTTGTTGTGGTTGTAAGGCTGATCCTACACTTTCTGAAGGACGGATGGGTCTATTCCTAAGACAGATATATACTTTCTGAGAACTTCGGGCTCTAACTGCCTGAAAAATGGGACAGGTAACTCCAAAGATAGAATATCTACTTTTATCATAGGACCTGCTATGGCAGCCATCATTTTCATTTTTGATAGCGTGGACGCGTGACTGGGGGGTCTCTGGTCGGGGCTACCTGTACGTTGGTGAGGAGAAAATATTCCCCCTGAGAGTTTGCTGTAGTTGTAAGGCTAATCCTACACTTTATGAGGGACGGAGGGTCCATTCCTATAATGGATATATACTTTTTGAGAACTTCGGGTGCTAACTGCCTGAGAGCTTCAACCACTGGACACTTGGGAATTGTGACGCGTCTCTGAGTCTTGAGAGTAAACCACCTAGGGATCGTTGCATATCTCCTAGGGGTAGTGCCTGTTTGCCTGAGAGGTTAACTCTCTAAGACCAGAAGTTGGATTCTCCTGAGAGGTTGGAATACCTGGGACAAAGGCTGGATTTTCTTGAGAGGTTGGAATACTTGAAACGGGGGATGTCACGTTTTTTCTTGATAAGATCCCACACGCTATTTACATATTCTTCTCAAACAATTTTAAATTTTGATTACTCTTCACCCAGTCGTAAAGTAAGATTATCCTTCACCATCAAGATATTGTACGTAGATTAATGTTGACCCAAAAAAATAAAGATATCTAGTGAAACCTTGGTATAAAATTAAGTCGAGATAAATAAAACGTAGGCACATTATTAAACTATTATAAAATTAAGTTTGTCATTCTCTCTTTTTCTCTCTCTATAACCTTTTATTATATTGTTAAAATTGACTACAAAATTTGATATTCATTTCATATTATCTTGATTGCATAATATGTCATTTAGAAGTTTTTAATTTACTATTAAACTCAATTCATCCCCTCTTTTAAATATCATTATATGGATCAACATCATTTTTAGGATAGAATGATTGAGAATGCTATCGATCATATTCTATAACTTTAAAAACATAACTCAAAAACTTTATTTTTATTTTGTTAAAACATCTATTGAAAAACAATACCAAACATACTGTTACTAATTTTCATAAAAACTCTAATAAAATAATTTAATTAGTAAATTTAAAAAATATATATGAAATATTATATTATATATTTAATTTTAAAATAATTATAATAATAAATAATAAATTTTTCAAAAAACTGAGAATTTTTTCAAATTTTTTAAAAATTTATAGAAATTTTAAAGATTTAAATTTTTTTTATAAAAATAACTAAGTATTTAATAATATTAATTTAAAAATTAAAAAATTACTATAACACCACTATCACTGTCGCTGATGATCCTAGTAAATTAGCTCACCCCTTTCTCAAAATCATCTAGATAATCAAATACAACCTACACCCCATTGAGTGGTGTGGCGGTAAGAACTTAGGGTACTGTTTATAATATTCTGAGTTCAAATTGTCATATTGTCCGACTGACGCGTTAAGGTGTAAGTCCCGATTTACTTTTGTGTTTGGTATCGCTGCGGGTGGTCCTTGTACACGCGCCTAGTAATTAAGGGTAGAGTCATGTGATTATGGTCACGTACTTCACGGGAGTAGGTACCTATCCCTGTGTGTGGCTGGACGCCGTAATGATAGTTGAGTATGGGAGGTTCCGGGTTAAAAAAAATCAAATACAACCTAATAACAAAATAAGACTGAAAAAAATCAAAATAAATTTATTTAATATTTAATTATTTTTTTATTTATAATGGTAATTAAATGCATATAAGTTTTGATTCTTTTATTATGCAGCTTGGTTCTCTTTAGTTTTATTGTTTGCTAATAATAGCTTTCATTTGTATTTATTTACTCATATTTAGTAAGAAGATAATTTAATTGCTAATAGATCTGCTAACATAAGTTTTGGACTTTTTTTCTTTTTTTGATGGAAAAAGTTATTTTCTTTTTTCATTTTTTGTCTAATCATTATATTGAGAATAAAGAGTAGTACTAACGATATAAATTTTTATATAAACATTTGTATACAAATTTACATTACACGATATTATTAGTTAATAAAAATATAAAATTAAAGTAAATAAAAATGAATAAGTAATATGAATTATATAATAATTTATATTATTATTATATTATATTAATTTATACATGAAAATTTATTAAAGAAATCATACTTTTAGTATTGTTTTTAGAATAAATTATACATCATCTTATTACCTTTTTTTCTTCTTTTTAACCTGTTTCCTGTTAAACGCTCTTTCATTTAAAGAAAATTATCCACTCACTCCAAAAACAGTTTTGAAAGAGTGAGTTCGAATCTTGACCAAAAGTTTGAATATTATATTTATATAGGTGTGATAATTGAATAAACTTGTCATATTTATATCGTCCAAATAACTTTTTAATATTTTTTGTATTGATCAAAATTTAATCTATTTATTAATTATATTATCTATTTATTAAACAAGTAAAATAATACGACACGATTATTAATTTATCAAAAGAATAATTAAGACATCAATTCAATTCAATTTATTTAATTTATTAATATAAAATTTTATTTATTTAAATATAAATTAGATATCAAAATATAAAATAATTAAAATTTCTATACTAAATAATTATTCATTTAGATACAATTATTTATTTAAACATGATTATCTTTTTAAATAATTATCTTTTAATTTAATTTTAATTAAATAAATAAATTCAAAATGTTAAACTTAAATCGATATCACGATAATGTGATACGAATATGATCCGATTCTTATTCGTGTCAATTTTTATAAATTTAATTTTATTTAATATATTAAATTTATATCGAATAATTATATTATTATATAAATTATTATCCCTAATATTATATTCTCTCTAAATAAAAATTGTTCCATTTCAAACCTAAAAATCCGAATTTTGCTGGAATTAAAACAATTGAAGAGTTTGTCCAATTGTCCCCGTGAGCTCCTACTAAAAGGATTGGTTATGACTATCCTGTCCTCCATGGCCGGGTCCAAATGTTTTGTAGTAGCGCTTAGAGAACACTATTAGAGTCGAGTTAGAAAGGAGCAGAGGTCCATTGTTGGCCCATGATGCCAAATCAGACAAATTCTCAAAAAAAAATGAATAAATAGTCCATGAAACTTCGGAAATAAGAGTCCAAAGTGTTAAATATTGAAATGTTTTTAAAATAAATTATGTGAATCATGCAGAAATAAGAAAGAAAATAATAAAATTAACTTTGAACTATTTCTTTATCAATTATCGGAGTCTTTTTAAGTAAATCATTGCGAAATAACATCATTTTCAAGTTTCAACGACAACGATGATTTTTTGGTAAAACAAAAACATATTGTAAGTATTATTGTAATTTAAAAAAAGAATAAATGTTTTAAATCTTAAAAAAAAAAGGGAATTTAAAATATCAAAAACCTTTTCCACTTGTACATACAGCGTACAACATGATGCATGATGATGTTTGAAGGAGGGGCCTTCTTATCTCATTAACTTTGAGCAAACTGACACAGATAAATTTTGATAACTTAATTTATAGGCAAAATCATGTTGATTTCATGTGGGTAACGTAATTTATTTTAATTAGTATGTTATGAAACAACTCTGTTTTATGAATATCATTGCAATACTAGTAGGGCACATGTGGTCCAAAATTCATACTTTGGTGTCCCATTTTTGTAACCTTGTAATGGACTTGACACAAATTGTTTCAACAATAGTGTGAGGTCCTTTTTATTCTTTAAATAATAACGAATTGATAATTAGTTAAAATGGTTTATATTAATGTTCTTTGAACCATGATTGTCTTTGTCCCCCATGCTTAAATTAAGCAAATTATCTAATTTGTTTTATTATTATTAAGTCACAAATTTGAAATTAATTAGTATACACAAAGTTAATTAACAAGCAAATCTCTAGAAATAATGACGTTTGATCTTGATAGTTGAGATTCTAGACCGCTTTTTTGCTAATAATAAAACCCTAGACTCTCTTGATCGATTGTGAAACTGAAACCCGAAACATATCCGCACTCACACACAATACACTTTCATCAAATTGAAAAAAAAAAGTGTATGTATATATTATATATATTGCAAAATTAATCTTTTCCTCGATGTTTCTCGATAGTTTACTTACATTGCATGAGATAAACCGCATTGCATGAGATTTCATGAAGCTCTAGTACTATATTGTCTACGATGGAGAATGCACGGTATACTGTAAATCTACAGGAGCGAATGACTGCGCTTATTTCATTTCATGCACAGCAGCAGTAGCAGCAGCGAAGCCACATGAACATGGTGAATTCAGAGTTCCTGATAACGCATGCAATTGCAATGTGAAGTATTGAAAACGAGTACTCAGAAAGTACTCCATTATTTAATTTTTTTTAATCAGAAAAAAAGTTTGTTCAATATTTGAATCCTTTTAATAAAATGGTTATAATTCAGTGGATACAGGTCCATACGTACCTTCGTGAAAAACAAATGATTCGATATATTTCTTAATTTCAATTGTGTGGGGCAAATCGATCACGTGCTAGTAGCTATCTGCCCCAAGGTTTGACCATATAGCGGGTCCACCTATCGGTTTCTAGTTTAAGAGAAATTGACTCAAGGAAGAGAAACAGCATTGAACAACTGCACTAGTGCACTCCATGAATTTGCATATATTATATATCCATACGCACCTTTTATGTGTATTATACATATGTTATATTGTTATGGAAAACTGTCATAGTCAACTGTGTAATATTTATCATTTCACAATTTCTCTTTTAGACTTAGCAAATTTTTTATTTTTTGACAAAGAAGAAAAGTAGCAATTTAAAGTAGTAACAAAAGTTGTAAAAATATCCAAAATGGAAAATTATAGAAGCTTTTTTTTAATTATATGCTCATCAGTTTAATTAATTACCACAAGCTTAAGAGGGTGAATATATAACATGAAGCTACTACATGCGAGCTCATGTTTATGGCCTAGTGATGACCAAACCCTAGATACATAGAAGAAGAAAATCAGGAAGAAGAAGAAGAGAATAATTAGAAAAATAAAAAGAAACAAAGAAAGAAAAAACACTAATATTACATAAGCAAACTCCTAATGATTGCAGCTTCAGCACTGTTGTTGTCTGTTGAAGCCAACAGCTCCGATAACCGGTCGCTTAGATCATCCACTTCTCTGTGTAAGCTTCTAATATAATCGCAAGTTTCCTGTAAGATCTTAGAAGCTGATACCTGCCCAAAATTTTTATATATACATAT
>JAVXUL010000012.1:6057868-6073670 GCA_035590515.1 Trichilia minutiflora | reverse complement strand
TCCTTTGACACCATCTCCCACAAACATGTATTTTATATGATATCTGTTATAAGATTAAGGTTAAAAAAAGAAGTGATACAATTTTGTGGTTATACAAATAGCTTGAATAGTTTGGCATGATTCAAAACAAAATATCTGTCCTGATACACATTTATTTTAGCTCTGCTATTGTCAAGACCAGTTTATCACCCTACACATACCCAAATTCAAGCTTTCAAGGGTCCATCGTCGTTGATCAGACGTATGATCTGTTAGTTTAAAGTTGATGATGATCACTTTCCATAAGCTTAAAAAAAATTGTTAAGTTGAAAGATTGGGCTCTCTTCGGCTGCTTGGAAAGTTATGCATTAAGACTTTTCTTCCTTTGAGGCAAATCCTCTGTTAAATCCAATGGATAATCTAATTACTGTTAGAAAAAGAATGCAGAAAACCACTCTTTACCAACTTTTTTGGTTAAAAAAACTGTCTTATGGCATGTCTAGTTTCTTTATAGCTTGTTTCTGTCAAATGAAGCCAGGAACATAAGTGAAGCATCGTGTGCTTCGCCTACAAGTAAGGCCATCATCAATCGGAGATATGTTTGGCATTGGTGTGCTCCTATGTGGTTGTGGAATCTTTTCGGTGTGATACTGGGAGATAATTTGTACGAATTTCGTATTTTAAGATTAATTTTTATTATTAGTATTTTTTTTTATTAAAACATTTAAGAGATTGAACCTGAATTTTATTTAAATTATTTTTTTAATACAAATTTTATAATTTTACTTAAATTATCCGTTTAATATGAATTTGAATTTCGTGTTTGGAAGGCAACGTGAACTAAAAAAAAAATACAAAACCCTTCGTTTGTGACACACGAAGAAGAAACACTGCATAAAAAAAAATACAAAACCCTTCGTTTGTGACACACGAAGAAGAAACACTGCATCAACATAAAAAACTACAAGTTTATACAGGAAGTTTTGTCCCTTGTATTTAAGTAACCAAACTGTGTGTATTAGACTAGTGAAGTATGAGACTATCCTAACTACAGATTTTGTGGCGCTGATGTACAGAACAAAGGCAGTATCCAAGAGTCTGCCGAAATGCCTCAATGGTTAACAGTTAACACCACGATTGCCCAAATCAGCTGCTGCTTTGGCTGCTCGATTCGATTTAGAGCATCTGACACCCAAAGAACTCCCTTGGAAAGGTAGCTAATGTTTACCACAGTTTTCACAGCCACTACTGCAGTTCGTCCAGTGGCTGTCACAGCTGATTTTGTGGCATCCGATATGTGATACTTTTCATCCACAGGCTTGATGGCTTCACCCCCTGCACCAATCTTATCAGTTGGGCCGACAGGCACCTCTGAGAAAGCCACCAACCACGGTCATTCTTTGTCCGAGTACATCCGAGCCACTAAAGGACCACCTAAATGCTCTTTTCGTAATTTATTGATTTTATTCAATACCAAAAAAATTATCAACTAAAATTTCATTATTTTTCGATAATGACTGTCAAAGTTTTAGCGCCCAAATTTTGAAGCATACAACAAAATATTATATTAAATAGAAATAATTAGTATATTATTACACAAATCTTTCAATGAAAATTTCTTAGATATGAACGATGTCTCCAAACATCGCCCAAGTTTGACGGTTGACAGTCAGAAGCGATGGCCAGCAGTGTTCCACGGTGGCAGGTATTAATAATTTAAAATTATTAAATAATAAAATAAAAATAATGTTTTTATACATTTAATTAATAAAATAATGTTATTTATAAAAAAAATATTAGGGAATATTCACTGTTTTTATCATTTTTAATCCTAACTACCGAACATGCATTAACTGGTTTTATATTTTGAGCACGTTCTCATATTTTAAATGCAATAACTGATAAATATTTTTTTTTTTTAAATTATTACGAAAAAGCAGTAGTTTAAAAACAATAGTGAACAGAAGTTACAGAACCTAAAAGTCCGAATTTTGCTAAAATTGAAACAAATTAAAAGTTTGTCCTTGTCAACTCCTACTAAAAGGATTAGTGATGACTTGGTCCAGATATTCACTATCAGTGCTAGAAGAACATTGTTAGAGTGTACTTAGAAAAAAAGATAACATCAGTGGTCCATTGTTGGCCCCTGATGCTATATGATATCCGACAAATCTCAGGAAAAAGAATAAATAGTACATAAACCCTCGAAAATAAGAGTCCGAAGTGTTAAATATTGGAAATTTTTTTGATAAATTATGTGAAGCATGCAAAACAATAAAGAAAATAACACAATTAATCTTTGAACTATTTCTTTATCAATTATCGGAGTTTTTTTAAGTAAATCAGTGTGAAACAATTTCATTTTCAAGTTTTAATTAGATTTATTTAATTTAGAAAAGAATAAATGTTTTAAATCTTTAAACAAAAAAGGAATTTAAAATATCAAAAACGTTTTCAACTTGTACATACGGCGTACAAACATGATGATGATGTTTGAATGAGGGGGCCTTCTCATCTCATTAAACTCTGAGCAAACTGACACAGATGAATTTCGGTAACTTAATTTAGAGGCAAAACCATGTTGACTTCAGGTGGGTATGATAATTTATTTAATTAGTATGTTATGAAACAACTATGTTTTATGGATATCATTCCAATTCTTGTAGGGCACATGTGGTCCAAAATTCATACTTTGGTGCCCCATTGTTGTAACTTGTAATGGACTCGACAAATTATTTCAACAATAGTGGGAGCTCCTTTTTATTCTTCAAATAATAACGAATTTACACTGATAATTAATTAAAATGGTTTATATTGATATTCTTTGAACCATGATTGTCTTTGTCCCCCATGCTTAAATAAGCAAATCAACTAATTTATTTGACTATTAAGTCGCCAATTGGAAGTTAATTAGTATACATAAAGTTAATTAACAAGCAAATCTCTGGAAATAATGACGTGTGATCATGATAGTTGAGATTTCTAGATCCCTTTTTTGCTAATAACGAAAAAAGAAACGTTTTCTTTAGAAAAAC
Organism: Trichilia minutiflora; assembly: GCA_035590515.1. NCBI lineage: Eukaryota > Viridiplantae > Streptophyta > Magnoliopsida > Sapindales > Meliaceae > Trichilia > Trichilia minutiflora. Next base: position 6,070,656 of record JAVXUL010000012.1, on the reverse strand, counting down.
AATAATAAAAACCTAGACTCTCTTGATCCATTGGGAAAATGAAACGTGAAACATGTATCACATTCACACACAAATAAGCATTCGTCAACATGCAAGTTGCAAAACCATCCTGTTTCTCAATGTTTTTCTTGACTGACAACTTACGTCGCATGAGATAAACTGCATGCAACAACGAGATTTCACGTAGCTAGTACTATAATGTCTACGCTGGAGAATGCACGGTATGCTGTAAATTTCAACTAGAGTGAATGACTGCTCTCATTTCAGTTCATGCAGCAGCAGGCAGAAATGAAGCCAAGAACATGGTAATTAAATTCAGACTTCATGATAACGCACGCAATTGCAATGTGAAGTATCGAAAATGAGTACTTAGAAATTACTCAAATATTCTTTTTTCTTTTGTTGTTAATCAGGAAAAGTTTTGTTCAATATTTGATTCCTTTGAATAAAATGGTTAAGATTCACGAGTAGAACGTTCATGGATAGCTTGGTGCAAACCAAGTGATTCAATATTCTTTTTTTCATTTAATTAGTGTGTGGGGCAAATCGGTCACGTGCTAGTAGCTATCTGCTCCAAGGTTTGACCATATTGCGGGTCCACACCTCGGTTTCTAGTTTAGGAGAGATTGACTCAAGGAAGAGAAAAAATATTGAACAACTGCACTCCATGAATTTGCAAATATTATATATAGGCACCTTATATATATATATACACACACACATTTATGTTTTATTGTTATGGAAAAATGTCACAATCAGCTGTGTAATATTACCGTTTCATCAATTTCTCTTTTAGACTAGCAAATTTTTTATTTTTTGATAAAGAAGAAAACTACCGATTTAAAGTAGCGAGAAAAGCCGTAAAACTACCCAAAATTGAAAACTCTTGAAGCATTTTTTCATATGCTCATCAGTTTAATTAATTACTACAGGTGGAAAAGAGTGAATATATAACATGGAGCTACTGCATGCGAGCCCATGTTTACCATTTTAATGGCTTAGTGATGACCAAACCCTAGATAAATAGAAGAAGAGAAGAATAATTATAACAATAAAAAGAAAGAAAGAAAGAACACTAATATTACATAAGTAAACTCCTAATGATTGCAGCTTCAGCACTATTGTTGTCCATTGAAGCCAACAGATCAGATAACCGATCACTTAGATCATCAACTTCTCTGTGTAAGCTTCTAATATAATCGCAAGTTTCCTGTAAGATCTTAGAAGCTGATACCTGGCCAAGATTTATAATTATGTATCTTTTAATAGTAAATCATGTAATTTAAGCTAAAAACCTAAATGTGCTATATACACAGATACCCTAGCTTGGTAAAAAAATATATATTTATGCATATAATGTTAATATATAGGGGAACATATTCAGTCCCACACCTCATCAAGTTGTTGCACCACTAGAAAATAAATGAGGCTGTGGTAATATACATACATAGACTTATCTACAAAAACCAAATGAAAGCCACACAAAGTTTGAATCTTCACGTGGAATTTAAGGAAGAGAGAAGAAAAATTTTTAAAAAAACAAAAGAGGAGCTAACCTTGTCGGATCGCCTTCCGCGAACCTCAGGAATAAGTTGTTGCAACTTGGACACAAGATCGCTGATCTGATCATCAGAAATTCTGGAAACACCTGACTGCTGCCTGGAACGGGATCTTCTGCTAGACATTGTAGTTAGAACTAACACGAAACTGTCAGAAACGGAATGACGATGTAATAACAGAGAGAGCTTGTACTGGTTAACGAATTGAGGAAAAAATTACAAAGAGTAGTGTTTGAGACAAGTTATGGAGAGAGAGAGAGAGAGAGCTAGAGCTAGGAATTGTGAAATATGAATGGATGGGCTGAAGAAGACATGTGCATGGGAGAAAGCAGTGGGCTATGGATGTCATTAAATAGGATTTGAGAGAGTGAAAGAGAGAGAGAGAGAGAGAGAGAGGAACACCTAGTGGAAATACGCCAAACTGTCCTTCTCTGTGTCCCCAAATTGGGAATATAGCTCAAGTGGGTCGAGCCGAATTTGCTTGTTTAACCGCCCGCGACACGGGCCTCTCTGTGTCCGTCTCAGCACGCAAGCCCACGTTATATCGTATTACTTCCTGTCAATTGAAAATTTATACAAATGTCACCATACTATAAACATTATTTAATTATAGAATTTCATCGAATAAGCAAAACAATAGGAAGTTATTTATTTACAGTAAACTGTAGCAGCTGTGCGTGGTTCCAATCATACCAATTTGTGCGGAAGTCGAAAAACTGCGAGCTATATGGTTGAGTGAAGTAGCTGGGTAGGGTGATATTGTTGACCAGTCAGAAATATATGAATAGGATCCCTCCAATTACAGTCCTCCGCCATACTTTTCCATAACTCAGGTCACAGACATGGCACGTGTCGTCTTGAAATCTCTGCGTTACATTGAACCCGATTCCTCGGCTTAATTCATTTCCTTGTTAGGTTCTTAGATACGTAATAATTAATTATCATATCTTTCTTAGATTAATGAAGCAATCTTTTCTCTTGTCATGCGTAAAAAACCCTAAACATGCTAAACCGGGAACCTTTTTGCTAACTTTGGGGAATAAGTAGAAGAATCTCACTTTGCAAGTTTCAAAAATTTTGTCATTTTCTTGGGTCCCCATCTCATCGAACTTAGATTTACATAGAACAAAAGTTATATATATATTTATATTTATATGTTTTTATTGTGAATCTAGTTAGGTTCTTACTGTTTGTAGGTAAGTTTGGCTATAGATTAATACTAGATAATTGAACAGTTAGAGCATTCCATGTCGGCACGTGACAGAGATATTTGGCAATTTTTTCCGGCGAGATTCCTGGTAGAAGTCGGTTCGACGACTTAGTAAATTTGGCCATCCATCACATCTCTCTACTCCAATTAATTAATCAATCAATCTAGGTAATTACAACTTATGGCAAATACAAGTAATTAATTACAGAACAAAATTATGTGGGCAGTACCATGTTTAATTAATTACCCTTAAATCGTGACTTGATCATTTATAAACTTGCAAGCTTGTAAGTTGTAATAAGTGCTTCTCTTTCTCTCTCCTTGGATAGATATATGTAATGTGGAAAATAAAACATTTTTGTTGCGAGCGATAATTAATTAAATATTTTTGTACAATATTATTGGTACTTGCAGAACAAGACTTGAAATTAAGTGTTTAGGAAAATCATTGAAAAATGTTTCAAAATATATATATTAAAAAAATATTGCAAGGCACTCGAACACCCTCTTCGGATCTAGTTAAGTAAAATTGAATATGCTACTTTCCTAAGGTCGTCCTTCCTTCAAATATAACATAAGGATAGAAATAGTTAAAATAAAATTCAATTATATGTCGATACGTCAGATTAGAGCTGATAAAGAATTCATTATATATACATATGTCAGAGTTAATGTATAGAAGTAGTTAATTATATATATATCTAAGTAAACCATAACGCTACAAATGAGCCTACATCATGTGCTTGACGCACACTAACTAATATGAATTAGTCGATCTGACCAGTTTAGTTGATCCTATCAATGACCATAGACTCGTCCAAATTATATATACAATTCGTTCATTTATTTATTTATTTTAGTTCATCAATACATACATACATACATATGTGTGTGTATATATATATATATATTTCTGTTCTTTTTGTTTCTATATTGCAAATATGAAAGATATCCAGCACGTATTCATGCAAAGACGCCAACCGCTGAAACTGAACGTCCCTAGTCAGAAATAGAATTAAATCTCTCCCTATAGATCATTTAAACCTATGATTGACAAGAAGATTTTTACATTGCATGAACTGTCGACTGCTTTTAATGTGGGAATGCACATAAAAATGGCGTAGCTTGTTTCATTTAATGAAGGTCGTTCATTTTGTCCAAGCAAAAAATAGAAGAGAAGAGAAGAGAATTTCTTGTATTAAAGGGACTTCGTTTGAAACATGAAACATTAAACGCTTAGGCATTGTCCCCCAATAATCAGTATTATATTTCCCCTGATTTGACCCAAAACATTTCGATACATCATTCATTCACTCATTCCTATTTCTATTCAACTGAGTTCTGAATCTGTTGCATTGCAACACCTGAAGGACAAGGGAATTAAAGTGAATATATGCAACGCAATGCAATGAATCGAACAAAAATATAGTGGAAACAGTTTTTAATTAATTTTGATATTCTATATGGATAAGCTGTATTTAATCATATTTCCTTCTTGTGTCCCATTATCAGTAGGAAATTGTTTGTGTGTGTGCTCACACCCTACCTCAACTCTCAATTGTCCGAGACACCATCAGCAAGAACGTGACAATTGTTGGCATTGACCATTCCCACATGTAAACCCAACAACCCACTTCATTTTAAAAATAAAATTATGAAAAATTGAGCACCAACTTTTAGTAGATTATTTATTTATTTTTAATTAATATTTAATAATTTATTTCACAATAATTATAAGACTACAACCCTATAAGCTTACATACTTCAATCTCAAATATGCTTCGAATTGAACAATGATCCTCTTCGTTTATTATAAAAAATTTAATCAGTTGAATTAATTAATACTCACTAATAACCCATCAATTTAATTAATTAATTATATATCACTTAGAAAATTAAACCTTTTTATTTATTGTAAAAAACGAATTAAAAACTCTTACAATATGACTCTTTTTTTAGCAAATATCTGTCTTTTAATTTTAGCTACTATTTTATTTTTTATAATTAGTAGTTTTTTATTTTAGTAGAATTTCCTTTTAGAAAATAGATATTTCCTTGTAAGATTTACCATATTCAAAGTAGAGTTTAACTTGTACAAGAAAAAAGATTGCTAGTTCTAATATAAATAGGTTATTACTCGATATATATAAGAAAGTTGGGGACACTTGTTAAATAATTTAGAAAACCTGACGTCTGAAAGTGGACAGTTTTGGGTTCTATTAAGGTTAGACATTAATATCTATGACAGATAAATTTTAATGACAAACAATGAAATTTATTGAGGTTAGTTATAATTGAGGAATTGAGATTGGGGAAGAGAAAAATTAATGAGAATGTAGGGTGAGCCCTATTGAGATTAATTGTGATTAGGATCAGAGTGAGAGAAAAATTATTGAGAATGTAGTTGTAATAATTTTTTAAATAGTCTTTTTTTATCATTCTTGATAACCATGGTTTTTTCGATATAAAAGTTTTTTTTATGTAAATTTTATGTTGTATGATTTATGCTTTTTATCTATATTTTTTATTATTATTTGTGTTGATATTTTTGTTTTATAACGAAATTAAAAATCTCAATAAGTAATATCAGAGTTAGGCTCTAGCACAAGTAAAATATGTTGACAAATAGAGTTTCAAACTTAATAATGTTCCATGTGAAAAAAATATGATGAGAGGATAAATATTGGGCTTGTGGTAAATATAAGTCAAACAGTATATTGATCTAAGTTCGAATAATACCAGGTATTGAAAGATAATTTAATCCCAAAGAATGGAGTAAATTTGACAAATGGCTCCAAATCAGTAAATAAGGATATTAATAATGTCCCTAACAATAGTATCTCTCTCTTCTTTATAAGAATCAGGAAATTGTAAGAGAAGATTCCCATAAAATCCAAGTTATAGGTGGGATGGAGTTTTTCTCATAAACCTTACGTAGATGTGAATCTTGGTGGAGCATATTAATAGAAATAGAGATGGTAGAGTTGTGTGAATGCAATAATTGTGGAGGTTGATTTTATCATGGTTCATAATTCAAGTTGAAAAACTCCTTGAGGTGGAGATTATTAAAATATAATTCTTTTTGCAACAAGAATTTGTATTCTAATTTTAGAAAAAATTCTATTTTATTATAAGTAGTAGTTTTTTTAGTAGAAATTTTATTTAAGAAATATGCTATTTTTATCTTTAGAATTCCTCGTATTTAAAGTAGAGTTAAACTTATACAAGAAAAGTAATTAATATTTCTAGTAGAAATAGGTTATTAATCACTCCACTTATTAAATAACCTCAAAACCTAATATCTTTAAAAGTATGTGGACAATAATTTCTTAGGAGATTGGAGAATATTGAAATTAGTTATTAATCTTTAAGATAAATTCTAAAAAAACAATGAAATCTATCGAAAATAGTGATAATTAGGATTAGGGTGAAAGAAAAATTATTAAGAATATAGCTGTAATAATTTCTTAAATAATAAATTTTTTTCAATATTATCAATGGCCGTGATTTTTTTTTAGTATAGGAGTTTTTTACGTAAATTCTTATGTTGTATGCTTAATATTCTTTTCCATCTATATTTCATGTCATTATTTATCTAATATATTTGGATGGGACTAAAATCTCAACAAAGACAAAAGTAATAAATTAGGAGAATGAAAAACTGAAATTTTGTTGTTAATTCATTTCTTATTTAATACCTTTGAGTTTTTGAGATCAACAATTATTGAATAATATATATATATCAGAATTCATTTGGGTAATTATTGATCAAGAAGTATTAGCATCAAGAAAACAGCACAACTAATTAAACTTGTAATTGTCTGCCAGCAATTGCATGTATCTTGGAATTAGTATCAGTCATACACAATGTCAAACTGTAAGTTAAATTAATCTAATTTTTTTTTAATTGATATATTCGATCATTTTAATTAATCTTCGAAAGAGGTTAGCGCAATATCTCACTTTCACGACCTTCTCTTAAAACAATCCAAATAATCGATTTCAAGACTGTGCACCTAACTACATAGTCCTAAATTCACTCCTGTCAATTGAACTACCTACATATGGATAAATTAATCCAACTCCTCGTACCAATTTATTTATATTCGTTTGTTTATCTTTTGGGAAGATAAAAAAAAAAACAATGGAAAAAGTGTTTGGTTTCCAGGAATTAATGGTCTGGCTTATTAGAACACAGTTTGCCGGTTAATAACAATTACTGCAATAAGGGCAAAGCTAAGATACATAGTTATAATCTCAATTTTTTGCATATTTTTATAAAATAAGGATGATAAAAAAAGAGTTAGAAAATTATAAAGAATTTTTTTCTAAAAAAAGTACAAAATACGTACAGTACAATTGAATGCAATTATTTGAGGAAAAAAAAATATAACCCGTGCATTAAATGAATAGCCTTAATCTTTCTCATAATTAATAATTATCGTAGGAAAATTCTACCCATTTGCTACTAATTAATTAATTCATTCATTAAACTAATCGATGATGATCACCCTTCAAATTATGTATTATATATTAATGTTAAAATTGATTTAATTAAAATGATCAAATAAAATTAATAAAGTATAAATTTTATTTCTATTTTATGATGAGTAAAATAGAAATAAATAGTTTTTTATATGTATTAAGTTATACTATTTAATTTAAATCGATATATATAAAGACTCTTTTTTTTTATTCTATCATTAAAAAAAAGAAATAGATACTTTAAAATAAAAAATTTAAAAGCTTCATAATCCAACAATTGAATAATTGTTTCTACAGTATGAATTTAAGTATATTCCACTTTTATTCTTATCTCAGTAATTTGATACGAGTGATTTGAGGTTTTATGAAAAGTATTTTCATCATCTAATTAACTAAAGAATATTTTCTAACATAATCTTCATATGATGAATAATTTCTCCATTTTAAGTTATTTTTTATTTATTTATATTACAGAAGACACATGAATTTCTATTTACATTAACCTATTGATATTAATTAAATAATAAATTGATGCTTCATATTCTCCCAATCCACATAAAATTACCTCCAACTTTATACCTTTATGAACTTATGCTTACGATTCTATACATACTGTATGCAAGCTGCCCTCGTAATAATTACCTCGTCCAACTCTTCTTTTGAAAAATTTTTCATAAAATCCAAATTGTCTACTTGTATCGGTTGAACTTGAAGCTGTGTCCGGCTCTGGCTGCGAACCTTATCCTTAATGTCACTTCCAATTGGATTACACGAAAATATATGATGGTCAATTAAAATAGAATAAAATACTTTTTTTCTGTTTTTTAGATTAATACTCCATATTTTCCCTTTTTTTTTATTATAAATTATGAGGATATAATTTTTGAAAAAATAGAGAAGTAATATAGTGTATTAAAAAAGAAAAAAAGAAAAAAAATATTATAATTAATCAATTAAAATAATAAAAAAAATTATAAAAATAGCCTTATAATAAAGATTTGATGAGATAATTGATTAATGTTTATTTTAAATTTTAATCATCAGAATTTTTTTTATTGAAATACCTAAAAGTCAACATATAAATTTTATTTAAAGTATCTCTATGAATGTAATGGCTACTAAGAACATATTTTTGATTAGGTAAATTAAAATTTTTCGCATATATAAAAAATAAAATAAAATGACAATCGATGTAATGCAATCCAAGAGGGATAGGAAGACCAAAGTTAAAAAATGTGACATGATGCCGCTAAATTTAAGTGTCCTTTCTATGCAAATGGAGATATGTGCACTTAATTCTATGTTTCATCCTAATATATAAATTTGAAAAAATTCATTTAACAAAATTTTTGATATACCATTTATGGATATAATTTAATGATGATAAATTAAATATATGATTTAAACGCACGTCTTATATACGATTCTAACCACTCACTCATGATTTAAACGGGATACTTGGACGATAATATACTCAACTAATATCTCATCAAAAATTAGATGAACAAAATTCGAATACTCCGAGTTATCCAAAAAAAAAAATTAATATATTCTTAAAAATCACTTTGTATTCATACATATTAATAATTTTTTTCAAAATTTATATAAAAAAATACTAAGAATTTTAAGTTGTATCTCAAAATTAAAATTCACTTAATCATTAAACACTCAAATACTTCTGTATTATTTAAAATTCTCCATTTTTCATAAATATTTAATGATTGCAGCAAGGTGACAATGTTAAGTCAATTTTCATATTATTTAAAATTCGAAAATCAGAATAAAATTTAAAATTCCTAATAATATTCAATATTTAATATTAAGATTTTTGGGATGAGATTATAAAATACAATTCATAGGTAGTCGGTAGTTCAACAAATGAGATTTTTGGTGTATTTGGCGATTTCAATCGAAGTTTTGGCGGCACAATGATATTCTACGGAAATGCTATTGAATAGGAACTTTATTTTAATGTTCGGCATGTGGTGGTTGGAAATTTGTCCTGTTAGAACCGCATGCAGTCAATTCACTGAACCGACCAACAAGGAGCTTACAAAAAACCAAGAAGACACAATTACGTGGTTTAAATGAAATTGGAATATCTGCCTTTAGACCATGTGCCGTGTTCCCCTTTTGGCTTCTTTCAGACAATTTCAATTCCTAATGTCATCAATTCCCAACCTCATCGATAGCACAAAAGTCAGCATAATTTTGGATCATATGTTCTTTGATTCCAAATTATAGCAAGACAAGAAAGGAAGAATCTTTAGAGTGGAAGAAGGGTAAAAAATATGATAGATGTTTATGAAATTATTAAATATCATTTAAAATAAAAAGTCTAGTGTAAACCACCATTTAATCTAGCAGGATTCATCTCTGGCACCTCAAGCTTGAGGTTAAAAATTCAACCTTCCTCGTGTTATAGATTTTTTTTGGACATTTAGAACTATTTCTTGGCTTCTAATAATGATATTCATCATTGTACTGTAATTTATAAATGAAGTTCAACTACTTTTTCATATGGAAAATGGTTGATTACTCTTAATGGGCAATAAATCAGTCGGTTCACATGAAGTTATCGGTGAATCTAGCTAGCAATTAGTGTTTTGTAATTGCATATCCAAATACAATACACCATCACATTGCCGTTGCATTCCTTTCTAAATTACACTTTTCACAAACCAAGAAACCAGATCAGTTTGTTGCTAATCAGAAATCTCATCATGATAACAATGATTAAAGCAGCAGAACTCAGAAAAAAGTTCCTGGCCTTTTAAGCCTTTTGTAGCGGCTGCACCAGGCCAACAACTGGGGGAATAATCTACATGGGCCAATGAAGTGAAAAAGTAATTTGTTACCAACTACGGCAGGTAGCACATGCTATGTTTCTATATATTGAAATTTGATAATCAAAGTTCAGGTTGTGTCAATAGTATAGGGCTGCAAGAAATGGTACAGACAAATGAAACTGTTAGTGAAAGAAGGTCATGGTCAATTTCTCAAAATGATGCATTATTTTGTCCGAGTATGCATGTGATTGTAGCAGGGTCATGGCTTCAGATCAATTTCCTGGTAAAGTAAAATCTAAACAAACTACATTGTTAATTGTTTCCAATCCGGCTGCATGGTTGGGTTACTTTGCTACTCTCTATCGGCAGCATGAATCTACATGCATTTTTTTTCCCTCATTATTCAAGTATGATTTGACATCAAATTCAAGTTCTTGAAAAATAAGTATGAAAAAAAAATTAAATCTATATATCTGATGCTTAACTCATGAATGAACAGTCTTTGTAAAGTTCTGCTCAACTCTATACAAATGAAACAATCTTAGAAAGCTTACAGAGATGATGATTTTTCTTCCACACCAATCCTGCTATTGCTTGCTAAATCATGGGAAGCATTTCATTCGCTGCAAAATGAAAGGTTATAGATCATATCTACTCTGAGATCACATGATCTGGAATAAATTCCAAGTATATTTAATGGAAACTCCGAATCACCTGTCTTTCAATTTCAATGGCAGATGCAGTAAGCCTTCGATTCAAAACTGACTTCTCTTTTTCACAGCTCTCCGTCTCCATATCTGAAAGCAATAATAACATCATGAATTACTATCTTTATCTTTTTTTTCAATAATTTATCCTTTTGGCTATCAAAAACTTCTGAAAGTTCTTCTAGATTTTTTTTTCAATGGAGAGGCACTGAAGTAACTTAATGATGATGGGTTAAACTTAAAACATGCATGAGCTACTATTTCTTAAGAGAATTCCATGTCATAAAATGTTTCTGTCCTCACATTAAGGGTCTTGAGTTTGCATTGTCATCCAAAATTGTAGTGAAAAATTTTCATCATATATCACAAGAAATTAAAAGAATTGAGCAACTAGAACAAGATACTACAAGCTAAATCATCAAAACAGTACTTCAATTCTCACCATAATGATATGTTGAATGGATAGTGATGCGCTCAGTTGGCTGGAAGCAAAAAAGAAAGAATGTAGCTCAGTGCTAAGGAGTGACAGCATAGTTGAAAATCCCAAATAAGTTCATATAATTATCAAAAAGTCGCATTAATACACCAATCATATGTAGAAAAGAGCAGGTTTTGATTTATTATTTGCAACTCATTGAGTTTATTTATTAAAACCACTAAAGTGAGAAACTATGGACCAAATTCTTCTTTCTGCCTCTAGCAGCATATTTGTTACAAGTAAGTGGAGTACACCTTGTTAGTCCATTCTAGTCCTACCACAGACAATAGTAAGAAATAAAAATACACAAGGTGGAGAAAATCACATAATCACACATGACAATTATTTAAGTGTATGAAAATAGGACTTAGGATGCAGGAACAACAATAAAGCAGCTTCCCAGTACCAACCAAATCCATCAGATATATCCAAATTGAAGTGTTGGACACTTAGATTAGGGATAAGGTCTCTCGTCTGAAATTTATATATCACCATTTTCCTCCTCGTTAAATTATAAAAAGAAAGAAGCAAATGGCGGCATCTCAAGGTATGCACTGACAATTTCCACAATGTCACATTTAGCACCAGATGCAACCAAAATATTGGATTTCTAAACTGCCATTCATCCTTATGATATAAATTCAGTCCAGAAGAGTAATTCCAGTACTCCATTTCCAAGCTTCATATCATTGTGTTAAGTAAGAATGTATTGAAAGCATATCAATGCATACCATTACAAAGATACCCTCACGACGTGTAGGGAGTCCCTCAAGCTCTGTCAAAGTCTCATCCCCTTTTGTAACTTTACCAAATATTGTATACTGAACAGCATCAATATCATTAGTTACTTTAGCAATAATGTCAAATGATATTCTGGAACATTTTTTCAAAAGATTTTTGGCAAGCTTAACAAGCATACCTGACCATCAAGATGAGGAGCATCTCCAAGGAGCATCGAAAATGAGGATGTTGCACTGTTTGGATCAGCATACCTAAATCATATCAAACTTTGGTATTAACAGTGGTCTAGAATAGATTCGAGTAAAAAGCAACCACAATTAAAGAAGCGAGATGTTCAGAACACTCTAGTTATCCAAGCTACGGCAATACAATCCTGTGATTACATGGATTTCCATGGCATACTAAATTTGCGAACAAAAATATAAATTAAATTCCAAGTCATATCCTCCCAAGAATCCTTCTTTCAGAGCAGTTCTAAACCATGTCCAATTTCAACTGATGCCTGGCATAATTTGTCTTAACTTTTCATTCTACTATTGCATTCTATTCACAGTATACATATACTCTAAATCAGCAAATCAAGGAAACTATAGTAGGGGGCAGCTTACCGAAGCAAAATAACCAGTGAAATTTACACACTTCAATACTTAATACCATTGGCGAAGAAATGAAACAATGCATATAAGGTTGAGAAATAAGTTATATATAATTAATCTCGCAATATCTACACGAGTATTTTTTTAAAAGACTTCACCTCCCCATTGAAAGAACGCCTCTGACATGTTTGACATCGCTAAATTCACCGACAACATTCTTTTC
>JAVXUL010000012.1:6037261-6048524 GCA_035590515.1 Trichilia minutiflora | reverse complement strand
GAGATGCCTGCATCTGCAGAGGCACCTCCTTTGGTAGCAGTGGTAAATAATGAACTGTATGCAGCTGATTATGCTGAAATGGAGGTGAAGCGGTATGACAAGGAGAGGAGATTGTGGTTTACAATCGGACGATTGCCTGAGAGGGCGAACTCTATGAATGGTTGGGGCCTGGCATTTAGAGCTTGTGGAGACCGGCTTATTGTCATTGGCGGACCGAAGGCTTCTGGTGAAGGTTTTATAGAGCTCAACTCATGGGTTCCCAGTGAGGGCCCTCCTCAGTGGAACGTACTTGCTAGAAAGCAATCGGTTAATTTTGTTTATAATTGTGCTGTGATGGGTTGCTGAAGAATTGGATATTGTTGGCACCATGCAGACTGTACAAGATTGTTTTTTCCTTCAACACAAGATTTAAAGAGCTAATGGGTAATATTCCCCCTCTTTCTTTTCTTTTCTTTTCCCTTTTGGCTGGGGAGGATGGGGAAGAGTTTCAGATTTTACTCAAGATTCAATTAAATGTTTTATTGGAAGGAGGTCTTGAGTTTTTATTTCTTTTTTCAATCATTCAAAATTTCTTCCATTAAATTTGTGTCTTCCCCCATTTTTAGTCGCATGAAAACTTTCAAAGGTTGGCATCGTGTAGCACAGGGGTAGGCTTAATAATTTGAAGTACCATCTCATTAGGCGTCATTAGAGTTTGCAGAAGGTTTTTTTTTTTTTTCACGAGCACAGAACTAGTATATGGGTTTCATGATCCTTAATTTTCATGGCATTGTCTTCAAGGGAGGAAATAAGTTATGGGAGTTGTCATCATGGATGCTAGCTTTTGTACTGATTACATTTATCTTTACAATTGATGGGCTATATATAATGAGCATTTTAGTTACCTATTGTGTATCCTTTTGTAGCCTTCAATTGATTTTGCTATATTTTTTTTTGTTCTTCCTGATTTATCATGTTCCAGTTCCGTTGCATTTTGAACTGCTTTGTCACTTGCACATGAATGATTCATCATCCCTTTTTTATTTACTCTTTGTATCCTTTGTTGTCTCTGTCCCACACTATTTTTTCCTTTGTTTTTATTTCTCACATTATTATGCAAGACTGCACAAGATACCTGAAATATTTGGATTTCTCATTAATATAATAGCAATTTGACAATTTAGTATTCTGTTTAGTTTTAAAAACTCATCCGTGTAAAGATACCATTTTTTTCTGCCATTTTGGTGCAGCTGAACTGGATACTGAAGTAGTAGTGAAGAGAGGATGATATATCTATTCTAGAAACAATTGTGATTTGTTAAGTCATTAACTTAAAAAATTCTAATTTATTATTTAGGATATTGGCAATTGAGTTGATAGATGTAAAGAGTTTTGGTCTCTTTCTTCATTCTTTAATGCACTTCAATATGTTTCCTTTAATGTTGCCAAATTTAAAGTATTAGGATATATTCATTCCAGTTTACCTTAGCTTTTGGACTCAATAATTTGAATCATTTGAATGAAGGCTATAAGTACTAAGTCATATTTGTGTGCAGTTTTAGATGAATATAAAAGTCGCTTTATATTTTATATATTCATATTTATTATTTGAACACTTTCTCTTCCCGGATTTATCTTGATAGATGCATGGGTATACATGGGATGGGGGGCTTCACATGCTTCACTCTCTGTATAGTTTAAACAAATAATCATTAAGGTCTACAGTAGGTGTTTGAGTGTAGACATTATCCATAGGATAACATTTTCCCCTTGAAGGAAAATCTATTCCTATCGTGGTGGAAGTTTTATGTATTCTAGTTAAAATTTTATATGTTGGTGATATTATATATGATCAATAATTGAAAAATATAGCATTACCGACAACCTATGGCAAAAAATTGCCCTGTCTAAAGAAGAAAAGGATGAAATCAGATAGTTTCATAAAATTACCAATTAAACTTACCAATTCTTTTGTTCTCTCCTAAATATTGGGCACTCTTTTCTGGTTCTATCTATTACAATGACTTTGGTATTGCATTAGTTTTGTCTATATATCTTCAGAGCATTCCTGAGTTTTTGTCATCAATGATTTTTGCTGGTGTATATTTTCAGTTACCGAGTCCTATAATGTTACCATTGTAGTTAATGGTGTCTGTCTGTTCTATGCTGGTGTATATTTTCAGTTGGACTGATTCAGAAGTTGATGGAGGTGGTAGTAGACTTTGTCGTTTTGGTATACTAAGTAAACGTTTGATGTATATATACATTTTCTGATTAATTAACAATTTTTTTTCTTTGTCAATTGATGAACAATTCTGCCATTTGACATGGATGACTAAGTTGCTTTATCATGGGTTGTAGGATATTTTGATTGCCCTCAAAAAGATGATTCTTTATGGTTAATGTTCCCTTCTATTTTTATTTTCTGATCCTTTCAGTTTTGTGTGTCCATGCATGGTAATTATCCTTATATTATTTTACTTGGAACTGCGGATTTATGCCTAATGTTTAGTAGTCGAAAGATGTTACACAAATTTTCTGATTCTGGTTTATGACTACTTTACATGGATGCGCCCTTTTGAATATTGGTTGGTAGGATTGAATTGGACTAAGCTAATTACATTGAGTTTCTATGTTTGTTATAGGATATGATTGGACCATGCTATTCAAATTAATTTAGGGAAAAAAATGAAACTCAAATAATTAAATATGATAATGTTAATTATTAAATATCTAACATTATTTTAATTATACTATTAAATCATCAAAATAATATTTTTACATTGATATAAATATTATTAATTAGTCAAATAATCATAATATTAATAAAATATTATATTTCATGTTAAACCACTTATACTTTTGGAATAATTATATAATTTCATAATATTATTATAGGAGAATAACAAATATCATCCTAAATTTTCAAAAAATTGCAAATACCCTTAACATTTTTTTTTTTGTAATAGATAACCTTTAAGTTTTTAATTGATGATAAATAAATTTCTTCTATAATTTTAGAAATACTCTTTGTATATGATACTCTTTAAGTTTGAAATTGATGATAAATATTTTTATAATTTTAGAAATATATAAAATTTATTATAAAAATATATGAAAGGTTATATAAAATATATAAGATTTAATTATAAAATTTACGTATTTTATTTTGTATGTTTAATTTATAATTTTTTATGTTTTTCAAATTATAAATTTTATAATTTAATTTTATGTAATTTTAATTTATATGTTTTTTTATTCATTTTAATTTATAATTTTTTTATATTCTTCAAATTATAAAATTATGTATTTTATATAATTTTTTGCATTTTTAATTTATAAAAGTTTTATATTCTTTAAATTATAAATCATCAACATTATATTTTTACATTGATATAGATATTATTAATTGGTCAAATAATCATAATATTAGTAAATTATCATTTTCCTGCTAATAATGATTTTTTTTTTATTTTGCTGAAATTTAAGGATGGATATGTATTTAGCCACCTATACTTATGGAATAATTATATAATTTCATAATATTATTGTAGGAGGATAACCAATACCCTCCTATAATTTCAAAAAATTACAAATATCTTTTTGCTTTTTTTTTTTTTGTGATAGATATCCTTTAAATTTGAAACTGAGGATAAATATCTCTTATAATTTTAAAAATATTTTATATATATTTTTATCACGGATATTCTTCAAATTTAAAATTGAAGATAAATATTTTTATAAGTTTAGAAATATATAAAATTTATTATAAAAATATATGAAAAATTATATAAATATGTATGATTTAATTATAGAATTTATGTATTTTATATAATTTTTTAATATGATTTCATGTATTTTTAATTTATAAATTTTTTTATGTTCCTCAAATTATAAATTTTATAATTTAATTTTCTGTATTCTAAATTTATATATATTTTTATGCATTTTAATTTATAAAAATTTTTATATTCTTTAAATTATAAATTTTATGTATTTTTAAATTTTTTTTATGTTTTTCAAATTATACATTTTATGTATTTTATATAATTTATGTATTTTTAGAATAAGGTATTTATCATTAGTTTTAAACTTAAAGAGTATTTGTTATGAAAATGAGTGTAGGTAATTTTGAAATTATAAGAGTCTTTGTCATCAATTTTAAATTTTTTAGAAGTCTCACGAAAAAAAATGTAGGGATATATTTGTAATTTTCTTAAAAGTGTAGTGACGTTTTGTCATTCTCGCATACCATTATATTTAGAGAATAAGATAAATATTGAAATAGAGGACACACATATTTCAATAATAACATTATTTAATATATAGTCTCAATAAATATTCAAATAATAAAAATATTCCAATAATAACATTATTTAATATTCAATTGAAATGATTTTATATCCTAAATCTTTGTTCTATCTTATCCCAAAAGATTTGATGGCTTAGAATTTTTTATTGTCGCCATATTAAAGCAGTGGGTTTAAGATAAATTATCCCAAATCGTTTTGTCTGCACTACACAAATTTCTTTTTTTTTTTAATATTGAAGCCATCTGCAATGGGAATGTACGGGAAATAATGCAAAACTACTTTTGCGAAACGGAGATTGGGGGTTGGATTCAAATACTCAATTGAATGAAATGGTCTCTTGTTTTGGGCTTCGTATTGTTATCTTATTATTGTTTGTTGATCTTTTAAGTGGGCTTCTCCTTTCCTTTTTAAAGGAAAAGAGTGCTTACACAATCATGGAAACCAAAATCTTCTACAAGGCATGGCTCTTTTTAGGTAGCTAATTTTTTTTTTCTCTAATTTATTGATCATCTTTCTTTTCTTTTTATCTCAATTGATGTGATAAATAATTTTATATTTTCAAATAAATGATGTAGATAACACGATAAATAAATGAAATCAATGGTTTAATTCGTTGTTTGTCATATTTGTTAGGATACAATATTTATTAAATCAATCCAATCACCCTCTCATTGTGATTTTTAAATGAAGATAGAAAATTTCTTATAACAAATTGTTGTAATAAGTCAATAATTCAGATTAAAAAGGAATCAAAGGATTAGTGCTGAAATGAAATTATTTTACCTTTTAAAATGCTCAAGGAATCAAATCAATCAAATAGGATATTAATCTACTTTACAATTTGGTTTCATTTTTAAGAATTTTGGCAATCACTTGGATTAATTCTTGGCCCCATCTAATAGGATAGAATAATACCTTTGATTGAATGTTGATGATAAGAATCAAAACCCACCCACAATTAGCTTGTGTGTGCGTGGTTTCCACTATCTCTAATAAATTAAACATGTGAATTTTTCGCTTTTTTCTTTCTTTATTTCTCTATCAACCAAAACCCAGGTGTCAAATTTCTTATTATTTCATATCTCTTCAAGGATCTTCAATTGCCCGGTTACTATTCATTTTTCAGGTTTCTTCAATTCAATACAATTTTGATATGCAATTTGACCAAACAAAGGCCTCCCTTTTCTCTTTTTTGGCCATAATTTCTATTCAAGCTGACACCTTAGTGGTGGTTAAAGGATAGTGGATTGATATTCTCTTTGATTTTGCTATCTATGATGTTTGATTAATATTTCATGCACTAATCTATAACTAAAGATGAGAAAAAGGTAGGTAGTTTTGATATCTCATCTGAATTTGATTGTCTCCCTCTAAACCATCAAAACTAATATCGTGTCATTTGTGGGGGAAGAGAAGAGATCATTTATTTATTACAAAATCTTCTTATCCCAATGATTTTCTTTTCTTTCTTTCTCCTTTCACCTTTCTTAATTTATAAAATTGGGTTATATGTTATCGCACTTTAGACTTCTGAAATTGATTTTCTTCCTTTAAAATTGAGCAACCCACTTAGGGAATCACTTAATCTATGTTTTCTGTTGTAAAGATTATGAAGGTATATCTATGAATTATGATCATATTATAGCGAGTCATAAATTCACAAGATGAAGGAAAATTAATGAAATCTATCATGATCTTCTTCTATAAATGTATGTAACTATAAACTGAGCAAACCATATTATTTTAACATTAAAAAATCAAAATTAGAATAAAACTTCAATTCGGGCAACATCAAAAAACTGGTGCCAGAAGTTAGAATTCGAATCTTGCTCTCACAAGATAGGAAGAAGTATGATTTATTAATATTTATGCAATATTTAGATTGAGTATTATTATTTATATAATTTTTTTAATTTTTATTAAGTAAAAGAAATTATGAAAGTCAAATAAAGTAAATCATATGAGATAAAGATGATAACATAATAAAAATTGTATCTCTAAAAACCATAATTTAAATTTAAATAAAAAAAACAAAGAGCATAATGTCTAACTTTTATATATATATATATTAATTAGCTTTTCATGATCTGACTTTTTAATTTTGAGATGCTCTAAAGATATGTTTAATTAGTGAAAGTTTCTTCATCCATCGGCCATAATTATGCATAAAATAGCCATAGATTCAATCGTTGACAATCATTAATTACAGACAAATCAAATTTTAATTGCTTTTGATGTGAATGGTTGAGAATAATGTATTTAAAAGGAAAGAAAAACAAAACAAAACATTACAAATATATAATTATTTAATAATAAAATAATTTATTAATCATTAATTATTAACATTTGGAAGGGTTTTGTTATGCCTACTATTTTTTTTCCTAATTATTAATATAATTATACTCTTGTGTTGTGATGATGTGGACATATTAATATTATAATTTATTCATTAATATCGGGTCACAGATTTGGAATCTTATAATTAAGAATATTAAATCTAAATTGATTCTTCAATCAAACTTTGTTTGCTGTTTTAACTAAGGACAAATTTAGGATTGCTTTGGAGGTTATGGAATAATTATTATTATTATTATTATAGTGATAAAATAATCAATTATTAAAAAATAGTTAATTATTTGATAATTTTTTTCTTTAAAAGTGCTACATATTTTTAAAAGCAAAGTACGAGCATTTATATATATGCTTTTATAGTATATTTATTCCTAAAATAATTACCGTAATGCAATAAATTTTAAATATGTATATATATAATTTAATAATATATCTTGATTATTGCAATTTTAATTGATTCTCTCTAATTTATTAAATAAATAATAAAATAAATTAATTTGACAAAATTTTAATGTTATTTATTATAGACAGGGTTTTATGAAAATATAGGATATAATTATCTTTTTATTAAAATAATTAGGTTAAAAAAATAAAATTTTAAAAACTACTTGTTAGAAGTAAGTACCCCGTTGCTTCTGAAACCTATTGTCAATAAGCAACAGATTATGAAATAAATAGTTGGAATATTTTTTTACCAAAATTATGAAATAATTTTATCTTAAAATTAACTTACCAAAAATAAGTTTATCTTAAAATTATGAAATAAATTACTTGTTATCTTTCAAAAGTATTAGTAGGTGGGCTCTAAGGTTATTTATTAAAAATAATAACAAGTATTTAGAATGGAATGGTGAAGTCCAATTAACATTCAATTGTGTATCATATGGAATTTAAGGCTAATAACTTAATTGTCCATAGGATTTTATATATACATTGAAACAAAAAGGAAAAAAGAAGTATAAATAATATATTAAATTAAATTATATACTTGCCTACTTTAATCACATTATTGTTTTACCTCTAAAAGCATGGATCAAATCAGAGATCTATATTAGGGGGTAAAATTAAAAATAAATATATTGAGATAAAGTATAAAAATTAATAAATTATTTCAAAAAATAAAAATATTAAATTATATTATCATAATTAAAAATAAATACTTATTATTAATAAGAAATAAAAATATGTTTTAATATATAAAAAACGAATGCATTGTTATTTTAAATTATAAAAATCATCAATAATTAATTTTACAAAAAATTTATCTGTGATTAAAATATATATTCAATTTTTTACTCATATGCAAATGCAATCAATTAAATGAACAATAATTTTTTTTATTCATACAACTAATTTATAAAAAAAAAAAAATCAAACATATAACAAATTCAATAATACACATTTAATCAAGCTATCACACAGATTTTTTTAGAGTTGTCACCCAAGTTTATTAGTATATCAATTATTAAAGACATATAAAAAAATTATCATTTCAAAAAGAGAGAAAACGAAAAATCTACGTTAAAATCATTAAATCATAAATACTCAAATTAAAATTATTCAAATGAAACTTACCTTAAATTTTTTTCATTTTTTTCAAAGTTCTCTTAATTTTTAATTAAACTTTTTCTTATTTCTGTAAATCTTTTCGTTGATACTTGATTTTTGGTTTTCTTTTCTTTAAAATGTGAAAGTTAATTTTCAAAACTCGATTCAATTTCTTATTTTTAATAAAAAAATATAGGTTTAGACGGATAGAAAAGAAAGAAATAGAGAGAAGAAAGTTAATAAATTGAAAACCCTTTTTTAACTTGATCAATTAAATTTAAAATTTAAAATTTAAAATTATCATTTAATTTATTTAATTTTTTCATTTATTTAAACCAATTAAAATACTAAAAAAAAGTTTTTTTATGGATTTAATATGGATATAAATAATAAAATATTTTAATTACCATCATTTTATGATATATTTATGGTTTGATGTTAACTTTTATAATATTAATATTTTTTATTTATTATGAATAATTACATTTTATCTAAAGTCATTTTATAGGGGAAGGCCCCTCTTAGTAAAATAATTTTATATACCTATATTTATCTTATACAAAATACATAATATACTTTTTTGTAATTAGTGTCACCTATTATCCGTGAGATCCACACATGAAAATCATTATAAATCCTTGATATATATTTTAAATCTCATAATACATATAAGAAGCCTATAAGATTTCTAAAATATCTGTTTACATATTAAATCATATAAAAATACTCCCAAAATTTTATTCCAAAACAATTTATCTTCAACCAATTACCATCCAAATCTTAATACTACTAAGCATCCAAAAATCATTTTATACTCAATACGATCATCAATCAGTTACATATATATGTATATATATATCATCATAGCATTTACTTGTCTCTTCAGGACAGTTCAAAATTTGTTCACAAAATAAATACATATTTCAAATTATAAAAATAATTTAAATGCATAGTTTCATAAATTTCTCTTACAATCCAAAAAAATACATTAATATACAAATATTTATAAAACTCCCAATGGATTCAAAATTTAAAATTGCGAGTCGAGTATAAAAGTTTACCTAGGCATTCTAACTCTTGATACAATCACCGTCACACTTTTCCTATGCCAATTTTATGTTCACTTGAAACATACGTACGAAAACGATGAATATACTGATATTGTACTCTTTGAATAGACAAATAAGAGAATATATATTCACGTAGTATATATATATATATTAAAACAAATTTTAAATATAAGGTTTTTAAACACACAAGGTATGATAACATAAAGCATTCTAACGCATTTAAAACTATGGTTTGTTTTATTTTAAAATCATCATATTAGCCTTTTTTCTTGATAATTATCTTAATTAAGAGTAATCTCAAGTTACCGGTGGATTTTATCTGGTGTGCACAAAATCAGTGATGATGTAACAAAAATGCTATATATATAACAACAAATGATCATTTTATGAAAACCATGCTTCTTTTGATATTGAGTTTTCGAGTAATCACATGATGATATTCATGACTATTTTCTACCTAGATATGACTTCAGATAGATAGTCATCTGGCACTATATTACCTAAACAATCTCTTCAATATTCGACCTTAGGCTACTTCTCATCAGGATCCTAGATGAGCAATCATCTATTTCATCTGGGCACTACATCACCTAGTTAGTCACTTTGTAGTATTTATCAAGTTATTTCATAATTCCTTCACCTAAATGGTCTTTATTTAGACCTGTTATAAACTATTAACTCATAATTATAGATGGTTTTTTAGTCATAATATCATCATATTAAATTAAATCATATAAACAAGATCCACTAACTATATCATCATTATAAATTGTCATCAAATTCAATCTACATCATATATACCATTTTTATCACAAATTTAAATAATCACAATAAATCCAATACAATATCATAAAATTCAACAAAATCATCATTTTATATAAAATGATCATCAAAGGTAAGTCAATGCAATATAATATAATAAAAAACTTACTTTGCCTTAACTAACTTAAAATATCACATCAATAATCATTATCAAATCTAAATCATAATCCATATATAAACCATATCTATCATGAAATTAATAATAATTTTTAAAACCATTATCATTTATAGTCATAAAAGAAATTATATAAAATAAATTTTTAACTTCTTAACATATGAAAACACATAAGTTTTATAATTACTTTAAAAGAATTAAAAGATAAGTTAAAAATGGTGCCCACTCATAGTTAAGGGAGTATGAACACCTCTTACTATTCTTTACAACGTGTAAACTCTTTTCTAGTAGGATCCGTACTTAATTACAATAATAACAATATAAATATTAATTCTAAACTTCAAATAACGATAATTATATGCATGATTATAAATTCTAGTACGAGTTTTTCTTCGTCGACTTTTAAAACATTGAGCCTTAACTCGTTCTCTAGCAATTCATACTTAATTCAACATTATAACTTACTTCCTTATTCTTGGTCCTATAATTCAACTTTGAATTTTCAACAATTCAACCTATAATTCATTTGTTTTACTACTCTAATGACATAATTTAAGTTAATTTATCAAAATTAGATCTAAATTTTTATAAAAATCTTAACTGTATAGTAACTACTCACTGTCTTCAATATTGTCCACCCATCAAATTTGAGTTTTCGATAATTTAATTGCAATTAAATCTACTTTACATCTTAAATAAATAATTTAAATCAAATTTCTATTATTGAATAGAAAATTTCTTGGATAAATCGTAAATATTAAAAATTCAAATTCATCAAATTTCAAAATTAATACGTTAATAGAACGAAAAACTTTACCAAAAGATTGCTAGAGGTTTTAAGAAGCTTCAATTACTTCCAATTTTGAAAAGCCTCAAATAATGGACCCTAATTTATCCCACTCAATTTCTTACTCAAATTGAAAAAATAAAGTTAATAGGATGATAAGAGAGTCAAGTTATAGTGATTTGTAGTAAAAAGTTTGAGTTTAATCAATTGAAAAGTCAAAATAATAGCAAAAGAAGAAAACCTACGGGAAAAAAGGGAGGAAGGGGAAGAATAAACA
>JAVXUL010000012.1:6009542-6028586 GCA_035590515.1 Trichilia minutiflora | reverse complement strand
TATTAGCTATTAAATAGAGATATTATCTCTTATTCAAATATATATATTTGAATAAGAGATAATATCTCTATTTAATTGCTAATATATATATATATATATGAAATAAAACACTAATAGATATTATAAATACGAAGAAATTAGATTGAATTCATAAAACTAGGATAAAAAATTGTTATGAAATATAAAAATTAGTGATCGATAATATTTAAATTATTTTTATTTAATTTTTAATATAAAAATAAAATAATTTTTTAAATAAATTTAAATTATAAAATAAAAAATAAATTCATAGATTTTTATGAATATAAATAAAAATATTTTAAATTTAATTTATAAAAATTAAATTACAAAATTTTTAGTAAAAAGTATTATAAAATAAAAATTTTAATTTATAATTTTAAATTTATTTATAACAAATTTTTTATAAAAATATTTATAAATATAAAATTATAAATTAGTTTTTTTATAATATAAAATTTTATAATGGTTCAATAATTCAAATAAAATATTTAAATTATTTTTATTTAATTTTTAAAAATAAAAATAAATTTATAAATTAAAATATTAAAATTATAAATTAAATTTAAATTTTTTTTTAAAAATTAATTATTTTTATTTAAATATTTATACTATAAAAATTAAAATTTTATACGATAAAAAATAAAGAATTATACGATAAAAATTTTTTACCATAAAGAAATATTTATTATTTTTTTAAATTATAGTATTTACTATAAATATTTTAATAAAAATAAATAATATTTTTAATAAATTATAAAAATATTTATTATATATTTATTTACAAATAATAAATGTTATTTTTTAAAATTTATTGGGATATTTATCTTTTCCCCTTATTAGCACATGATTGCAATAGTCCCGTGACCGTGATGGTGAGGCATCCTGTTTCTGCTTACTCCCTGACAAATTCAATGCGTTTGGTAATTTCGCAGTATACTCAAGAGTAACGCTACAGATGGTAAGTAATGTGAGAATATTATTAATTATTAAAAATATTATAATTTTAATAGTTAATAAAAATAAATTATATGATAATAAATAATAATATTATTTAACTTAAATTTGTATATAATAATTTATAAAATGATTATATTTTTAAAATTAACAAAATTAAAATATTATATTTATTTAAATGCTTTATGAATGAAGGAAACGGTTGGGTCCAGGCGTGGGGATGGTGGACGCTGTATTTTAATTATTTTTTTAATAATTTTTAAAACATAAATTAAAAATTACAAGATTAAAGTGATTGTTTCAGTCGAGATATAATTTTCTTCTTTCAAATTTTTGTTTGTAATTTTTTAAACGTCATCCCAACCATCCGTCCCATGATGTTTTTATTTGTAATTAAGTTGGGTTGTGCTTGTGTGAGTAATTATTCATGATTAATTAAATTTTAAATTCAATAAATGAAAATTGAGTTTGCAATTGCATAATTAATGTTATTTTGTCTGGATTTTGATATTCAAAGCCAAAGAGGACCGTGCCGTACTCGTTAACTCGTCTTCATTCTCTCCAGAAAAAATGATTCCGTTTACGCAAGTTGACGAGAAATTTTAATTTTGAAAAATTAGTAGTGTGTAATTTTTTTTCTAATTATTTAGTTTTAATTATTGAGTATGTAAAATTATATATATAAGATAAATAAATAATTATATATATTTTTTATTGTATATAAAAATATAAAGATAATTATAAAAAATAGTAATTAAAAAATAATAAGAGGATCGTGGTCTTTAATGAAATATTTATGAAAAACAATATATTGATGTTTTGTTCAGGTATTTCATGGCAAGAGAAAAATAATGGAATTGGGAATCTTCAATCTTGGGACCATACCGGCAGACAGATAAAAACACCACCACCACTTTCCAATGGATCACAAAGTTGGCTTGGCGAGTGGATTTGCATAGAATATGCCAATGCCAATGCCAATGCCATTGCCATTGTCAATTCAATTAATAATTTATATTGGATACTCATAATTTTGCTTTAATTTTAAAAATAAGATTTAATTTATAAACATTAATTTTTACTAAAATATATTCTAATTATATTTCATTAAGATTTTGATTTAACGAACAATATTGCAGTTTCAATTTCAATTTGTAACTGTTGGTTTCTTTTCTTTTTTTTTCCTAATTTTTTTAACTGTTGAATTGATCTCATACAATAACAATATATATAATAGACTAAAAGCAACAGTCGATAAAAGAGGTCATTCCAGGAGCTTTTGTTTTGTTGTTGATTGCTTGATTGGTGATAAAGCTGAGGGTTGGAGGAGATGGAATACCTACAACATAAACAAATTCAATCACTCTGGAAAGGAATGGAAACCATTTGAGGGAAAGGCTTTGGTAAAAAAAATTAAAATTTTTTTTTTAATAATTTTATTATATATATATATTTTTTAATTTTTTAAATTTGGATTATAAAAAATTAAAAATACAACCCAAAAAAACTTAAAAAGTTGTACGTTTTGTAGTTATATGGTAACGTGAACCGTTATTTTATATTATCACTATAATAATAATAATAATTATTATTATTAATGTCCACTTGTCCAATAGGACAAAGAGATAAAAAAAACTGCAGGGATAGGAGTTGTTTCGATGTCGATTTCATATTCCAAATCCACCTTAGCAGCTAAGCAACATATTGAAAGAATCAAAGTTGTGTACGGCACAACAATGGAAGATGGATGGGTGAGACTGTGAGAGAGAGAGAAGTAAAATGACATGACATCCTCCTCTAGGCTGCCCTGACAGCTATTTGTTCCTACTTTGTATTCCATTATTTCCTTCCTTTCATGTTGTCTATTGGCTGGCTGGCTTTAATAAAAATCCAACATGAAAATTGAAATCCAATTCCAAACCCAATCAATCCATTCCACCATCTGTCCGTGTTTTCTCTTGATTCCCGTATAGACTTGTTATCAACTGTATATCCTTTTATTGAAGAATCATATCAAATGTGAAATCTAAATCTTATGGATGGAATTTAATTATTGGGTTCATTTTATACGTAATTATGGTTTACTTTAAGAGAAGAATACTAATAATTGGTATATATTATATAAATTAACATTACAATCAATAATTAATGCTAGATAATAACCTCACCCTCACCCTCACCCTCACCCTCACCCTCACCTCGGCATCAAATGCATTTTTTAAACTCTTGATAAGGATTCATTTTTACCATAAATAATAAACTTTTGAATTTTGATGATCATTTCAATTTAAAAAAAAAAGAAATGATAAAAAAGACGTGTTTTTTCCAACTTATAGGTTTGATTGTAAAAACAGATAGGCTGCTAGGTGCTAGTTTTGTGCTTTTGATTTGATGGACTGGTTTTGAAAATTGAAAAGCCGCCCATAAGATGTTTGCAATCCCAATTCACTCATCGGAACGGAGTCTAGAAGGGAATGATGTCATGCTGAGCTACAATTCTCGTTTAGAACGTGCAAGGAATTTCAATCGAAGGGAAAAGATTTAAATAACCCACGCTTTAAATATTTGTCATAAAAACCTTTCTAGTTTCAGCTTGGGACAAATACCCACGGATTCTAACGGATAAAAAAAATATAATTTAACTCCTAGATATTTGATAATTATAATAAATTTAATAAAATTTTAATTATAAATTATAAATAATAAATTTTAATTTTTAATTTCTTTACCCTCTATCTTTTGTATATTTTTATTTTAAAAAATTATATTTTTTAAAATAGATAATTGTTAATAAAATAAATAACTATATTTATTTTATAATTAATATAACTGTATATAAAAAAATTATATTTATTTTACGGTTCATTGTTAATGTTTCTATTAAATGAGTAATTAGTATAATTATATGATTGTTTTGTATTCAATTCATTTAATAATATTATTTATACAATTATCTTATTCAATATATATATTAAAATTAATAAATTTATAACAAAGCAAAACAAACAAACAAATTACTTTATATTTTTATTAAAAACCTCAGAAAATTTTACCTCCATAAAAAGACCGCAGTCGGATATCTAATCCACAAAAGAAGAGAATAGTGGTAACTGTCACCAACAATGAAGATCTCATAACTCAAATTCTCTTGCCTGTTACTCACAGTTTTGCTTCTCTTTACACTCTCCAATACCCCAACTCTGTCGTCTTAGGCATTTTTCTCCGCAAAACGCTGATGGACACCACTAGAATCTCTGTCACAGGAAGTTGTGCAAGACCAGTTCTTCTTTCCCAATATCAAGTCATTAACCTTTGAATAAAAATAATATCAAAAACATCTCAAATCATGTTGCATAATTATTGTGTAATAAATAATTTTAATATTTTGAAAGAATTCGTTATCTAATAAATCTGCCTCCGATGACATTTGAGATGGCTTGACTTATTATGTTTAATGTTTTCAACACATTTAGAGCCCATGTTGGCAATAACCCAAAAGTCTAGCAACACATTTCCAGCCCATGACATTGAAAGCTGTTAGCCCAATACGAAGCGTCGCAACAAGAGTAACGATCAAAACAGTATTTGCATCAAGTTATACATCGATTCCGTAGCATCCAGCGTTCCCAGAGATAAAACCGATGTTGAACTATACTGATAATCAAAGCTTTATCCTTATTTCAGGCAATTTCCATCCATTCCTTCTTCATAATCTTCATAACTCAATGAATTCAATTTCCCCAAGTCTCTATTCCCTGCAGATATGAAAACGGAGTTCTACTAGTTTCAACTCAAATATCAGTAGGCTTTTGCCAGGTTCTAAGTATCTATTTCAGATAGCACAAGGTAATTTGCCTCGAAGCAAAAGAGTTAACACATTTTGATTTAGGTATGAAGAGAGAAGTTTGTCACAAAATTTTTCTTAATGATAGTCAGGAAAATCTTGGAGCAAGCAAAACTTCTTATGGTCGAACAACCTCAAACAAAAACATCAAATTGAAGAAGAAAAGAAATGTCAACATGCAAAACTCAGCCACAGTTCCTAATGTAACCAACCACCAATAACTATCTATGCACACAACGGGCTCATTCTTCATCCTCTTCATCTCCATCTCCACCAGCAGCCTTCTTGGCGGCAGCCTTCTGGTTCTTTCTCTTTACTCTACCAGGGCGTCCACCTCCAAAGGGACTTGTGAGGGAGAAATCAATGTGCTTCTGGGAGTCCACCCTCACCATGAATGAGGGAATATTAACAACCTGTCTCCCAACCCTGACAAGAAGAAATATAACTTAATATACAATAGAAAAATGATCAATGACCTACAAACGACGCAGCAAAAGCATAAAATCTAGAGCATCAATGTTTTGTAAAAGAGGTGCTCAAAACTGCCACTTACGAGACAACAATTTAGTATGTTCACAGAGATAAATTAATCATTGATTGACTCAACTTTCAAAAAGTATAATGACTAGTGGAAAGAAAGAATGTTTGATGATGGATGATACTCATGAGTACAATCATTTCAAAAATATACAACGTATTGCAAAAGTAAAATTGAGAAACAAAATGCAGTACAGATGTTGGATCTTGCAAAAACATTAAATGCACTAAGAAACAAGCCTAGAGCATGAGGTTACTAACCATTGAATGTATCAAGGTCCTAAACTGACAAGCCAAGTTAAGTCCTGATGCTATGACACAAAAATAGCCCAACTAAGAGGAGAGTTACAGATACAAGAAATAATTAAAGTGGAAGCTGAATTAGAGCCAAAACAAAATTAGGTATCATTAAAACTTCAAGCAGGTTTAAGATATCATAAAATTCCAGGTTGTGAGTCAATCCAACACCTTATAACAAAAAACAACAGTTATGTCCATCGAACCCTACTACCAAAAATGATGTTTCACAGAGCAAAAATAATGCAAAAATTTACACTTATAGATTTTTCTTAGGCACTCAAAAATTAAGAAAGGCTGTAACCGTGCCTACAAAGAAGAAAATTTCACACACGTCAGATTCATTTAATGCTTAACCTTAAACAAGGTCAATTTTGCACATTTCCGACAGAACAAGTAATTTATATTCATATATCATTCAATGCTGGGGTATAATTAGTGTAAAGAACACAGCATTGGTAGTTCCTGCTCATACTAACACTCTACACTGTTAATTCATAGGATTCAAAATGCATAAAGTATACCTGATGTGTCTCTGCCTGATAAGAACTCGGGCATGGTGGATTGACTTAGCCATACCAGACTTGAACACAAGGGTCTGGAGACGACGTTCTAGAAAGTTCTCCACAGTGAGAGCCAAGACGTAATCAAGCTTGTTCTGGCTCTCATCCAAAAGACCGTACCTGTTCATCCTCCTGAGAAGGGCCTCACCCTCAAAAATACGGCGTGGGTTCTTCTCATCAAGAGTGAGAAGGTCCCTTGCTGCATTTCGAATGCGACTCAGAGCATATTGAACCCTCCAGAGTTCCCTCTTGCAACGAAGCCCATACTCTCCCACAAGCCTCAGCTCGGCATCCAAACGTTCCTTCTCATATGGACGTCTTGGCTTCTTAAACGTTTTCCCAACTATTCATTTATGAACCATAATCATGAACTAAAATATTTAACAAGAACCATTACCTATAGGCAATAATATATTAGGAGTACTATAATGAGATAAAAATGAATCAAGAAATTCATACTATTTTACCAACTTCATCATAATCTCAAACGTTCTTTTCGGACAAAACATAATAGCAGCTGTCAAAACTCAACCTCTATATACTAGCCCCAAGACAATGTAAAGATAGAGAAAGTAAAATAAATTGCAAAGTACAAGACTATCATCCTTTAAACCACAGAGATCAAAATATTCTCTAGTTAACATTAAAAAACACATCCTCAGTTTCCAATATTTGAATTTCATGATACACAGAACCTTGATTTTCTTGTTTATTCCTCCACTTTCTTTACTTCCAAGTAAGCATATAATATCATCCTAATCATACAAAATTACCAACGCGACAGTGTCCAAATGAAACAAGCATCATTCACGGAGTATTTACAAGACATTTCCAAGTCAATAGATCCACATCATAGAAAAAATGTTAGCAATAAAATCACTACTTACAGTTTCTGTAATACGATACGTGCACCATCCTTGCCCGCTACCGGTGCGATCCTCTGTCTGCTATCAGTAAAGAAGACGAGTAGAGGTAGAGGAGGTTAACTGGCTAAGAAGCTGAACACGTTTAAAACAATCGTTATATGTGTTTTTCGAAACCCTAACCCTAAGTGCTTGTTGTCATAATGCCATTGGGCTACATGAGAAGATCCGGCCCATTTATAGTTACAGATATAAAGTAGACAACGAGCCCAGATTAAATGGAACATGTTTGATTCGTTAATTTATCTCTGAGGTCTGTTCTATTAGAGATTTGAAAACACTAACTTATCATATAACTTAATTTTAATTTTTGTTTAAAACATATAAAATAAAGTCAAGTCATTATATGGAATTATATAATATGTCTGTACATCAATTGGTAATTCAATCCAATTAAAACAACATTAGTTTGAGTTATGGAAATGTATCTAAAATTTTGAATTATATATTTTAAAATATTAATATTTTCGTTGTGTGTATCCTCGGATCAAAAATCCTGTGTCCTTGTTTTTTTTGGTTGACAGTAACATTAGGTCTCGAATAAATAATATTATTTATATCATTTTAAATAATCTGATATTTGTAAGTGAGTGGGCATATGATATGATAAATAATTTTTTCAAAAAAATATAAAATATATTATTAAAAAAATTTAGGACGTCGATAATCTAATTTTAAAATTGCATTCAAAATCACGAATTAGTGGTCCACCTGTCACTAATTAATAATCACCCAAATCAAAAGGAGTCGAAGCTTTAAGCCTATGTCTTACTGGACGGGGTTTAAGCCAACTAGGGAGCACCTTCTGAAACGATGAGATTTGATCAGATTACCCCTCATTTTAGCTTCAAAAACCCTTTATAAACCCTAAAAATGCAGACCATTCGCCGCATAGTATCAACATCAATCACAAAAACGAGGACGACAACACTTCTCTCGAAACGCCATTTCAACCCATCAATTCTCGTCAAATCGCTCTCCACCAAACCCCCAGCCCCAGGAAACGTCGAGGAAGAGTGGAACGACGCCTGGGAAACCGCCTGGCTCCCAGAAGACCTATCACCCAAGAACCGAGCTCCGTGGGAAACAGACGTGAACTTCGTCTCAAATGATTCGAATTCGATCTTTTTACCATCAGACGTGGATGCGGAGACGAAAGCGTTTGTGGAGGAGATGAATGAGAACTGGGACGAGAGGCGAAACAAGAAGGGTAAAGAAACAGAGAGAATAGATAGCAGCGGGGAGGGGAGTGATAAGCTGTACAGTTTGGAGAGTATGAAGAGGGATTATAGGTTGAAGAAGCAGAGGATTCATGCTGGATTGTGGGTGAAGGAGATTGAGAAACAAGAGGAAGCTAAGTTGGGTGATTTGCCTGCGAATGGCGCTCATGATATCGATAGATTGCTCGATAGCTGCTCTGAGTATGCTCTGTTTTTTTCTCTGATTCTGAAATTATGCTTTTGCTCCTTTGATTCTTATTATTGAAATATGCAAATCACAATATAATCTTATTGTGGGATCTGTTTAATCTCTTTGGTGATGCTGTCTGCAGATGAATGGAATTTTAATTAGGCTTATGATTGCAAGTGAAAGCGGTTCGTACTATTTTTGGTTATTAGAGATAGAATTAAGTGAGATGTGATGAGAATAGATTCAAAAAGAGAGCAATCTTGCAAGTTCAAGTAGGAACTTCTACCGGCGTTTATGGTTTTATTGCTTACTAGAGATTAGAATGTTATTTACATTGTCATCGAGAGGCTGGCTTTGATTGGCAAAATCCAATATGAAAATGTCAAATTTGATGAGCGTTTAGACAGCTCAAATTTCTCACACTAGCTGAACTTGTCTTTTGAATCACCCATTTACATAATTGACAATTAATCATTCATGAAAGTCTTGATCAATGCAATTGGTGACAAATGTATTTCCAATTGATTTCATAAGTTTTGGAAATAATACAAATGTAAAATTTTTATACTCTCTGAGTTCCAGCTGTATTTAATTGTTGAAGAGTATGTTGGTTATTGTGGCTTTTGAAACCACAGTAGTTGCGGGATGGAAGGACATGAAGTCAAATATTAGTTGAAAAAGAAATGAGAAAACCAAACATATCATAAATCTAGTCTGGAGCAACTTATGAACATAAATTACACTATTGGTGAAATTGTTGTTGATTTAACAGTTAAAAAAATGCAGAATATTTGACTTGGACAATGCAAAGATCCCAAGCTCTTCTGAGTTCAAAAACAAGCCTGATGGTTGGGAAACAACATCAAAGGAACAAGATGGAAATGTATGGGAGATGTCACAAAGAGAAGAAGATATACTTGTACAAGAATTTGACCGCCGAATTGCATACTGCAAATTTCAGGTGTGTCATATGCACTGATATATTCCTTTTAGCCTATTCATACTTAAGTAATAAGTTGAAATGCAGTTATGGTATTATACTCTTTTTTTTCCTCACTGTGTATCCAAAATGTTCACCGTTCATCGTCTTACGTTTGGTTTTGTGGGTTTGGTGCACAGATAGCTAGTTTTATTAAGACTCACATTTTTAGTCGGAGGAGACCTATTGATGGGTGGAAATATATGATAGAGGAGATAGGGCCAAATGCCAGGAAAGGGAAGGGCAGTGTTTCAAGGTTGCCAAGTCTGTCTGATTCCTCAACACAACCATTCAAGGAAGAGAAGACACCAATTAGCAGCAGCGTTACTCCTTTGAGGGGGAGGCCGTTCACTTGCTGTTTGCTCTCAAATTTTTACATCATAGTTAGAGATGTTGCCGCCAAGGCAGTGATGGCTATATGTTTTACCATAATCATGTCACTGGAACTTTTTCTCTGAATAATGTAGCAACGTATAGACAGAAAAAGTATTTATTGTAAGCTAAAAATGTGTGTATTCTCTCTGAAATATGAGGCTCGATTACTGAATTTTCTAATACCATCACTAAATTACAAAATGAAGTTATGGTAAGAATTTAGCTGCAGAAATGAAGCGGTTTTCAAGAAAGATTTGGCAAGAGATGAGGCAACAACACCCTCAAAGGAAAACAGAAAACCATCTAAGAATGAGAACTTGTATTAACTAATTTAGGGACAAAAAATGAGGGAAAAATAACCGCGAAAGTCAACAGTTAGTAAGAAAGTCCGTATTTCTCAACATGTACATTTACTTTTTCCTTGTAATCTCTTTCCTACTTGGGATTTTTTTTTTTTTAGTTTCTCTCTCAACCTACTTGCCAACATCCTACAATCCGTTGTAAAACACTGCTGAATAACGAGGACAAAAATTTGCAGCTTCAAGTGGCGGGGAAGACATTCATCTAGGATAAGCATACCTTCTTATGGTAAATTGAGGAAGCAACAGCTGCTAATCTGCACCATGGACTTTGTACTGCTCACATACTTTGGCACCATTTTCTGCCCACCACTTCTCTGCCTCTTGTTCTGTGAAATACTTTCGACTGTAGAACAACATTTAATTGTTCAGTCAACAGACAAAAAAAAGAAGTGGATGATGCTATAACAAGACATTGAGGTCTATTTGCCTTTTGAACAACTCAAATTCTTGGTGCATAAAAATCGCTAGAAAGATGCTAAAGATTGTGTCTCTAGTTATATAACGGCAGCTGCTTTTCAAGAGTGATTGGAGGTAAGTTTACTTGTGTATCAAATGAATTTAAAAGATTGATTATAGTCAATGAGAGATAATTAAAACCAAAGCAAGACACCGACCCTCCATGTGAATAGAGAAGGCTAAAGGAAGATATACTGTAGAAATAGAAACAATTTCAAGCCCTAAAATCTAACAGATGATAATCATGTTCATTGTATACCTGAAGCGAACACGCTTGAGTTCGTTACAACCACTTGGCAAGGAAGACAAAGTGATGTACACTCCAGGTTCATCTTGCACCGTCCACTCTTTCATTTCATTTTGTGCCTTGGCTCCATTTCCATTTGCTGAATTTCGGTTGGACTCGCTTTCAGGGGCTATTGTGTTTGTTTTCTGGCTCTCAGTTGAAGACATGTTCCGTCCACTAGAGGGACTTTTGGCAGTAGAACTTGAAGTGAAGCTTGGGCTCTCTTCTTTTTGTGACTTTTCAGCCATCTCTTTCAACTGTAGTATGAATCAAACATTCAAAATCAGAAAAATTTACCACTTGAGAGCAATATCTAGGATAGGCTTCTAAATATTCTTGTGTGTTTAAAATACATTTGGCAGAATGTTTTTTCTTTTAATCTTTTATTATGTTGCTAGTTTTATACTCCTGGTTGTTTCATGTGTATTTGTCAAAGAACACAATCACATTCCCAGTATAGTTTCACTGACATGGGAATGAATTACACAAATATCGGTACACTAAATTTGCAGAACATTTTCTCTTGCAAATCCATTCATTAGTGCCAGTCTCATCTAAGTAGCGGCATCCTCAGGAATGCAGAACATAATTCTCCACTTTTCATTCATTAAAATTGAATAATCTTCCATACTTGCTGGTGAGGGTGTGATTCTATGCAATGGCCTATATATCTTTCAAATAAAGTAACTAGGTAGTAGTTTCTAATAATGATGATAGTAATTGCATATTCATGTTCAACATGAAAAAATGGAATGCAATAATTAACATGCACAGGATATCTAATAATTGCTTTTTTAAAGCTGCTTGTCCCCGATGTTCCTATAATAAAGTTTTGCTGCCCTTTGATTGATTGTTACAAAATCCTTACTAGGTTTAATGTGTATCTCTGAATTCAAATCCCTGTTTATGTCTTTTCTGAAGATAATTTATTGAACAAAATTGCTTGTGTAAAATCCAATCTCCATTTTTGAAGTTCTTAAAAAGATAAATGTAACCTGAGTAGTTAGGGACTTTATAACTTCCTTAGCAGATCTGCATTTTTCAGCTTCATCTTCCGCTATAGCAGTGACTGTCTTTAATTGCTTTGATGTTCTTCCAAGTTCAGTTTCAAGATTCTGGGATTTGGAAGTAAGCTCTTCCACCTACAAAGTACTTTTGGTATCAATCAATCGAATTGAATTAGCTAAGTAAACTTAAATCAGTCAAATAGCTAATCTGATTGGATCCCTCACCCACTTCCATGAGCAACTATAGCTACTGAAATATAGATAAAATGAGTACATAAAATTTACAAGGATGAAATACAAACTAGTTTTGGGAATTTGTAATACATCACTAGCTCTAAATTAGACTTATTTCCTCAATGAGTCATCGTGAATATGCATGGGGTTACATTATTGCAATACTTCAAACTTTGAGAAGTAATCCCTATGACTTTCCAACAGCCTTCACTGAGAACCTCAAAATTCTAATATGGAAAATTACCCCATGAATAAAAAAATTAGATTCCAACTATTTATAGCATCAAGAAATCAACAGAAATACAAGCTTGGGAGTTTTTAACTGTTAAAGGCAAATGAGACATTTAGGATATCTAAGTTATCTTTATAATTGGACATTATTAGCAGCCAAAATAGATTGTAACAAAGGAAAAGATCAAAGAAAGAACTCAAAGTTTTGTGTTACTTTATCAAAAAGCATAAAGTAAAACTCTTGAGGAATTTCATCAGCAATAAGATCTAAATATTTTTTGAACATAAACTTTCATAAGATTGCACATTTTCACTTCTTGTGCACTAACTTTTTAAGAGATAGAACTACCATTCAGAAAATCTTCATGATTTCAAAGATGGAACATATTTTCTACACCTCCCACACCTGCTCACTGATTGTTGTCCATAATAATAATAGAATAATGCTATTCATCTTAAAATTTTGATCCCAAAATGTACCCTAATGACTTGGCATGTATTTATTGGATAGTTAAAAGGTGTAATGAACAACTTTGGAAATTGTAACAATTCTTTATGCAATGAATGCTTATTTACTCACTTGCCATATCATTTGAGATGCATTTCGGGATCAAATTGTTGGGAAGAGTATTATTACTCATAATAAAAATGTATACCAGAAGGGAGAGGGTAAATGCATAATTTTACAGTGGCTACTTCATTCTTATGAAAATCAAAAAGGAAATTGAAACTGCAGAAGCCTTTAAAATGCATATTCAGCCAGACATAGAGCATAAAAAATAAGGATTCAGATGTACCTAAGGGCGTGACTGCATAAAATAATAGATTAGTCATTAAAGCATCTATGACAGTCCTACCTGTGCTCTTAACTTCACGATTTCTTGGTTTAGACTCTCATTCATATACTTTGAATCATCGACAGTCACTTCAGAAACCTGAGGAGGACTTGACTTGCCTAAAACAGGCGATGCTGCTATAACTTGCATTCTGGAACTGGAAACAGAAGCAGAAAATCTTTTCTTAGAAGGTACAGCTGGAGAAGTTGATGCTTTTGATGAATAAAAGCTCCCCTGCTGAACATTTTTATGAACTGGGGAAACATGGATATCGTGTAATTCTTGTTTAGAATTTTTCTTAGAATGCCTGCTTTCAGTGTGTCTGTTTGAATCAATGGATGAGCGTCTTGAAAGTTCTGCCTGCAATCTGGAACCCTGACCCTCTCTATCAGCCACCTCAATGGTTTTGTGATGCACATTTCCCTTTTTGACTCTAGGACTTCGCATAACAGAAACAGATTCCATGGCCTTTTTAAGTTTATTAAAACAATCATCACACACACGATACGGCTTGTTCATTGTAGGAGCCAGAGCAGCTCTCATGGATTTCCTATTGCTGCATGCTTTGCAAAAGACCAACCCACAGTTGTAACAATTGTGACGTTTTCTTCTGAAACCAAATGGGTTACGACAACTGGAGCATACAGAGTGATCAGCACTAGATACCCATTTATGAAGACATATAACAGCGGTAGAGTTAGAACCACATACTACACTCTTGATTTGCTTGTCTTTCAGGAAATCAACAACCGTAGGTGAATTTCTATCATCTTTGTCTCCATGGCCTAATTGCCCATTTGCACCCTTTCCCCACGTGAAAACTTCCATTGTGGAAGTCAAGGCTGCAACATGATAAGCACCACAGGCAATCTCTTCCACAGAACTGTTGGCTATTTTACCTTCAACACGAGTAGGAACCAACCCATCAGCAGTGGGAATCCCCAGCTGTCCATAGGCAGTACTCCCCATTGTATATACATGTCCTGAGGTTGTAAGAGCGACTGTGAGATTATTCCCACAGGCTACTTGACAGATGTTTTCATCAATCAATGGAGCCACACACTCAGGAACGAGTCTAGGTTCTTTATTGCCAAGTCCAAGTTGACCTTTATCTCCATCCCCCCAGGTGAACAGCTTTCTTGAGGAAGAGCTACCAGAAGATGAAGAACTAGATGATTCAATCACTACTTCAACGACTGCAGCAGTGTGCCAAACACCACAAGCAACTCTCATTGTTCTTAGTCCTCTTAATGTTTCTACTTCTCGTGGAACACTTGTACTAATACGATCTCCATGGCCTAGGGCACCAAAAGATCCATCTCCAAAAGTAAACAGCTGACAGGCAGATGTTAGAGCAGCCGTGTGCCAGAGACCACAAGATATATAAGATATATGTAAGCCATCCATGTGTCCACTCACTTTCTTGGGAATCCAGTGACTGACTTCAGTTCCATGTCCCAGCAGACCAGAATTATAAGCACCATCACCCCATGTATATAGGTCCCCGGAGCGTGTAACAGCACAAGTGTGATATTCTCCGCATGCTACTAATTCAACATTCATACCACTGAGAGTTTCAATAAGCTTTGGCTGGTGAACGTCTGCTTCTATGCCATGCCCAAGCCTGCCTCCCGATTCCTCCCCCCAACTGAAGATCTCCCCCTGTTTAGTAACTAATACAGCATGCTTGCCACCACAAGCAATGTTATGAACATCCAAAACCACTGTTGACTCCAATGCCTTAGGTAAAAGTGTGACTGTGTTGTGGCTAAAAGGGTAACCAACCTTATACTTGCCACCATCCAAAATTCCATTACTTATACCTTCTCCCCAGATGAAAACATCACCTAAGGAATCAAAGTCCTCCCGACAAGAACCTTGGCTTGATGAACTTACAGCACTAGATAAACTGATTCGAAGTACATCAGATGCAGAAGTTCGATCATTTGAGTTATCTGTACATGCATTTATCAAAGGACTTGGAGAAAAGGCAACTGACTCTGCTTGACTGCCACTATTGGCCACTGCAGTGTATGATATTATGTCAGCAAATGCCTTCCCCAGTCTGTTGTTTGAAACATTCTCCAAAGGCACTTGTGCTCCTTGAGTATCTCCAAAATCCTGAAGAAATAGCAAAATGTTAATCAAACAAGGGAAATGAGGAAAACGATAAGGAAAATGAGAAAAACAATCTGATTGTAATAAAGTGAGTGACTAGTACAAGATATTGCTACGCACAAATGGGATAATAGTAGGAGAACTTTTTTGAATACGAGCATGTGGACTGTCTGATGATGTACTGCTACTTCTTGTGTCAATTTTCCACTTACTGTAGCTACCACGACTGATCAATGCCTTCAGACCAACAAACCAAACTTCAGCTTCATCCTTGTCTTTACAAATCTGTCCATAAGACAAAATTGTGTCAATAAATATCTGCAAGTTATAAATTTCTTGCTGTCCAAATAAGAAATAGAAAAACCTAATCTAAATATGATAATAAATGAATGAATTTAATTCATGTTGATGGGTACATAGTATTCTTATACTAAAGAAACCATCACACAGCCACACTCACCAAATCCAAGGATCTATCATTGCATATAAGAGAAAATGATTGATACTCCTTTTCAGGTCGAGGATAGCGCTGAAATATTGCCTGAAGAAAGTCACCAGTACAATTGTTGAAGGTTTTGTTATTGATGAATAAGTAAACATTAAGACCTATAATATATCTCTTGAAAGAAAACCAATCAAAAAGGGTCGCAAAATATTATAAGTGTTTGTACAGAGCAATAAATATTAAAGCATCCCATATGCATCTCCCTCAATAACATTCTTTCAAACTCAAGTAGGCATGTGAGGTTTCATAACGTTCTTTTCAATGTTTTGGTAGAATTTTAAGGGGTTGAAAAATCCTCAACAAACTTACAGTACGCTGTCCTGGAATAATCTTTGAAATTTGACTCAGCTTAAGCTGTCTTTCTTCTTTGCCAGAGTACCAGATCAACATAGACTCATCCTGGAACACAAAAGCAATCTGATTACTTAGACAAGAGTTAATAATTCAATTATACTACTACTCTCCACCATGTTCAAATTTTAAAGGTTGTTTATTCAAGAGTGAAGCCCAAATAACAATCTTTTCTGCAGAAAGTGCAAACACAATTATTTGTCTTATAACTTTTTAAAAATTGACAAAAGGTAATTCATTGAATGTCCTTTTGCTTGAGTTTAAAGGGAAACTTCTAAGCCAAAAGGGCATATTGTGAAAATACGACAAGAAAGCACCTATTTCCTTCTATTTAACATGAGAACTGGTCTCCCACCGAGTCTCTTGTGTTACTACTCTATACCCCCTCCCCAAGCCCTCTTTTTCTTTAGTGGTTTTCTTACATAAGTGATACAAAGTTCTCCCTCCACAATCACAACTACACATAAAGAGAAAATGATATAAATAAATAATAAAGGAAAGGGATTTTGTGAGGAAAATTTTGTTCAGTAGGTTTACCTATATCAAACAATGATGGGGCTACTAAGTTACAATGGAGGCAGCATTTAGAGATTCTTATATTAGTTATTCATAGAGAACAAAGGAGCAGTTGATTGAACTATTTAGTGAGTTCTGGAAGGTCTTTTTTCCTACCTGTCCCAAAATTTGAACCCTAAGCAGTAGTAGAATTGTCCAAGCAGGGAAAACACACCAAGTAAACTTACTTTTGACAGTTGGAAAGGACAGAACTTTGGCTTTCCTCTGCGGCCATACTTCAGCAAATACGCGCCTTTCTTAAGTGCTATAATGGCCTGTAAATAAATTTTAAAAAACCAAAGGTGTCTATTAAAAGAGTAAAATCTTTGCAATGGTAAACATTTTGGAAAATGGCAACTAAAATTCATGCAAGAAGAGAGCACAAGGCTTTTGTTGCTCAACATGCTTTTTGGACATGATCTTCCTGATTGACTACTTAATTATCCCCAATTTGAAATTAAAATTGTGTATACCAGCAATAACTGATAACAAGAAATTAACATGCAGACACAAGCAAACTCCTAAACCCACTCATTACAAAAAATTAAGAAAATGAACCTACAGAAGAATGCTGAAAAGCATGCTAAAATACCTTCAAAAGTAAATAAGGATTAATAATTAGTGTCCAATGCAATCAAAACATGTTATAATCATCATTCACTAACTACATGGTATTAATCATCATTCATGAACTACAGGGTAATAGTTTTGGCATATGACTTCCAAAGGACCCGACAAACAAGTATCAAACTTGATATCAAACTGCCTTCTACAAGTTAATTACACTATTCTCTACACCTTTTAGTGATACCCTCTGAGTGTGAAACAGAAATCCAAATGTAAATAGAACCTAGCAATTAGAAGATAAACGCGTAAAGCCAACACTACTACAAGTACAATAATGGTTTTCATTAAAAAGTGAATAGCAAATTTTTGAAAGTTGATCAAAATATAAACCTGCTCGATATCCCTCTCGGCTAGACCTACTTTCTGAGATTCAGCCATTCAAGGAGCCCTCCACATGTAAAACCAATATCCATTTGATCAACCTCCAATTCTAAAGTATTGTATATAATAAGCAGCCAATCTCCAACTCCTTCCCATAACAAATAACAACAAAGAAAAAAAAATCGCCAAGTTTCTAAGCAAAACTGCTTAGAAATGCAAATACTATTCTTTCATCTATCCCATAATAACAAAGGCACCGTAAAATTTAATGTTTCAGCTCAAGAACTCTACAAAAACCCTAGCAATTCAACAATGCCACACACAACAGGACTTCACTCATCAATATCCAGCTCTTGCATGGCTAAATTCACTTCTTAAAAACCGAGAAACCCTAGAAATACGTGTGCACTTTCAAATTTTCCAACGAACTCTTCAATTATCGTACATTTCTGCATCAAAGTAAGCGTATGATCCAAACCGTTGACTATACACCAATAGCCATTGCATTTTACCTACATTCCAACCAGAATAGAAAAATTAGCCAATTTAAACAACATTTTGATGGAAATGTTATTGAGCTCGTAGAGAAACGGAATACCTTGAAACTCGATACGCAGAGGTGTTGGATTCGTGCTCTAAAGATGATGAAAGAAAAAATGAAATTGCAAGTTTTGTTAACATTCGCGTCTTTGGATTTGGATTTTGTTTATTTTTGATTTTAATCCGAATTTTAGAGATTAATTAACTGTTTGTTTTTAAACTAATTTCGTTAGCTTGTGTCAGTTAATGCCACGTCAGCAACTGAAATCTCCCTGATGCGCTACATTGAAAGATGACAGATTGACTGATTTGGCATCTTTAAAAGACTAGTAATGATTGAACGCTTCACATAAATCCATATGCAATATTTTTTTAAAAAATTAATTGGCTGATTTGGCTCGGAATGATTTCATACATTGTGGACTATCGTATCAATAGTCTAAATTAGAAAAACTAAAAGAAAAAAAAATTCCATAAAACGAAATGGAGATACAGATTACCTCTGCGGTGGATATATGTGATTTGATTCCATTTTTGATAAAATTTTAAATCGACTTGGATATTATAGTTTAAAAAAAAACAATTCAATATAATCTATTAATATATCACAAATCCTTTTAAATTAAATCATAAATTATAATTTAAAATAATTTGAATTTGTGGTTTAAATTATATTATAAAATTTAAAAAATAATAATTAATTATTAATAAT
>JAVXUL010000012.1:5982925-5997723 GCA_035590515.1 Trichilia minutiflora | reverse complement strand
ATGAGTATTGTTGGCAAAATCTGAATCATTCATTTTTTGTAATTGATGGTCTGAATTTTGCCAACAATACTCACAGGGGTGATTGAATTTTATGCAAACTTTAGGGGAATTTGAAATTACCCCTTAAAAAAACATTAACTGCAATGTCAATGTCATAAACAGAAACAAAATGGTGCAGAAATGAAGCCAAAGAAAACTAAATTGTGGTAGGTCATTTCCATCTACAGTTCAGGAAGAAAATATCCACCTCGCTAAAACCACAGGAAATTCAATAACTAATTTTGTTTTGACCATTGAAAGACCTGCCATAACTTCATAATTGGATATATAGAATGAGACAGCTCCAATCCCTTGACAGATACAAATTAATTGCTGCGGCAAGCAATGTTATGCAGTACAATTTATTCTTTATTATTTTTTACTTACTCCTATGGACTGACCATGAAGAACACAATTTGATAGAAAATAAAAGAAATGTAACTCACAGTAAATTATATACATTCTAGCAAATTTCAGGCAATATGGCAAAAATGAATTTACAGTTCATATAATTGCATTATGCAATTTGTTACTATTGTTCTTCTTTCCTATTGTCCACTTGTGCTACCAATATAGATATATCTATGCAAATGCAATGATATATATATGTATAGAGTGTGTGTGTGTGTGTGTGAAAGAAGATGGACATTGGATTTCTCCATTCTTTGTCATTTAGGCAACGGAATGGACCATATGATGTTTGCCAGATAAGAGGTACCATTTTAATAATAATTCAATCCATCATTGCCATCCATGAAAGTAGCTTGTGGACAAAATCGGGTA
Organism: Trichilia minutiflora; assembly: GCA_035590515.1. Taxonomy (NCBI): domain Eukaryota; kingdom Viridiplantae; phylum Streptophyta; class Magnoliopsida; order Sapindales; family Meliaceae; genus Trichilia; species Trichilia minutiflora. Next base: position 5,996,901 of record JAVXUL010000012.1, on the reverse strand, counting down.
ATATAATTCAAGCAGCTAGCTAGCTAGCTCTTTAGCTTGGCTTTCCATGAACATTAATAATTAATATATTTCAATTCCATGCATATATAGATGGCCCGGTCATAAGAAATAAACATAAAAACAAGAATGCTGATGAGCAATCGATAGGCCAGACTGTTAACAATATGTGTGCCTGTGCTTGCGTGCATGTGTGTGTGTGTGTGTAATTGCCAGGTTGTGTACAGAAAACCCCGTTGTCTAAGCATTATGGCATTCCTTGTGTCCTTTAATTTTGCGACGCTTCGTATTATTGTAGTTTTACTTACCTTTAAAAGAACAAATATTACTTGTAATATAAGACGAACATTTTGCACAAACAACTTTAATTAGTGTTTTTTCTCAAACGGACTGAAATCATTTCATCACATTTCAGAATCGCATGCATCTATGGATATAAGAGAGGGCCGGGTTAATGAATTCTCTGGTTAATCAGTGCATTGGGCAATCAAAAAGTTAAAAATGGAGATCAGAAGGTACAATTAGTATACTTAGAAACGTTCGGTTGAATGTTTCAAAATTACAATATCCGTGTGATTGATAATATATTCATGAATATTGAAATTTAGTAAATCAAAATCCTTTATATATAATTACAGCTTTCCGATTAATTTGAATTCATTGAGAGACAGTACGAACAAGAGGATAAGCGTCTGTTGAAGAATTAAGGACAACTGCAGTATTGCATACCTATAATGGTATGAAGTTGATAACTTCGGATCAAATGCACGCTGTTAATGATGAATTAATAAAATCCTACCCCCAATCAGAGATTGCCTCTCTAATTAAATTACATTAAGAGAAGTTTGGATCGCCATTAATTATTGAATTAACTCTTGGTGCTTATTACTATTATTTCAGTAGAGAAGTTGGCAAAGGAAAGACATTATTCACTAACAAGCTAAAATATATCAGAAATTTTGAAGTAAACTATGAAAATGCTTATAAACTAAATTCCACATATAGGGAAACACATTTTGACAATTAATTTAAAGCCAAATGTGCTTTGTATGATCAAAATCCAGCAAATTTTTTTGCTTACGTAGTGTATACAATTTTTTTTTTTTTTTTTGAGATTTTTTCTATATTAATGAACTTTGGTGATTTAAGGAGACCAATTGCAAGATGACCTAACTCGTACGTAATGAAAAATTGTAAAAATTTAATATTCAAGGCATGGATACCATTCTAACTTACCACACTATTTCAGATGTGTAGAATTATTTTATTGTGATATATTGAAAATGGCTATCTCACCATGATTGAGCTAGCACATACAAGTTGAGATATATATTTTTACATTATCATGTCCCACAATTTATATATATATATATAATTATTTATCCACCATCAGTAGCAGATATGACTGCTGAATTAAGGTAGGGATATATATGAACAGCAAGCAAAACAAATGTCCATACACTAATAATTAGAGTAAAGATAGAAGAGTACTTCTCTTCTTCAAGAAATTAGGGTTCTATTAATCCAATTAATTTATCTTAGTTTTCCAACAAACAAAACTTGGCTCCTCCGCATCTATACCATGTTGATTGGTGATTACTAAAATTGTAAATAGAGTCATAAAATTAAAATTTAGTCTTCCCCCTTTAGAGAAGAAACTGTCATATATTATAGCAAAAGCAGATCACATAAAAGGAGTTAAGTTTTCTAATGCAGAAAGCATGCAAGCATTTGAAGAGAGGTACTTTAGTTTATTCATATGTATAGAGGGAGAGAGATAGAGAAAGAATATATAAGTAATCATTCACCAGAGATCATAACAAAAAAGTAAAGCCAACTGATAATCTTAAATGCTTTTGAAGTCCCACGTCTCGGATTGCCTGCAACACTGTACTACACAAATTAAAGAAAAGAGTTAGGATAATTCATCAAGAAATGACCCACGCCGTTCAGAGATAAATAAATATTTATTGGGACAGGTATGCATGGAAGAGTCTTTAATACCAAACATATCAATCTCTATTTCTCAAGCAACTTCTTATACGAAAAGGATGAAGAATGATACCGATCAATCATCTTGCTATAGTCAATGCGTTTTTGCACATTAAGTTTTAGGCAATATCTCTACCTGATGAGAGAGCAACCTGGATGATTATATGTCATCCTGTGTGGGCTCCTCTCCTTCTCAGCTAGCTAGTATGTATAACATTGGACCATTTCCTCTTGCTGATTTTGATTGTACCAAAATCACTAGAGCATGTAGTATATACTATAACACGGGTGGGAGAGATGTCGAAAATTGAGTGAAAGAAAACTAGAATGGTTTTTGAGCGATAAATTAATTGTGACTATGAGTTGTTAAACCTAACATCAAGAGCAAGTTATGAGTAATATAATTTAAATTTTATAAAGATGCAATATTACATGCACATTAATATGTTTCTTGGACTCAAAGTTATATGATATAGGTAATCTTGAAACATTAACAAACCAATTGTGACAAGATACTGCATGCTTCGTCACACGACTCACACCAAAAAGGAAGATTGAATTCCTTACCACAACTTACTAATAATCCTGTTAATATTCTCAAACCCTAAACATTCTTAGAGTAATAATCCTCAAACCAAAATGGAATAGCAAACTCAATTTCAAAGCAGTCAAACTTGCGACTGTAATATATAGCTAAAAAAACGCAAAGCATGATGACCAAGACATACATTTCTGTAATTGATGAACTAGGAATGGTGAGTACTAGTTGTCTCTTGTCCATCTTCTCCTCCGTGGTGTGGATGTGATCCGCCGGCCGGAGACTCCGAAGCACCAGCACCTGGCATGTTCCTATACACATTGAGTGCTGCAAGCATGCCTAAATGGCTGTCAGCCATCGCACCACTAGCACCAATTCCTGAACCCAATTGTTGTCCCGGCAAAAGAGCCATAGGGGTCGGAAAATTCACAAAATGCACCCCACTAGACAAGGAACCTCTATACATATTACTGTTACTAACGGAAGGAAATGTCCAAATGGGGTCACCAGTACCACTCATAACTTGGTTACTAGGATTTGTCATCGCCCAAAATGTTGCCGGAATCGGACTATGATTTGCTGGAATGGATCCGGTGCTCGATTGTACCAAGTAACTCCCCATCTGCCTTTGTGACAATTCTTGCTCCGGTCTTCGTTTTCTCCACATACTCGTTTCGGCATCCGACACATCTAAGCTTGTATTATTATCAGCTCGTAACTCTTGCTTAGTTTGTGACATGGCATTGACATTCCCACTCAAAGGAAAACTCAATGAACTATTATCATCTGAAGATAAAGCAACACCAGGAAACAAATTCCTTCTCTGTTGAGATGAATCGTCAATTACATTCCTTTCCCATTCACTTCTCATCCTCCATTGTTGTGAACCAAAATTTGGGTTGAAATAAGTGTTCCTCAAATGAGTTGCAGACATACTTGACCCTGAACTCCTTAAAGAAATATTAAGGGACGTAAAGTTTGCTGGAATAGTACCTGTCCCCGTGGCGGCAATGACAGCAGGCTCAGCTTGTTGAAGTAACCACTCAATTGTTTCGCCGTCCGATTTGTGTCCAAGTTCTCTGGTCAACTGAAAAACCCTAGCGGCACAGGCAGCAGGCATACGGATCCGGCGTCCCCGTCCTTCCACTTTTGTGTGCCTGTCTTTCGTTGAAGTTCGTTTGGGAGGAGGTTTATTTGCAGCAGCTGTCTCAGAGATGACTTCTTTTGAGGTTGTTTCTGTGCTGTTGTTGCTGTTGATATTTTTGTTTTCCTCTTCGTTTGCAGCTGTGTTTCTGGTTAGGGAAGGATAACCGGAAGTCGAAAAGGAACATGAAGCTTCGTGTAGTTGGAATTGTTGATGTTGTTGGTGTTGTTCTCTTTTCTCTAGAAGTTGTAATGGGAAATTAGGCCTGGTGCGGATCCCATTATCTTCTTCCATGATCATGAATAATATTTTAAGTTTTCTTTTTTCAGCTAGTACATCTGCAAATTGATCCTCAACTCAGGTCCCAAGTGGGTCTATTATTTTCGCTTTAGCTAATTTGTGTGAACACTATACCTTGGAAATTCCTCTGAGATGGGAGCATCTGGATGCCGAGTTGTTTTCTCTAATGAGAGAGAGAGAGAGAGAGAGAAAGGGATAAGGGAGAAGAGGAAGGCTAGAAGCTTTAAGCAACAAATACAATGAGTGAGAATTATAAGAGGGGTGGGCTAAGAAAACCAATAATATTTTTGGGGATTTGTTCTTAATTTTTTGAAATTTTAATCAAATTAAATTATTACAAATATTATATTTTAAAAAAATAAAATAAAATTGGTGGTGGTCTTTTTATTGTGGTTGGACAGTCCCTTGATTCAGACTCCACGTGCGGTGCTCTTTATCATTCATTCCATAAAGACAGTGGTGGCCTCAGGTGGGACCCCATTCTCTCGAGTCAAAAAAACACTGAAAGAAAAGAAAACTGAAAAAAAAATTTCAATCAAGTGGCTCCCAATCCCATCAAGTTCATGTAGTCATGCCCTTATCTTTGTCTTTGCCATTATTTTCTCAATAGCACTGTCCACTTATTAGTAATTTTTTTAATTTTTTGATTTTATATTTGACTAAATAAACAATATACTTTTGGGAAGTCTGCTTCAATAATGAAGGATGAATGCATGTTTCTTTATATCTATATCTATAATTATTTTAAAAAATTTATCCCTAATTAACAAACAACCAAAGTGTAACTTAAAAGGGAACAAAAATAGATTATACACATTGGCATAAAATACCAAATAGTTTTAATTTCAAATTAATTATATTTTTATTTTTATTTATATCTATATATGTATTTCAACAACCAGCAAACATATGATATACCTAACTAATGATGATAAAAGTTCAAGTACTTGTAATCATTAATTTTTTTTTTTTTGATGGTACAATAATTTCCAGAAGCGATTTAGATAATGACCATTCCTAGATAATTATTTTGATTTATTGTACTACTAAACTTGATTTAATTGACAGTTGGTCTTGTCATTCTTTTCAATATCTCTCCCCACGTTTTGAAAAATAGCTGTTATCACTTGCCTCTTTTAAAATTAAATAATATTTTATTAAAATAACAAAAATAAAATTTATCACTTAACTCTTCTTTTTTTTAAGGAAAAAAAATTATTTACAACTAATTTTATATCCCTTTATATAATAATAAAATTAGATATAATTATTTATTTACCTTATATTATTAAAATATACATTTACTTACTAATAAAAGTGCAATCAAAATTAACTACATTCTTAAAATTAAAATTATAATTAAAAAAATTCAGTCACCTCATCACTAAAAATCTAAGAAAATATTTTTTTTTAATTTTTACTAAATTATTGGTAATGTCTAATAATCATATATATATATATATATATATATTAATAATAAAATAAAATTAAAATTTAATTATAATAACAACTTTATTTATAATAATAAATAAAATATAATAAAAATCATAAATTTAATTTTAAAAAATAAATATCTATTTTTATATTCTTATCATTTTCGTAAAGTATTATTAAATTTTATGTGCGGTATATAGTAAATGATAATAATCATTTTAAAAAATAATTTTAACTTAATGTAGGATTTGATTTTCTTTTTTTTTTTTACAATAATTCTTAATAGAACAAAATCAAGCAATAATATAATATCCATGTTGTCTCATGTGCCATCACTACATAGACCCGTAGATACATGATCACGTTCTACTGTATGAATGGTACCCTAATCTAATAGAAATAAAACCAAGAGATAATATTTATTTACTGTGTGTTTTTAAACAACAATTTTGTCTGGGCATTTACATGTATGGATTATGTATTTATTTATGATCTATATTAACAATGAACATTATTTGCTATCAATAGTGAATATAATGAAGAATTGCATATTAATTTTAATGACAGAAAAGTTGATATTAGATTTGGGCTAGAGTAGTTCTACAACATATATACATACATACATAAAACTTTTATATAAATTTATTATTTTATTATACTCAAATAATAATAAAATTAAATTCAAGTATATGTATTCAAGAATTATGACATGTCGTGATTTTTGATCTACGGCTACGGTAGTTGACTTATATATGAGAGGGATAACTAAAAGAATAATCACCTGTTAATAAAATTAAATAACAAATAACAAAGTTTTGTTATTCAAATTCTTAAATTTTTGAAAAATTAATTAAATAACAAAGTTTTGAAAAAATAATGTTGTTTGCAATGTTTATAAAATTTTATTCTAAAGCTTGCGACTACTGTTTCTATAGGAATCCGAATTGCATTTTACAGTATCAATTTTGGCCTAAATAGAAAGAAAGTAGAACTGAGACCACATATAGATTGAGATCTTCGGGTCCCATGAATCGGTATTGTTAATCACCAATTGATGACGTACACCTACCATGGGATGGGAAATCACGTGCCTTACCACATCTGCCGGTGATGTGGATATCTTACCATCCATTTGGATCATCATTCAAACGAATTTGTCGGAATGTTGGTGGTTATTTCGCCCAATCCAAAGCTATGAACCCAAATTACCATTGACCTTAGACCATGGGTTACTTTATACTGCATACCTCCCCGTAGCAATCGATCTAGCCATTCTAGTCAAAAGTTACATTTTTCTTCCTTTTTTTAAAATAAAAAATAAAGCTGTAATTTTTGTTACCGAACATGTTTATGCGGTACAACCGATCAACTTTTCAAGTTCAACAATTTCTACATTCGGCTTTAAAATTTTTTTAAAAAAATAGAAAAGAAAACCTTCAACAATCCCTCGACTATTAAATTAAAGGAGCAAACTTTTTGCAAGATATGGACTAAAAAAAGAAAATTATTTGTAAAATAAAGTTTAGATCTATATATGGAGAAAGAGAGAGAACTGAAGCCACGTGTAGAACAACCCATGTGCAAAAATCATTTTTCCACTTTATACAAATAATAATAATTAGAAGAAAAGAACCCAAATCCTTACTATCATTAGAAGAATTAATATTTATCAAAGACAAATTCACAACTCCACAAAATTATAAATAAAAGAGAATGATAGGTTGGCCATTGGCATGCATGATTGAATTTTCATAAGTAGCACTCAATTTTTTTTTCAATCTTGCATCACAATATCTTAACATTTATAATAATTTTGAAGTTATAAATTATATATAAAAATTTAAAATTATTTTATTTATATACGAAATAGAATGTGTGTTGAGTGTATGAAACTTTAAAAAAAATAAATAAATAAAGATGGAATTATGCAAAGTAGTATATGTAATTTTATTGCATCCTAACCATATTCTCTAAAACTGAACCAGTATCGATTGACGATTAACGTATGATTTCTAAGTTGATAGGTAGTTAGTCCAATCAGAAAATCCTTATCAGTTTCCGTACCCTGCACTAAAAGTAATGTATTATGACTGGGTGGGTCAGTTTTCTGTTGGTGACCTTACCTCCATTCAAATTCCAGTTGAAACTTTTTCAACCATCACACTGCAGTTCGCTCAAGAATCACAGGACAATATCTACAATAAACACACCATATGTCTGTAGTAATCGTTACGAATTTTCTGAAGGTAATAATTCTTTAATTGTTATTATTATATTTTTACCAACTAAAATATTGATCAAGTTTTCATATATACTAGGGGTAATCTTTTGCATCACACACACAGATATATATAACGAGAGGGGGAGATGGAGCAAGGTTTGTTGTGCAGAATATTATATACATTGATTAATTTTGTAGGGCACAATTAATAAAAAGGATTTATACTCTTGCCTGTAGCGTTGACCACGTATCAAATCTCTCTTTGAATATGCAGCTCATCTTTATTTTTCATACACACAATTAGAATATTGTAATGTATATAAAAACATAAAGAAGTAATAATTATCCACAGAGTTGTATGTCGGCAATTCTCTTTTACAGCATGGTAGCTGCCAAAAACTTTGTTAGATTCTCTTTCTCCCCTTCATTATGGTAGCATTTGGTGTAACTGTTCATTTTTCTTATAATTTTAAGACATGCAAAGAAGAAAAGCATAGTTGGGTTGGGTTGGCTTGTATAGAATTCTTTTATTGTGGCCTTATGTGTGCCTAGGAAAGCAAAACCATAGGATGATGTCAACTGAATTGAACTGAATCATCATCAAAAGCTAGGTGGGTTAAAGTTATGAGATTTTAAATAAATAGAATAACCAGAAGATTACAAACGAATGAAGCCATGACCAGTGATGGAGGAGATGAAACAAGAAGTTAGCCAGTTTAGAATGGTCTGATTGACATGGTCTCGTCAGGGTTAACCAGACTCAAGCACATGGCACCAATAAATTGGATCCCACTGTTGTGTTGAAGAATCGGATGTACGTCGTACCTTCACTGTTTCATTCACTTATTGGCAATGGGACGTCCTTCTCAAGTCTTTCTATCAAAGTGGGTGGAAAAACTGACAATGCCACGTCACGAGGAATCTTCTAGACTCTAGCCAATTCCAATGGCAATTACGGAATTCGTTTCTAGGACCGTTGATGTTATAGACCTTTCTCATGATGGGTAGATTTAAGTTGGATGCCATTATATTTCACACGTGGCGATATCATATGGCATGAACCAATCACTTCCATAACATAGGGCTGACATCATCATTCCAGTAATGGAAAAAGCAAAGAAAGTTAAATCAGTGGAATCACATCACCTATGACTTTTCCACGCTGCTCGCTTTTTCGGACACAGGATGTGTCGGGCATATATTGGGCCGGGCAGGGATGCGGTTGGTACAATTTCAATTGCCCAACAAGTATTTGTTAAACAAAAGTATTAAAGTAACTAGAATACATATAATTTTTATAATGGTGAAGTTTTCTTAAACTTTTTTATTTTTTGAAACCAACTCTCTTCTAGAATGAAAATTTTAAATATTAAAACCCTACTAAAAATTTACTTTTAAAGCACATAACAATTATTATAATATCATAAGTAATGTAATTATATAAGAAAAAAATCTTATCTATTAAACAAAAAATTTTACTTGTTAAATTTAAGAATATTTATAATGTATTAATGAATTATTTTTATAAAAAATGTGTTACGTCATTAATGTAGAGAGACTTGTATTTATATGGTATTGATAAATATTATTCCCAAAAATTACTCCCTAATATACATATGAATTGTTATTTATTATTTTATAAAATTACTAAATTAGTTTTTTTTTCTCTTTTAATCACTAATGAAACAAATGAATTATTGAGTAAAAATCTATGATTGTCAACAAGATTTTCTAAAAATAGATGATGGAGTTAAGGATGTGAATTTTTTTTTTATTATGTAAATTTGATAGTGTATGAAATTAAATATATTGGAGAGTCCAATTGCATTTACAATATGTATTTTGTATATGTTAGATCTCTAAAAAAATAATTCACGAATATATTGAAGATGCTTTAAGTAATTATGTGATAAATAGAATTACTGGGTTAATACGATTAAATATCATTTTTTAAATTTCAAATTTTAATTGTTAAATTGTATAAATTTAGTAATTAATATTAAATATTATATTTTGTAATAAAAGTTTTAAGTTAAAAATACATTTGAATTTTAATCATTAAATCCTAACATTTTTTTGCCAAATTACTAAGGGCAAAATAATTTTTTAATGAAAATAATTATGAACTCTACCTATATAATTGCCACGTACAATGGATTTGCTTATGCATGACTCTAAATGTCTCATTTAAAATTCAACGCTTCATGCCATTGCATATATTTAGCTAATTTTGGCCTACTTTAACTTCATTAGGAGGATTGTTTCAGTCCTCAATCAATTTATGTAGATAATCAAAATCTTTATTAACTCTCACATTCAACCGTTTCTAAACTATAAGTCACCTCAACACTTCTCCCTCCCTCCAACTTGGCGTACCTCAACATTTTTTAGTGTAACAAATCAACCAACCAAAAGTCATGCCAGTCCTCGTGCAAAGCTAAAATGAATCTCTTCCTTCCTCAATATAATGTGCCCCAATACAGATTTGACAAAATACCATATTTTTGCCAACGAGTTCTTTTTAAGATTTTTACCTTTCTTACTCTTACCGACCTTAGATCATAGACCTGCCTATTTACAAGTGAAGTTTGTATTCCTTTTTTAAGAAAATTTCTTTCACTCGAAGAGACATTACATGCAACATTGTTTGACCTGAGCACTTGAATAAATTTTTTTAATATTTTTGCATTATTTTATATTTTATCAATTTTAAAAGAAAATTTTCAAGTAACCAACGAGAGGCACTCTTTTAAGTATATTTATTATAGATCTTTGATTTATATGTAGTGAATTTGTGTGTGTGGTACCCCAAATACTCTATTTGAAGTTCTAAATTTTACATCATCGCGTATGCTTAAGTAGTTTTGGTCTGTCTTGACCTCATAAAAAATATAGCTCCAATCCTTGATTAATTTGTGCAAGCACTCAAAATTTCTCGTAACTCTTGCACTTAATTATCCTTAAATTATAAACTTTCTCAACATTTTACCTATTTAACATAACTTAATATTTCAGAGTGTAACAATACTATAAAACTCTGTGTATATAAATAACCTAAGGAGAAGTAATTGAGTTATCAAATCATGAAATTGTATGTCGGTATCACTTTCCAATAATTTCGATTGATTTCGTTAGGATTATGATGTGAATTGCCCAACAGCAACGTCAACAATTGTCCACGTAGAATTTGGGAAAACATCTAGCGTGACCCAAACTCTGTGCAATTGGGCTTATTGATTTAACGTAAATGGGCCCACCGTTTGCTTAATTTCAAGGGTTACTTGTCACGTGATTGACTACTGGGAATAAATTTATGCGTGTGGAAAGCTGCCAGCAGAGACTTCTCTCATTTCAGTTCAGATTGGATGAAACCGAGTGTGGAGAACGATAGGACGCCAAAAAGTAAAAAATAATAACAATCATTTAAGCAGCTATATGATATTCTATTGCCATAATTGAAGCAGCCGCATCCCGAAAGCCAAAAAAAAAAAAAAAAGGGTTTGATAGTACAAGTTGGATTAGACGAAAAAGATGATTTGATTTGATAAGTCATCTCATTTAACTTCAAATTTTTATTTGATTAAATCGTTTCAATTTGGATTTTTGTTTGTTTCCTTTAGTTACTCCGACATGCTTTCATTTCACCAAGTCATTGCAGACTTCAATTTAATATTAAAGTGTTTGTGATTTTAAATTCTAAAATAAATATATTAAATATTAAAAAATTATTAAAACAAATAACAAATTTCATCGCAATCTTCTACAAAATCATAATATTTTAAAAAATAATTTAAAAAATTTAATTAAAATATATTTAATATTATTAATTTTTACTTAATTTTATGAATAAAATTATAAAAGTATTTGATAATATTATTTTTTTATGAAATTTATAAATTTTTAATCAATATTTTAATATTATGATTCTTTGTAAAGTTGTAGCAATCGTGTGCTGATTGCCTAATTCACCGTGACACCCGATACCCTATAATCATTGGACAATTACTAATAATTACTAAACACTGTTATACTCATTGTAGCTGGACCAATCAACATAAATGTACCTGTGGTCAAATGGAAGATTACTTTCTCGTCTTTCCATGCAAAAGTGAAGACGACAAAGACTTTATTTCCTTGGATGCGAAAATGGTTCTCCCTTCCCAGCTATGCAATTAGCTTTGTCAAAATCAATTGCCCCTGCTTCCTATTGTCAATTCAATACATTTTCCATCGAGCCTTCTTTTTCAACCATATGTTTCCTATATGCCATTCACAGGCCAGCAGCAATTCAGCCCATTACTTTTACTAGGTACATCTTCACAGGCACTGAATTGCCAAAACCCAAATTCCTTCCCAGAAGTTGTCTACTAAAAAGCAAAATCCGGTTGAGTGATTAGAAATTCAAGCTCTTCCCGATAATGTCCTAAAAATTTTAATCTTCTCACCTTATTATTCATTTTTGAGATTGTAATAAGATTAAACTTGTACCATTTCAACAAATTAATACACAAATCAGAAATGGTTTATATAAAATGGAATCTCAACTCAAACCTCAAACAGTCAAAAAAAAAAAAAAAAAACACTTGTCACCCCTAAACAATCAGAATACAATAAGTGAAAAAATGCCGAGAATTAGGCCCATCTCCACAATTTCTTCCAAATAAGAACTCAGGTAAAAAAAAAAAACAAGATACATGTTTCTCTGAGTTTGTCGTGCCCCGTATAAAAATCTAAAGAAGCAGCAGCACCGAAAAGGCTCCAGTCATTCACTTTGAAGGTAAAAACTGCAAGTTTGAATACCTCAGACATCGGCATAAATCCAGACTGTGAGGCAGGAACAGCTAAACCAGCGCCAACTATTATAGCACTTTCATTCAAAGGGCTGCAATAACATCAGAAACATCGGAAGAAGGAAAACTGAAACATGCCTTTTAGCACTTAACCTGTTTTATTACAAGGCTTCTAAAGTAGTTGGCACAATAGTGCTGCAAAATCACTTGCTTACGACCGAGAAAAAAAGACACATATATTCCAGAAATCCTTAGATCATTGTTCGAAAGCCTTAAATCATTTTGGGCTTTGATATTCCGGAAATCCTCTAGGTCAAACCACATGCTTAAGTTCTCAACACATCCTACTGATCCATTCTCCGAAGTGTATGTTTTTCCATCCAAGATAATATCCTAGAAATTAGGAAAAAGATAAATTCTCTGCTGGAATGTTCCTGATATTTACTTTATCACGGTGGGCTCAATAGCAATTACCAGCACATCTGTGCCAACTACTTTAAGACGTATATTCTACAGATATCAAATAAACTTCATTTTAGCGTTTTGCATCAACTTTGCTGATAATGGAGAAAGCAGGAAATAAACTTAACTTCACAATATTTTGCACTTCCCTTCCTTGCCTTCCTTTAGAAATGGCCTATGCATAAGTTACAACAAAAGACAGGGATAAAACATAAGTAAAATCAGATGATATCTTGTTTGTGTCACAGAGGGCTAACAAACTTTTTTCACTTTTATAACTTTGATAAGAAATTAAAAAAAAAAAAAAAGGCCAGAATTGAAGTGCAGATCCTGTTCTTAGGAAAGCTGTTATTAACACGCATCAGCATGATGCCAATGACTAAAAATTTATGCAAAATCATCATAATCATTTTTTCACAAGGCAAGTAACCATCTTTCTACTAGGTGATACTGCTAGAAGAAATTGTCTACAGTGCTAGAAAATATACAAAGCAATGATAGCATTAAAAATTTTCCTTTTGCTGTTGAATTCTAGAGGACTGTCGAAGAATGAAACTTGGATAGATTTTATGATCAAAATTTAAATACAGTAACATTATCCCAGAAAAGAAAACTTTGTTTTCAAGCCTCCCCATTCCTGTTGTCACGCACATAGTAACATTCTACCATCTTTGTTTCCAGTATGAGAAACGGTCTCAAAACCCAACAGAAAAACTCAAAAACTCAAACACATTATAGACTTCTAATATAAATCGTATAAATGATCAACATGAAGCCTTCATAGTAAGAAGTCTAAGAGCTGGACAGCATTTCAAACTTATTAAACTACTACCAACACTGTGTCTTAACAATTTTCAATGAACTGAACATTGACCAGGCTACAAACATTTAAATTAGTAAACAATCTTGACAGCACCATGCAGACAGGTTTCATGTTTCCTATTGCATGCATAGGCCACTACTCAGTGTGACAATGATTCCCCTTCTATCCTTATAGTCGGTTCAGCTCATCCCTAATACAGATTTTGGGGCCCATCCAAGGTCTCTAGTGGATCACGCTGGTTTGTTACCTTTATTGATGATTGTACCAGGATGACA
>JAVXUL010000012.1:5942965-5965932 GCA_035590515.1 Trichilia minutiflora | reverse complement strand
ACGGATTGAGTCCCTGATTGAAAGGGATTTCTTGGAAAGGGATAATGTAGACAGAAAATTGTATCGGTATCTTGCCTGAAGAGTGGCAGGAGCAGAATACTTGTTTCTTGGGGAATGTCAAGCATTAAGATTTGAAATTGTACCTTGGTAAGTTGAAAAAAAATTGTTTTACAGTTTCTGCAAGCTCAATTTGGTTTCAAATGAATATTCATAATTTTTCAGCCTTCTCCTACTTACATGTATTTGATCAATTTTAGTTAGTTTCATATAGTTTGAATTTTCCATGAACCATTTCAGTATAAATGTTTTGAAAAGTATCAAATGCAAGTACTATCTGAAAATATAGAAATTTCCAACTCAATTATTTTTCAGAAGAAAGATCCATTTATGAGAATAAAAGAGGTTAATTCTGAATGAACACTTCAATTTGATTGGAAGACAGTGACTCTTTTAAGCACAAAGGAGAATATACATTTTATCTTGTTGTCATTACTTTTATTACCGCCAATGGGCCTTTTACCATTCCAGATTTTGTTGTTGATGTGGAGATGTCTTCACCATTCATTCATCATTCAGGTATTTATTTGTGTTTTACTTGTGTAATTCATCTGTGATATATGTTTCATATAGTAGGAATCTCCAAGAAAAGCTTATTTTTATGTAGTAATCCCAATCTGTAAAATCTATTGTGTATCTCTGAAATGTAATGATGACTACGAAAGGTGGAGCAATATGATAACATAGGTTTCAGTATCAGTTGATCTTGCAATTACGCAGAACTCTTATAGAAATGGGTGGTAAATCAAAATAAATTATTGGAGGATCAGCTGGTTCGAGAAGTGAAAAGAAGATTTGTAATGCTTGGAATTTTCAACTAATAATGAAACCGGTTCATTCAACAGGGCATGCATTAAGGCGACAAGGTAAGACAATATCACAAAGGTAATCTGCTGTTAGCATGATAGCATCACTGCTACTGCAGAGGTTGATGCGAGTACAGCATTTTAAGTGTTATTTGGTTTGTGAAAGATATCGGTGGTGGAATCACCATCCATGACCTGAAGCCTGTCATTGTGGGTGCTATGAACTGTATTGAGGTTGCCTGTTTTAGAATAAGATAGATGGGCCTTTTAAGTAGTAGCTTTGCCATAACATACCATCATCAAGGAGTTGAATTCCGACCATCTGGGAGGCTGACATATTTGGTGTTACTGGTCACATAATGCATTCCAATCAATTGTTTAAAGTGATCAGGGTAAATTTTATCTTGTTTTGGCCACCATTTCCTGCTTGCCAAACCTCAAAGTTGCCTGAACGAATTATCTCTCAGTGACCGTGTACAAAATAAGCGGTAATATGCAACTAATAGGTGAGGAATTTTTCAGTTTACTGGAAAGCGGTTTGTTACAGGTTTAGGGATTGTTTAGAAGAGGGAAAAGGAGTTTAATAATTTCAACTACGGTAATTTAGGAAGGGCATGGTTTTCGTATAAGATTGCCAAGATAATGTGCAATGTAGCATCGATGCTTCCTGTTTCGTCAATTATTGATGCGCTTGTTTGTATCGGCCAGTAACAAAACTCGGGAATGATAGTTCATTGTCAATGATATCAGAAAAATTATGAAACAGCTGACACCCAACAGCAGTAATAAAAGAACAAACGTGCATCGGTTCAAGGAAATTAATCTATATCCCTAATCACACCAGCAGTAAGAAGCTATAACGATCCATTAACCCCACATCTACGAGACTGCAACATAAGTCCATAATACAGGAGGTAAAATTCAGAATTTTCCAAAAAGACGTGAGAATGACTGAAACTATTGAGATCAAAGCTTTTTTTTACCTTAATATAACGAACACGAAAGGATCAACAAACTTGAATTACTGCCAAGAAGGTATTAAGCATTATTCCTAAATTACTGGGATCTACAATTCTGAAATGAAGATGCCATGTGTTGCTTACTCTTTACTGAGGAAAGGAATGGTGATTGGATATTTAGATGGGGCAATAATTGAACAACGAAGTAGCGCATAAATCAAAACATGCATTCTTAATAAAGTGTCTGTACAAGCAAGTACTGACCAGCAATCAATCCCAATGGCATTAGCCACCAGCTTGTCTGCTTTCCATCGCCGACGGTGTGTACAGCCTTGCTAGCCTCGATACTCATTTGATCTAAAAAATGCTCAGCCTTACGAGACTTGCTCGATGAAATTATTTCAGTATTGTAGAAGACTTGTATTTTAGCCATTGAAACAAAATATAGACCGATAGAAATATCATTTTATGCAAGCACAATAGAACTATGATTTTAAACAGCATCATTTGCCCTCTCCCCACAAGGATACGATGGCACATCTCAGAAGAAAGATGAAAGCTATGGTTAGAGCACAAGCGTAAAGCGGATTTAAATATCCTTGGATCCGGTTTTTCATATCCAAGCTCAGAAGATATAAACACAACATCAAAAACATTATTTGTCAAACAAGAGTAATACTATAAATCTTAAATCTTATATAAACAATTTTCCTATGTGATTTGGAGCGATAAGCTTTGACAATTTATCATACGCTATTTCCTATCCACTTGATTAATAACATCTCACTTAATTATATAGATAAACAAACACTCTGATTGGAATGTGTTAATAATTTCTAAATAATTTACAATCCTGTCTATTTATGTCTCTCTTCTGTATCATTTCTTTCATTCTTTGGCAATGAAGACCTACATGTGTTCGTCATCTGCCAATTAATGAATTGCAATTTGGACAGATTAAACTCTGCACCATCCTGTTGGCAGTGCTTACAATTACAGTACAACCTGGGACAGATTTGAACGATGCCCTGTTGACTCTTTGTCAATAACTAGACCAATAACATCAATTTGTAAGGTCAACTATTTACCATCTCTATTATGAAGAAGCCGAAAAGAAGCTGTTGGCTATTCGTTAGCAGCAGCTACTCCACCAGGCATTGCCTTCCCTTCATTACAGAAACTGAACCAGGCAGGTTGCATCATGTCAAGCTCAAATAATCCATCATGGTAGAATCCTGGATTAAGGGAAAGCGTTCATATTGAAAATTTCAGCCCCAGTGCAAATCCCAGCGGACTGTCATGTGTTCTGTCAGAAATGTCAAAGACCTAGAAAATAAAAGAATTAAAGCCTTTACAATTCTACGATTCTCTTAAATAATTCTGTGACTATCATAATCCAAAAATATTCATTTGAATACATGCTCTCACTTATGAACCAGTATATGCAATGACAAATTATTGAAGAAAAAGTGGCTGAGGGACAAAACTGTTTTGCATTCAAGTTCAACTCTACTGACGGTACAGGTGGTTAGTTGGTAATACACCGCATAAATCCAGTTAAAAAGGAAAAAAAAAAACTATGTAGTAGTTTCATGTTACCATAATCAGTACCAAAGGGTGGTTTCATTATTAATTGCTTTGTTATTCTTTTCCATCTTTTCTGCAACAATAGCATTATATCACAACTAGGATACTGAAGACAGGATTCAAGCTCCAGAAATACTTGATCCTTTCTCTACATGATAAATGATCACTAAATATTACCCATCAAACCAAATGGATTCTTTAATACACTTGTGTTACCATTTTTCTGCACAATGCCTTCAGTTGCAATAGGAAAGATCAAATAACCATTTCAGTACCACGTGAAACCTAAATTATCATTACTGATGAGGAGAATTCATTCTCCTCTGGCAGTAAAAGAAGAGTAAAATTCCAAAAAAAGGTTCCTTGTTCATTAGGAGGGTGTTTGGGCATAACCTCAAAAGTGATGGCACACTGCTTTCACCACATATAGAAGGTGATATGAATGGAGTTTGGTATCAGGAGGCATTGAGAGTCATCAACCATATCAGATTGAACAATAAAAAAGCAAAATAAATAAATAAACTAGAAGTAAAAGGACAACAGTGCATACAGGATTTATTCGATAGATTAAGTAGCAGTTGGAGGTGGCAATTCCCGATGCTTTAGTAGCTTTGCCATTGCTCTACGCTCACAATCCTGCATAGTGGAATCAACAGAACAGGGAGATACAATAAATTTTGGTTAATTGCTTGGTGTCAGTGGTTAATATATATCATCAACAGTGTTCAAAGTCTTAACAGTTACAAGTTAATGGAGTCATTCCACAGGACTACCTCAAAACTAGTCAAGCAATGCATCTGTCAAATATATACGGTACCTTAAACATATTCAAGTAGAAGGGTCTATCTGCATTCATTCTCCTCAATTTCAAGTAAGTATATGCAAAGCTTAGTTGATCACGGGAGGTAAATCGATCTACTTCATTAAACCAGAGACATGAAAATAAATTTGACATTGGTGTATGGGCCCGAATAATAAAAGAGCCTTCAGGAACATCTGAAAGCACATGATCCGCAAAGTCAGCGACATTAGTTGGAAATGAGATAAAATGAAAGAACAAATCCAAAGTGAAAAAAAAGAAGAAGCCAAGACGCACAACTCGGAAGAGGAACATTTGGGTCTGAAAGGTCAAACTTGGTTAGGCCATCAGATACGTAATAACCAAACTGTTCGTCGATAGCCGTGTGATTGTACTTGTTTAGACGCTTATTTTGGAGCACCTCCTCCCAGACACAATGACGCTCATAATGATTTGAAATGGCATACTCTGATCTTGTTCTCCAAAGATAGTACTCAATGATCTGCATTGGATCAGCATGAAGTCGCATCTTGCTGTCAAGCCAAATTGAATACCTAAGAAATAATTATCAGAAAGAGGTTAAGACAAACACTGGTCAGAACTAGAAAGGTGAACAGGAGGATTAGGAACAGATAATCAATCTTACCTAGAAGATGGGAAAAGGCGATGCAACAAGAATTTGGGCACTTTTCCAGCTTTTCGCAAGTCCTTATATGGTAAGTTCCTGACAACAATAACTTTCCACAAACCTATATATCCTTGATCACTGGGAATATTTCCATCTGAAGACAGTGTTGACAGTGTTTGCTCATCCACAAACATAACAAAACAAACATTTTTCTTCGAAAATTCACTGATCTGGACAAATAAAATTCTGTAACATTATCCGATGGGGAACAGAAAGAGGGGAAAAAATATATAGAATAGTTGAAAGGATAAAAGCAATTTATAATAGATTAAAACTAATACTTCCACAATCAGGCAATTTACTGTGTATTGTTTCCAAACATGTAATTCGATCTTACATTTATATTATGTGACAGAAAAAACATTCTTTAGCATTGTATTTGGTTATGGAGAGGAGAAGAAGAGAGGCGGCAAAGTAGGCAGATCAATCAATTTTGAGGGTTCAGCAAAATAAAAATAAACCAACAAAAAACAGACTGTAAACCAATGGGCAATAAAAAAATGTTATATGAAAATCTAACCTGAAAAGATAATAAATTAAAATCAAGGAAAAAGGAGATGCTTTTATAGAAAGAAAAAGTAATCTACCAAAGTTCCAAGGTCAGGAGAAGATAATTAAGATGGTATATAGCTAACAAAGCAATATCTAAGAAGTAATCAAAAAAACAAAGCTAACTAAATATCAGACTAAATTAATTCGACCTGTGCATAACAGATAAATGTCCCCAGGACAACTATAATTTCCAATTAAATGGGTTTTCATTTCTATACTTCAGAAAAACACCTGTCAATCCACTCTATTAAACAATAATTAGTTACAATAACTTGATGTAGATAGTTATGCTAAAAGAGCCATAGTTTGAAGAAATCTTTGCTCCAATGATCTGGATTATTGCCCGCAATTCTATCCCTACACATTAATGTATGATTGAAAAGATGGAATGAATATGTTATTTTAAGGATTTATTGCTTCTCATTTGAATAACAAGGTGAAAAGACCTGTAAATGTGAACAGTTAAGACGAGGTTACAGCAAGAACAAAAAGTTTTCAACCAGGGGCTGTTTCCAGCACATCCCATGGACATGAGACCCCAAAAACTTGATAATGAATTTTTATTTACCATTTTACGATCAGGCCGCCTCATATAATCAAAGCTCCCAAAAATGCAAGAGGATACCACAACCACACAGGTATTCATGTACACCTTGTCCTTCTCATCCAAATCAAAAAGAGTTCCAGAAAATCCAGGTGATCCTTTAACAAAACCACAGTGAAGAGTTTTATTGGTTGCATAGAAGGACTGCTCTCTTTCCTGAAGGGTTTGATGTCCTCCAAATCTAGGTTCAAAATTGCTGATTCCAAAAGGCTTATCTTCTTTGTCAATGTACTCTAGTGAAAATTGAGTGAAATTCATATAATCCTTGAGCTCAACAAGATCATTAACTGATTTCGAAAACCCAATTTCACAAGGATGATCTGCAGATTATAATGGAGGCAAAGAGCAGAAGAATGTAGTCAAACAAACAGAAGTTACAGAAGAAATTAAATTTAAAACCGCAAACATATCAGTAACCGAAACTAGAAGCCTTTTCAGTAAAAGATAAAGATATAATAAGTCTGCCAAGATCTACAAATATTAGGAGCATTCCATTGGACATTACAACTCCTTTATCTAACAAGGAGTAACAGGATTGCCCCAATCCATCCGTATTTTACTATCTGAATCAAAACAAAAGGACCAAAGAATGGTTCAAAGACTTCAAGCAACATGATCTCAGTACTCGAGAATTAAATATTAAACAATGAACAGACTACCCTTACACTTCCTACGGTGCTTGATTGGTGCTTTTACAACTTTAGGAGTTTCTTGTTTCACTTCTTGCAATGATAACAGCCTCTTGTCAAGATCAGCTGCAATGATGTATACTAATTATTTGAACGCATAAGATAGTATAAGAAGTTCTTACTCTTTCAACAAATTACTGCAATAAAAAGTCCATAATCTCACCAGGAGAGAGAATATTCATGCCAAAGGTAGCAAAATATGTCAGAAAGACAATGGCGAGCAAGAAGAATGACTGCAAAAACCTCAGTTTAAAAAACCCACCAGATCTCTTCCCTCGAGACACAGCCCGAAAATAGTTTGATAACAATTCACTGTTATTCTCAAAGATAGACATTGTCGTTGTCGCGTAGTCTCTAAATTCCAAATCTTGAAACTAATCCAGCTCATCTGCAACACCGTTATGAAACAAAAAAGAAATGAAGTATAAATTTGAATAGCAACAGCACGAATCTAACTAGAATATAAGAATTAGATCGAGAATTTCAATATACAATTCAAAGCTTCAATTCACACTGTAGGTGACAATTTTTCTTGGAGAAAATTATTTATCCTTATCGAACAATAATAAAAGTTTAATAATGCATAATGTAAGTATTTATCTGAAGTTCACTTTGCGAATCCCGGAAAAAAAAACGATGAAAAAACATATAACCGGAAGAATCATCACAACACAAAGAACAATGAAAGTCGAATCCGAAACTCGAAGTAAATAGAGGCATAAGAAATTGGGAATCAGAAAATTCAAATTGAAATATGAACCTAAAAAACAAGAAACAAGATCACAAGGCAGTGCCAGATTCGAGATCTTACTAACCAGAAGAAAGTCGCGGGAACTTACAGACAGGAGGCAGTATGATTCCGAGCGTGTTTTCTTATGGGTGTATTGAATAGACAGATAATTTAAAAGTTTTAATATTTGAATTTTGAAATCTATTACATAATCAAATAAGCCAATAATATTTTTTGCCTTAATTTTGTTTCTTTAAAGATATTTTCTAATTATTTTTTCCGATATTTTTAATTTAATTTTTTTTCATAAAATAAGTTATGCCAAATTTTTACAAATTTTAAAATTTTAAACTTCTAATGAGTATATTTGAGCAAGGTTGCTGTGCATTATTTTAATTGTTTTATCATACTCTTTGACTCTTTTATTATAATTATGAATTATTTATTATAATTTATATTTTTTTATTTAATTTTTATAAATTAAAAATTAATAATTAATGCAACAAAAGAATTAAGATTATTCCAAAACAGAACTTGTGTCTATTTGTTTGATTAAATTCTAACTCATACGTGTTCGTTCTTCCAATCCAACAAGAAATAGAAATCTTTATATTAAGAGATTTTTATTTAAAATAAAAAATAAATAAATTTCACATAAAAATGAATTTCATGTAAAATTAGGACAAAAAACATAGCTATAGAAGGGATAACCTTTTCTAATGTTTAGAGCGAATAACATATAAAAAAAATAAAAGTGTAAGTAAAGAGAAAAAAGAGCAGAGGTCGTCGTAGAAATAATCAAGGAATACCTAAAAAGATTTTTTATTGTAATCTCATTATTCTTATAATATGATTCATTTTTTACATTCTTATAAATTGTTACTTATTTTAATAAAATTTATCACAAATTTATATTATTAATATTAAATTCATCCTAAATCTTCTATTAAATGCTTGTTTAACATAATTTTTTTTAATATTTTATAATTTTTTTAATTAAAAATTATATTAAATAGATAAAAATATTAAAAAAAATTATTTTTTTCTTCTTATCAAATATATAGATAATATTTATTTTATTTTAAAAATATTATTCTAAATATTTCTTTTAAATTTTATATTTTAATAAAATTAAATATCTTTTATAATAATTGTTAATAAAAAAATTTATTTTAATTATTATATTAATTAGATTTTTAAAAAATTTATCTTAATTTTAATTTTTTTTTTAAATCCCAAACAGATTCTAAAAACCTCCCATTTCCAACCCATGTAATATTAATTAAGCTTCCATCACAAAACGCAGCTTCGTTACACGCGTCGTAAATATTTCCTCAGCTGTACGACTTTTCTTCGCAGTTGTGCGATATTTACCGTTAGAAGTTTCTTTCCACTATTTCTCGATTTCTATCTATCTCTTCTCTTGCCTCTTGGTTGATTTCAACGACTCTGTTTTGAATATTCCAAACTAATTTTTCATTTAAAAAAATAAAATAAAAAGACTACCTAATTCGTATTTATTTAATTTAAATTATTATTACAGCTCACATTTTAATTTAAAAATTAATAAATAAAAGTATTCACCTTTATCTGCAAAGAAAAACCAACGAAAGGGCTGGTCTTCATCATTTACTTCATTCAATAAATAGGTTTTAGTTTTGTCGTCGATATTTTGTTGTAGAATCAAATCATCAATTATATAGTTCCTATAAAATTAGGGTACTTTCAGGTGTGATGCACTAGCTGTTCCCGAACGATGGAGTTTGCGATCTCCGACGATTTGCTGGGCACTTT
Organism: Trichilia minutiflora; assembly: GCA_035590515.1. NCBI lineage: Eukaryota > Viridiplantae > Streptophyta > Magnoliopsida > Sapindales > Meliaceae > Trichilia > Trichilia minutiflora. The sequence goes on along the minus strand of JAVXUL010000012.1, from coordinate 5,956,667 downwards.
CATCCCCATCTTAGTGTACTGGTTATATTCAGGGTTGTACGTCTTTCTTGGATCCTTTGACAGGCTTGAAAATTATAGGTTGCATTCGAGAAAAGACGAGGACGAGAGGAATTTGGTATCTAAAGCAACGGTTGTCAAAGGGGTTCTTCTTCAGCAATTTTTACAGGCTATTGTTGCAATTTTCTTGTTTACGGTAATGTTTTTTTAGTGTTACTAATTTCATTTCTGTATTAATAGAACCAATTTTTGGTCATGTGTGATGTTTTATCAGGTTTTTTAATTTTCACTGCATATTTGATTTTAGTTTAAAATTTGCTTAGAGTTCACGTTGAAGTATAGATTCATGGTATTGCTTTTTAGTGTTTAATGATGCCAATTTAAGTCTTGTATTCTGTTATAATTTAATATATGTTAAAGATTGAATTTTGGGTGACTAGAATTTCTTGGATGTATCAGCCGAGGAATGCTTTGTTCTGGGACATATGTCAAATTGTGGGAATATGCGTGATTGTATTTGTGTAGGTTTGGTATTGTTTGCTTGATTTGTTTTGGGTAGTAATCATGTCGAATTATAGCTCTAGAATCTTGTACTCACCAGAATAGCTCATACACACCTTCATAAATATTTTCTTTAAAATAAAAATATCATAAGGCTACAAAATTTCTAATGTATGAACATAGTTTCTATATTAGGATAATTAGTCTCAAACATGAGCATAGATGTCAAACTTGGCAAGCAGTTTTAATGTTTATGACCTTAGACTATCTCAAGATGACCTTAAAATGCCTAAATATGACCTTAGAAGGTCGCAATGATCATAATCATAAGAAAAGTCTCAAGACAATGTACTTAAAAATCTCAATCTCAGAAAAGGTCAAAATGTTATGAACTTAAAAGTTCTTAGTGTTTTTGACCTAGATGGAGGTATATATGCATAACCCCATTAGGTCTTAACTCATTGATCTTGACCTTGGTAAAGATCTTTAATGGCCAGGCCTTAATCGTTTTGACCTGTTTAACCTTATAGTTGCAACCTTAGAAGGTCTAAACGGTCTTTTTAGCCTTGAGAGGTCTCGGTTGCTTATGACCTTAGAAATAGTCTCAATAGTAATGACTTTAAGATGTCTCACTAATGATGACTTTGGAAGGTGTAAATTCTTTTGATCATAATTAAAAACTAGATGCTTACAAACTCGAATTAGGTCTTACTGGTTTTCTGCTAGGTAAAATTCTTGATGTTTATGACCTCAATGGTTTCAATATGATCTTAACAGGTGTCAATGTTCTCTAGCTTTGATAATGTTCTTTACTATCATTCATATTTCTGTAATCTCTACCTCAGCTGTTTGTGCTTGAATTTGTGAATCTCAGACACAAACAAACATATTTTTTTCTAATCAAGGGAGTCAACAACTAGCAGATTTTCCTGAGGTCAAGGTACAATGACAGGAGGACTATTCAGGAGATTTTGGTAGGGTTGGGAGTTTGGAGAATGAGTTCTAAGGTGTGTTTAGAACCTTGGAAGGCATTATGGAGATTGAGTTGATCATAAAAGAGCTGAAAATCTTTCTTTAGTGTTGTGGTGGTGACCTTAGCATCTCCAGTAAGGTCGGAAAAACATATCATTAGAGTCAAGTCTTTAATTGTAGTGTTGAAGTGATTAAAGTAAAGCAGAGGTCATGATAGTAGTATAGAGCAGCAAGCTTGGTGGCAAAGACCAAAGTGTCTTGAGGGCTGAGGTTTGTATGCGATGAAGATTTAGGTTAAAATCATGGTTCTCAAGTTAAATAAAATATTAGTTAGCAATTAAAGGGAATAAATAAAGACAAAACATATAACACACAAGAGGTATGTGGTTCAGCTTTGAGACTCTATCCACACTAGAGATCATTAACAAATATTTACTAGATGAATGAGTGATGATGATGTTATCTTAAGGGCCTACTGTGCAAATCTTTGGCCATCAAGTAAAGCTCTTCGCTTGCTAATATAGGAAAATGTTTCTTCTAACCATTGCTTGTGGGCCCAGGTGAGTACTCCTTGAATGAAACTTCCCTTTCGCTTTATGTAATCCCACTTCTGTGGGTTGCTCAAATAACAAGGCTGAGGTGTTCTATGGCGTCTTATCTTTGTGTATTTTTTCCTTTTTGTCCTTAGAAGGACCATGTGTCAGCTGGATATTTGTCCATACTTGCATTCCAAAATCAACCCAAATACTGTGTGGTGACAATAAGGTGTATTAACAATTAAAGATAATACCTCATATGAGGAGGGTAGTTGTGTAGTTATGTATTAATTGCATATATAATGGGTTTTTCGTATGGCTTATTATGGTTATTCATTGTCTATGAAGCCTGTTAAAAAAGTGGGTGTAATTATCAAAACAACATTGATTGTTCTAAGTATTAACTTGGTTAGAATGGAATCATTGTTAATCTATGGTGCTTTGCTTAAAAAGCCTTCAGCTCAATTTCCGCGCTTGCTATTTAATATATGAATTTTTAGTCATCTGATTGGCAGTAAGCTGATAATGCAGATGGTATTGCTTATAGGGAATCCATGGACTGTCTTTATTTGGCATAGTAGTATGCTGTCAGATGTGTGTTATTCTTTACTTTGTATTTATGCTCAATTTTATCATCTTTTGTGGTTATTATTTTTGTTTGGCGTCAATAAGTTGTTAATGTCTTGAACATCATATATGCTGTCTCAGTTATTGCTCAAATTTATGGTGGAATTTTGATTTGTGTAGGTAACAGGAAATGACACAGGGGCTCCGAATGAACGGTCTTCTCTAATTGGTTTAGCTAGGCAGTTTGTTATAGCAATGTTTGTTATGGATACATGGCAATATTTTATGCACAGATACATGCACCACAACAAGTTTTTGTATCGACATATCCATTCTCTACACCACCGTCTGGTTGTTCCCTACGCATTTGGAGCTTTGTACAACCACCCCATTGAGGGGCTTCTCCTTGACACTGTTGGTGGAGCCTTATCTTTTCTCCTCTCTGGTATGTCTCCTCGAACCTCCATCTTCTTTTTCTCCTTTGCCACCATCAAAACAGTGGATGACCATTGTGGACTATGGCTTCCTGGAAACCTCTTTCACATGTTCTTCAAGAACAACACTGCATACCATGATGTTCACCATCAGCTTTATGGTAACAAATACAACTTTGCTCAGCCATTCTTCGTTATGTGGGATAGAATTCTTGGAACCTATATGCCCTATTCCCTTGAGAAGAGAGCAGGTGGGGGTTTTGAAGCACAGCCTACAAAAGATTACAAGGACGACTGATCATTATGTTATAGATTCAGTTGGGTACCGGTATTAATTTTCTTTTTCGTTTACTGATGAGTAACTGCCATGTGATATGTAAATACGTATATTGTTGTGTTTTGCATTTCTCATCGCCTTTTGTTTATAGATGTTAAACAATGAAATCGAGATGTAATGAAACTAAGTCTATTGTGTAGAGTGAGAATTTTGATTTCAGTTAGCTTTAATTTAAGAGAAATTAGAATGAAGCTCTCGTAGCTATTGTTATAGATGCTCTAATTGAGTTAAGGTTCCGGTGGCATAAGTTTATTGATTTTCCTAACCAAATTCTTTGCTCGGATTTCCTAGTGTTTTTAAGTAGTCAGATTGTTTGCTGTTCATAACTGTTAGATATTTATATTCACCTCAGTTAGTCTAGTTCTCTCTCTCTCTTTTCCTTGTGGCTAATTACAGTCCTCTTATTGCTTTGAAGCTATTTCATCTTAAGTTTCTTTCAGTTTGATAGCTCAGGGACAAAATAAAGCGTCCCTAAAGAAGGATTGCACTCCTCTGTTCTCCCTCAACACAAATAGTGTTTTTCATTGTTGTTTTCACCTTCAGTTCCCAAATTTTAGGTGATAGAACCGAAACCGTAGGAAACATGTTTTGCCCACCACAATCTTCGCCACAAATTTGCCAGTACCAGCCTTGAAGAAACGTCGCCACGTATAAAGTTAACCCATCGGAAAATATGCCTAGCATTACCAAAAGACAGCAGCATTAGTGCTCCATTCATGTCGAACGGCATACGTCCAGTCCAAACTTTAAATTCAATGAAGAAAAGGTTGTTCAACATGGAGAAGCGATAAGAAACGGCAAGGATGTTCAACATAGACAAGCGATAAGAAACTAAATGAACTGAAGTATCAAGTAACTATAAATGGACAGAAATGAAAGCTTTAGCGCACATCGGACAAGCAGAGTGTACACAATAAAGATGATGGAGCATCACGAAAATCAGAGTCAGAGCTTGTGACCACCTGGGGCAACAAGGTGGTTGAACAATGATCGAGTTTCAATGTTGACCCACCCAATCCAAGTAGAGAGCTGCACTATGACGCGCGGGCAAAGGCTCGAACTTCTTGACCGTTAGAAGTGTGCATTCTCCGTAATCCAAGTCTGCAGATATCTTCGCTCGACCGTCATTGTCGAACATATCAATATATTTTGATTTTACGGTCTGTTTTCATCTTCACTTTCAAACAGATTCATTTTAGCAACTGTGGATAACGTATCTAAGCGAGTGGAAGCAGTCGCGGCACCCTCTTGTGGTACTTCGATTTTTGAAAAGTAACATGTTCACACACTAAAATTTTTGTGCGATGGTAAACATATACTTTTGCAATAGGTAATTTGAATTCTTTTTGACCAAATATTGCATTACTCTCTTTTACCAAAACCTTGTGCCCCAAAGTTATACCTTTTTATACTATGAAATAACGTTTTTTCCAATTAAGAACCAAGTTGATCTCTTGAAACTGTTTTAACACGAAGGTCAATTTATCCAAGCAATCATCATAACATGAGCAAAAAATGGATAAGTCATTTATGAATGTTTCAATGAACCGTTTCACCATATTTAAAATTATACTTAGCTCGAGACTGTTTGTAGTTTGGGCAAGTAAAGCAATTAATTCCTTTGTAGAAGATTTCTTTTCCAACGGTGAAAATGAAGTAGGCGGCTTTGTTGATGGATTGAGAATATTTTGTGTTGCTCCATTAGAAATTTGGGTGTTGCCACCGTCCTCCATTGAATGTATTAGAATACGGCTTGTTCCTTTAAGGGTAAAAATTCACTTGATTGAATTGTCCTTTCGTAAATTCCGGGGATGACTTACTCATGGGACAATCGGCATTAGCATGTATTCCTTAACAAATATCACAAACTATGGTATAAGATTTTGCGAAATTTGGAGACATTAAACTATTAAATTTTTTTATTTAAAGTTGTATTTTGTGCACTCATGACTAAGATAGTATCAATCTCATCATTCTCATGAAATTCAGAGCTGTTTTGATGTTACTCGATTAGTTCCCCATTGGTGGTAATTGACGGCCATAGCGAAGCTCCTCCACTGACTGCATCAATCATTGCCTTACTTGCCGGATTTAATCCCCCATAAAAGGATTGTAATTGTATTCATTCGGTAATTCATGGTAAAGGCATTTAAGAAGCAAATCTTGAAACTCTCCTATGACTCATAAAATGGTTCATTGTTCATTTGTGCAAATGTCATGTTTTCCTTTTGGAGTCTTTTAGTCTTCCAGGAAGAAAGAATTTCTGGAGAAATTTGTTTGCTAAATCTATCCTTTTATTGATGGAATTTGATGGTAAGAAATAAGCCAAGTTGTTGCTGGAAAATACTTTGAATTCTCTGTCTCTGATTGGATGCCAATTTTTATAGATCAAGTGAAATAATGATTATCTTCGAGATTTTGGGTGATTTTAAGTTTAATACATGATTAACATACAAATGAAAATAATTATCTTTTAGACTAATAATTGTTACGTGTTTAACATGTAACTTGTCAATTTTACGTATGTTCTACTAGGATCTCTATCTTCCTAACCTTGTGGTTAGTATGTAAGTTCCCTGTCTCAAAAAGATGGTTGCTTAACTGGCCGTCATTTGTTTTTGGAATCGTGAGTATAGGATTTTGAATCCTAATCATGAATCATGAACTCGGGGTGAAATTAACGGGATTTGTCTTTCAATGATCAGTATTCTATTACTAAGCAATAGTCAACTGACCCCAGATAACTCTCATTTTCTGGTATTGTGATCTCGATCTTGGGATCGGGAATGGCTTCTACTTTTGCTTCTTGTTTTTTTTTTTTTTTCGATACAATGATTACGTAAACAATGTTTAACAGTACTATCATTCCCATTGAGCTTCTGACCTTTAAAAATAAGACAGTAACGTTATGATTAATAACAAGGTACTACATTAACTATCTATTCAATTTTTACCTTCAACATCAGTTCCTAAAATTTTTGTAAAATACAATTTTTCTATTCAAATCTTATTACGACCCAACATAGATAGTCAGACAGCTCTCTATTTCATTAAATTCGTGTTTCTTCATCGTCTACTAATTCAAATTGGTATGCAAATATTAAATGCATCGCTTTTACATCCAAGGTTATGCTATCGTGGCAACTTTTCACTTGCTAATTTTTTTACTGACCATTCTTTTTCCAAGACTTCATCGTTAACTCATGTTAAATATTTAGAGACTTTGATGTCCCGTGACTTCACTCTGGTCATAATGGGCAGTTTCAAGATTTTCCACCCTTGCTTAGTTATATTATATATAGTGCCCCTTTCTTCCCTCATTTTTTTCCATCTTTACGAATTTGCTACTAAAACTTTGCTAGATTAAAAGTTTATTGCTGCCAGTTTGGAAAGCTTCTGTTTTCTCCTATTTCTGAAAGTTTTTTGAGATTATTTTACGCTTTTCCAGAATTAAGTAAGTATTTATAATGAAAGTAGTAAAAAAATTAGAATAAATTATATTTATATCTACACTATGTGGTTAAGTCTATATAATATTCATCAAATTAAATGACAATCATATATTCTTATGTAATAGTTTTATTAGGTCAGTTTAATTTTACCGACTTATACCGAGTCAAATTTAAAAATTAAATCAAAATTAATTAAAATTAAATTAAATTTAGATGAATTTGAATCGTTCAGTTTGGAAGTAAATGGCACCTAGAGCGAAGCAAACTGCGGCAGGCTGGTTTCAGAGAGCAGGGATAACTTCCCTCTCTGTTTTGTGGATGGATAGTGGGCCGGAGCCTATCTGGTCCAACAAAGGCTGGAAGGTCCTTCTCAATTTGTCAATTGGACATCCACTTTTTACTTTCCACTTATTTTTGCACGTGAAGTGATATTCCAATCCACATTTTTTGTAATCCCCCCATATAATTAACAAATTACACACAAAAATTAAAAATGATAATATTTTATAAATTAATTAGTATAATAATAAAAAAGCATCATAAATTAAAATAATATATTTTAGATTCTATTAATTACAAAATTTTCAAACAAAAATTAAATTAATGATAATTATTTATATTCAACGTCACATTTGATTCTATTATAATAATTACAAGAATAATATAAACGCTTGTTTTCTCTTAATTATATGGTTATTATATTTTTATATTTTATAATTACAACCCACCCATAAAATTTTTTAATAATCAAAACTTTATCAATAATAAAGTAAACAAGAATTCATAAATATTAATTAATTTTAACATGAATAAATTTTTTTAAGAAAAACATACCACAACCCCCATAGATGGCATGATCGTGGGGGATGAATCTGTATGGGTTTCGTGTTCCAGATTTGATTCTCATCTAAAATTCTCTCTGTTAATGTATCAAGTATCAAAAGAGTCAGATCATAAATTTTATTATATATTTAATACCATTGCGTGTGATCTCTGTGCACACACTCTATAATTTAGGATTCATATGATCCTGCTCTCTCAAGGATTATACCAATTTCATATACGACCGAATACCTCAATAATGACTTAACCTAATTTTCTCTATATAAAAAAAAATATCATATTTTTAAAGTAAGATACTTTTTCTAAATTAATATATTTTTTAGTACATATAATATCTTAATTTAAATATTTTTAAATTTTAATTAAAAATATTATAGATGTAATATTTACATCGTGCTATTAAAAAAAAAATGGGGGGAAGTATCACCATCTTTTGCAATTCATACATTGACATAACACAATTAGGACTTTTCTGAACTGTCCACATTATTTGATCCCTGTTTTAAAAATTATGCTGTCTACCATTGTCATTGTATTAGTATAATTAATGTAAATCATATAATAAACATACAATAATGCTATATTAATTTGCATTTTGTAATGTGTCTGTCTAGTACCATTTTAATTTCTAGACGATAAAATGATACTAGACTGACAGAATATAAAATGCGCCTGACTACTTGTCCATGAATTCAATTCACATTCATATGCTTTAAATTTTACTTGAAAAAAGAAAATGACAAGACATAATTTAAGTTATTCACTATCATTTTTTGGAAAATTGACTCCAGTTCACGTTTCTGGTTTTATAAAACAGATATTTAACATAACTGGAGACAGCATTGGCACATCGGGACACCAAGGCAAATGAAATGGCTAAAAAATGATAACAACATCAATCTTACAAGCATACTTTTTGTTAATTTGTATGTCCATAAATTGCTACAAAAGAACACGGGCCACATGGATGGTTAGTTGAACTTAAACCGTGTAGTCTCCTCATCCCTACGCTAAAAAACTCGTGCAACAAAAGTGCTCAGGATGAAAATAAATGGATTCGTGTCAGCATCTTTAACAGCTTAGAAGCATTTCACAACACCAACTTTTAATTTCTAATTCGCTGCTCACTGTGTGGATGTAGAGTTTCCACCTGCAACCCAGTACTGCTTGACAGCTATCAAAATTTTCTCGGGAACTAAAGGACCGTCTTCGTGGTCTACCATTTTGGTATCCCACCTCATCCGGGAAACTATCTTTTCCACCTTAATTATCGCATCTACTTCATCGCGGAATATCACTGCACCTTCCGGTCGCAAAATGCGATCCATCTCTAGGAGAATGTCCTCAATATTACATCTGTATTCATTCGATAAGCATATGTAAGTTGCTAGGTTAAAAGAAATAAAAGCCTTTAAATAGACTAACAAGCAAGCATATGATCAAATTATATATAAAAAAACAGGGGAAAAACAACTCATGCACAGAATCGCAGAACTCATTTAGAGATAGTAACAACAGATCAAGCAGAGTGATTCCAATCAATCTAAGATAAACCAAGAAAACTCCCAAGTGGCCAAATAAGATTCGGAGTCCAGTGCCTTGAGACTCATCTAGGATTTCACTAAACAAGCCAAGCTAAAATTTATATTTTGAGCTTGGGCACCTAAAACTTTAGCCTAAATAAATATCCCATGAAATGATTACAACGGAAAAGAATTAACTTCCAGATGCATGAAGAATCAACTGAGATCCTAAGCGTGAGAAGGTAACTGAACACTAACTAAAGCCCCCACTTATTTGGTTTGCTCTGAGGATCATATTGTAACATGGCTGTAATGATTAGATTACTCTGTAAGCTCATTAAGTGTTGATTTAGGCCAGCCTTCATAGAATCAATCCCATTCAGGTTAACTGAATTCAAGTTATATGAGCTCAGTCCAAGTTCAACGAAACAAGGACTGAACAGCCCAGCAGTTGGCTCATCAAGATTTAATAACTTTTCAATGTCATGTCAAAAAGTCTTAATGTTAACCCATGGAAGAAAGAATTTTAATTAAGTGCATCGCTTTGGTATCCAATAGCAAACTTTTCATCATTCAGGCACTTCCTCTGCCATCTGTGCTGAAGCACACATTATGAATACCAAAAAGCTGTCACAAAAAGCAAGTATTCGATTCTTCTTGCAGATGGATGGAAATATTCATTTAAGAGCCCTAACCAGCAGGAATGATGAATCACATCCACATAACTATATAATACTTACTTGTCTTTGTACAGACTGAAAGCACCATAAGCATGAATAAGATCATATGTCCTTGGGTAAGTAGAGAAAGCTTCACACCTGGACCCAGGAGACAAAAGAATTAATATAAATTAGCTCATGATTGAAGCAAAAAAAAAAAAATAAGGGAAAAGTAAATGAGATCATAATAAAAGAATCCAACTATACTCTAGCACCAAACATGATGAGTATGTAATGCTGATTTAAAATCCAACCCAAATAGCGCCACCTTTCTGGCAAGTAAATTACATGTATTAGCAGGATTTCTATTTCAGAATACGAAATTTACAAGTTTGTCAACAAAAGATCCTTTAATCTAGAAGTTTCTAAACTAGTAATATTTGCTCCAACGTTTACCAAAGGTGGGGCCCTCGTGTTGTTGGATACTCAGAAGCCAAAATCTGACAAAAATCTATCTACAGGAGTTCCAGTTGTTGCCAATATATTAATATATCTGGAAAAATGATAATTCAAATTCTAATTGCTAAGACTCAGAGCATCCATGATAATAACAGAGACGCTAAAAGTTCAGCAAATAGTACCAGTCATGATAGATGCCAATCAGTCCTCGCTCATAAATGACACCCAGTGTCTTTTTATCAGCTATAGTAGGCACAACATTCATAACCCACAATTTAGGAGATTGAATTGCAGCAGCAAATCCTCCAAGTCCAGCATTCATATCCATAATGTTGCGATACCTTCCTGAGACAAGAAGTTTGTTGATTTTCTTATAAGCATTTATGTGTTTCTTCCAATTATTGTTGTCCTCTTGGTATGACTCACCAGAAACTCCAGGGATAGTTCCACTAGCTATTCTGGGAGGAATAGCATAAAGCCTTTCTGGGAATGGCCCCAGCTCCCCACCAGCAACTTCATCTGAGCCACTAACATCTGGATACGGAGTTACACATGCTTCCATTTGCTTGTACCTGGGATCCACCATACAAATTATGATAAATTAAATAAAAAATTTAGCCAAAATAATGATTTCAGAGGATATTTATGAAAACTAGATAAAATTTTGTATTTAGTTATATCAGTACATATATCTCCACTAATCTCCCAATAAACAAACAGACATGATGATGAGAATTCATCAGTGTCGCAACATACCAGAGATCATCATTATCTGAAGACTTGCAGAAAGTAACTCGAGAATCATCTTGTCTGTGACATGATTTATCATTTACTCTCTTCTGCCAAATAGCAGTTTCACCCTTCTCAGATTTCTTTTCCCAGCAAAGAAGTTTGGCAAATTCCTCAATCTTTCTCTGTTCATCCTCAAGTTCCTCCTTAGGCTGCTGCCATGCTTTGTAATTGGTCTTCCAATTGATTGGAGGACCTGAAAGAACCCAGTAACCACCAGGTCTAAGAACACGGTCAACTTCCATCATGTATCTTCCATCTGCAAATGAAAAATTCCATGATCAAGTCAGCTGAACTGCTGCTATCACAGCGCTATCACAACTTGTAGCAATATTAGAATGCCATAAAGGACAAAGGCAAAATGGATAAATATTAACTTGTTATGCTTTACACAATAGAAGAATTATAATTACGAATGATTCTCACCATTTGCTCCCCATGGAATCAAGCATCTAGAACAGTGAGCCATCTCAAAGGCTCTAGATGGATACGGCATCTTTATCGTACCGAGAACACCAATAACAGCAGGCACACCTCTTTCAAGAGCAAACTGGACCTGAGATTCATGTGAATCTCTCGGTGCAAATGACATGGCAATCACATCTCTGCTCCAGAGGTAGGCACCCCAACTTGCAACCTAAAAAAGAAAAGGGGAAAAAAAGCACCTTTGAAATGGATCATCTATGTAGATCACACCAGAAGAAGCTAATCTTAACTTTCTGAATGAATGGAACACAATTGCACAAACTGAGTAGAGGAAGTTGGCATACCCCACAACCAGTGTCCAGTGCAGTTCTAACTGTCCCATTCCCTATTGGTATCACTGAAGCAAGCTGATCAATATATGTATCAGCCCCTTGAGGAAACTGGGTTCCTCCACCAGGGAACCTAAAGACATTTCCCTCATATTGAATCCAGTTCTGAATAGCTTTCTCCACCGTCAAACTCTTATATGGAGCATTTGCATATGGGACATAGTCACGACTTTTGGGCCAGGGAAATGGTGTTACATATCCCTTGGGTGCCGGTATAAGACAATGTAGCTTCTCCTCTCCTGGGGGGCAATGCCTCTCTCTATAGTTCATGTTGTCTCTTGGGAAAGTCATTGCACGCTTCTGATCTTGGCAGGGCGTGTAGTCAGTGTAGCGAAGGCGGCATGGCTCAAACAATTTAGGTTTTGATTCAGATTCATGAATGGTCTCAACTTCTCCACCATGATGGGTCTCAAAATTCAAACTTGGAACTATATTGCAATCAGCTCCGCTCTTAGAAATTTCTAAAGCTATACTATCTCCCTTACCAAATCCACTTCTTTGCCATGCACCCAATATATAGAAGAAACAACACAACCCAACAACAATAAATATTTGTATGGAACTCCTGGTTCTGCCATCAGATGAATTTGTTTTCAATGCCATGATGGATCTGAAATCACCTCCAATGTTAATTGAATTCAAGTATCACAACTGAAACACAATTGTGAATCAAAAGTTTTTCCAAAAATAAACTAAAATAAGACATTAACTACGTACATATGCAAGTATTAAATAATAAAAACAATAAATGAATAGAATATAAGTGAAATGTAAATGAAAAGCAATCTAAAATCTAGCAAAATGTTGAAATTAAATATTTAAAAACCAGAAATAATCTATAATCAGAGATCAGTAGATTTGAACATCAATTTTTACATATTCCCTTTCCGTCACTTCGTCCACAAAATCAAACAAACCAAAGTACTTGAATTTGTTTCATATGTTTCAACACTTCCGATCCATAAAAGTTAAAGCTTTCTCTCCACTAAAACTCAGCAACTTAACACTACTAAGCCTAGTCGAGTTTAGCAGCTAATTTGATCTCGTTTCGTAAAGGTTTCCGAACTCAGATCAGACCTACAGTAGCTGAATTTTCTAAATTTATTTTAAAAAACATCAACTCAAATAATGGAGAATTCGAAGAAATAACCAAATCATGAAAATAAAAACAAAAAAAAATATATAAATTCAACGAGTAACCAATCTTAACAGTGGCTGGAGACCACTTTGAATCTCTGTCTGATAAAAAAAAGCAGGCAATGATAGAGCCAAAACAAGAAAATTATAATCCTGTACGTATTGACGATCTGCCCCTTGATGGGTCCAAACTCGAAGCAAACCGTGTCAACGAGTATCTGAAAAACCTCAACTCATCGTCATCATCAAACAAAAAAGCTTCGGAGTTTCTGAGTTGTACGTCTTTTTACCGAGAAATTGCCACAATCATCTACTACCATATAGAAATAGATCGCAGTATGGATGCACGTCTCTCCCTTTACCTATAGGTATTTAACATCATTTTTATTAAAAAAGAATATTAAGTTTATATTATAATTATAAATATACGCTATAGGGAGACATGAAATGAAACATCCCCTCCTCTTCCCTTGTTTACTTTCTTTAATAAACCAATCCGCATTTGCTAATTGCTAAGTCATTGAATGGTGCGCATTGCGCATTTCTCGCCGGAACCGTGAAACGGTGTGAACACTGTAGAGGATCTTTTGACGGGGAGTGTGGGTCCACATGCACGTTACTAACAACGTGATCATGAAGAATGGCCGGCTGTGATGGAGTTTGATGTGTTTGAACTAGGTA
>JAVXUL010000012.1:5895214-5923840 GCA_035590515.1 Trichilia minutiflora | reverse complement strand
AATTTTTAAATCCGAATCCGTTTAATTATATCGAATTCGTGTCGAATAATCGTGTCGTGACCCAAATTGCCACCCCTAGCTTTTACTCTGTTTTAATACAATATAAAAAGCTTGTTTGGCGTAAAAATATCCCTATTTTAATATTGCATTGCTATCACTAATTCTCACACTCTTATAATTAACAACTAATAATTTTATTTCATACTAAAATATAATTTCAATATCAAAACACAATAATATTAAACATGGACAAAATATAGCTAAGATTTATATCATGTTTGGTTCGACCAAAACCGTGGTGATGGAACAACAACAAAAACAATTATAATGGTAATAACTAATCCCGTAGCTACAATACATTATACATGCCTATCTAGAGATAATGCACTTGCTTCAGTTTGAAACTAGAAATTATAAGCTGAGACAACTTTGCCATTTTTATGAAATTTTGGAATGTATATGTGTTTTGGCTAACTTCGGGCAGCTAATTGATAACCCATTTTTTCAAGACCACTGCCTGTAGATTATAACAACATGGTTTGAATATAATTGAAGAAAGTGCGAAATTTAGCATTTGTATGACTTTCTGAAAGTTTTCACAGTATTATAATTTGAATTTTGCCAACTCTGAATGATAGGTAGGATTTACTTTCTCTCTAATGAGTCAACAGTTAACTTTATTTATGTCAATTACACATTAATAACAATAATCAGTGGTCCCCTAATTAGACTTTAGGGTATCTCTAAATTGAATGAAAATCTGACAGTGTCAATGGAATGGAAGCTCTGGGAATGGAATAGAAACTGAATTTTCGGATTCTGAGGCATTCAAATTACTAAATTAATATTTAAGAATTTCTCAGTTAAATATAATTTTGAGTTTCTGTATTGGAAGTTATTTAGGGTCCACGTGCCAAATATAAATTTAAACCATACAAATTAAATAATGTTTCTATAGAAGCTTGCTTTGTCTTGATTTGCAGTGGATAGAGCAAAACTTTTATTGGATTTAGTCTGATAAATTAGAAATTAAAGACAGTTTCACAAATCCCCACAACCGGCTGACTTTGTGGCATCTTGAGATTCCTCAATTTGGATTAATTAACTAATTACTTCAAATGGAGTTCATTAAGGTAGAAGTAAATAACAATTAAGAGTCTAACTCTATCTCTGTACTCGATTAAAATTATTTAATAAATTTTATTAAGTTTTCATTCATTTTCTGGGTAGTTGTTGTATCAAGAGCTTGGCTTTCAGATTCTGATTGAGCCAACGCGTTCCTCGCGAAACGCACACTTCTTTAAAAGTCACCAGAAAAGGCGGCTGATCCTTCGGAGGAAGAACCCTTCTCAGGAAGCATATATTGGCTTCATATTTACTACAACTTCACTTTCAACAACTTGGTTATCTCTCTTAGATTCATTTCTTCTCAGAAGTGTAATGTTTTATAGGGTTTCTTCTTATTACTATTGTTAGGGGTTGCTTCACACTTCACAGTTTTAGCGATTTAGCTTTTCCCTAGTTTCTGTGACACATGTTCTGGTGATAATTACGTTTTCAGAAAGAGGTAGAAGTTTAGGAAGAAAAGTTATAATGGATGAGAGAAACGATGCAGATAAACTTGATGAAGTCTTGCTTCCAGGGTTTCGGTTTCATCCAACTGATGAAGAACTTGTAGGGTTTTATCTGAAGAGGAAGATTCAACAACGTCCTCTCTCTGTTGAGCTTATCAAGCAACTTGACATTTATAAATATGATCCGTGGGATCTCCCAAGTAAGATAATAAATTCATATTAATCACCATCATAGCAAAACATACAAGCTATCTGATTCTTGGATAGAAACAGCCGTTCAGATTATCATGCTAGTTTAGTATCTCAAAAGTTTTATTTTTTTTTCCTGCTTTTTGAATACAGAGTTAGCGACTACAGGAGAGAAAGAATGGTATTTTTACTGCCCAAGAGACAGAAAATACAGAAACAGTGCAAGGCCAAACCGAGTAACTGGAGCGGGGTTTTGGAAAGCCACAGGCACTGACAGACCAATCTACTCCTCAGAAGGAAGCAAGTGCATAGGTTTGAAGAAATCACTCGTTTTCTACAAAGGCAAAGCCGCCAAAGGTATCAAAACTGACTGGATGATGCACGAGTTTCGTTTACCTTCTCTTACTGATTCAGGGCCGCCTAAGAGATTCATGGACAAAACTTTTCCTGCCAACGTATAATTTCTTAACACTCACGTACATATTTATGTTTAGTTAATTTACTGCTCCGCTATTCATTCTTTTTTATTTTTTTTCATCGAAACTTGCAGGACTCATGGGCAATATGCAGGATTTTCAAGAAAACAAATTCTTCAGCACAAAGAACTCTATCTCAGTCCTGGGTTTCTCCTTTCCCTGAAAGCAACAATGCCACCACAACTGGTGCACAAGCTAAATGTTCTTACAATACTCAGTTCAGTTCAGAGAACTTGTCATTATTGACGGCTAAAAACAGTTCATCTATCCAGTTTAACAACATTAATGATTTACTACAGCCATCTTCTTCTTCTTCTGCCACTACTGCTACGTTTTGTCCTTTAGATTTCCTCCCCTACAAACCGATTAACCCAATGATTAGCAAACCTAATCAGCTTCCTATTTCGACCGGAGACTTAACCACAAACTACATGTTTTCACCTTTTGAACCAGCTGTTCCGGCTAAATGCAATATTGATCTGTCGTCCATGCTGTTAAACATGTCCTCCTCCATGCTTGGAGATTTCGGTAAAGATTCTGAGGGTACAGATTTTGGCGGATCACAAGATCAGTGTGGTGGATTCTCAACAACAGTTTTACTACATGAGTTGCAAGCAGTGAACAATAGCGGATCAGATCATGAAAATGTTTTGATGAAGAATCAAAACATGATGCATCATGTTGATGATCAATGGGAGAATAGCGTTCGATCCATTGGATATCCTTTCAGTTTGCCTATGAGTACGGCTGAAACTTGGAAGCTTAGCTCGCTGTGGGATTCTTTCTCCTGCCCAACTGAGATGTCAATGAGTACTGTTTCCACAACCAAGTGCTATACTTGATAGACACATTCAGTTGAAACTTTTTAAATATTAGGCAGCAGGTTCATGTTCTGAAAATATAGATTGTTTACTCTTAACATGTACGTAAAATCTTAAATTTTGTAGGCTTTGGAAATTTTCTAATCGAATCAGAATTCAAAAATGACATTTGGTTTTCTTCAGCAATTTAAAGTTGAGGAATCAACACGTGGAGTATAGACATTCAAAAATTAATTTCTCATTTTAATATGAAAACCCTATTCATTTCGATTTTTCTTCTGCAATTTAAAATTGATTAAACAACACGTGGAGTATAGATATTCAAAAATTAATTTCTTACTTTAACGTGAAAACCATATTCATATCCTATGGAAAAGGGGGATGTACGCCTTCAACAAACCAATAGAACACCCATATGCAATGGGTTTAAAATGGGCTTAAGCCCGTTTATTTAGTAAAATGGGGAATCTCCAATTCTGAAACTTGTTCTCCGGTTCTCCCAAGTATTGCAACCTTCTTTTGAAATATCCATAAAATTTTCTAACATTTTTTCTAACAAATCCTTTGACTATTGACACAAAGGAATTAGAAATTCCAGTCAATAACTAAGGTCTAAGGGGCATAATACATCCAAAATTGAAGACCCCAATGCATATACAGAACAGAGAAGATGAAGAAATAGAAAAGTGAGGTCGTGTTGTTTGGGCATTGGGTAAGCACCTTCACCCAAAAAGTTGAGTTAGCACTACGAGTATGTTGAGGAAGATTTAACAAACAAGAGTGACTTTCTTTTTCACTATAACCCTGTCCACTAGAAGGTGCCTGTGCTAGTGCACAGAACGAAGCCTATCACAGAGTCACTCGTCATCCAGTATACATTGACAACTGCTGGAACAATACTCCAGAATTGTTGCCCGAGGATCCTCACCAACGGGCCAAAATCCGCTTTTGGGCCAACTTTTATGATCAAAAGGTGGTATTATGCCATAATTTTACATGCTAATTAATCCCTGTTTCTCTCTTTCAAGGCAACATAGAAGTTAATTTTAAGTTATTTTCTTTATTAGCTCCTACCAAGCACCTTCCTATCATGCCTTCTGAAGGCAAAGAGCAAGAGAAGGCCATGGTGGAGTTCAGTGAGGTGCTTACGATGACTTCCCATACAAGTCTATGTTTTGTCAATGATGGCGACAACTTATGATTTCTTGACACAATATGGCAACAAATTCTTGCAATTACCAGGATTTTGAGGAGGCTATTGCTCTGGATTTAAACCTGAAAAATCACAAAACCCCACTCTCATGGATCACTGCCTTGCAGATCAGTCCTTTGGTGAAGGAAACAGTCCCTCCTCATCGCAAACTGATTGCCAAAATCAGAGATAAGTTTCTCCCTCCTACTCAAGTTTAATCACATCTAGTTTTATAATATACATGATTTATGGCTTACCAACTTATTACGTGGAGATTATTATTGTCCCGATATTACGGTGACAGACTCAATTATGCCGTTCTGTAACTACAATGCAATATTACAATGGTTTATGAATTCACTAGCAAAACTTTTTAATCATCGAATACCAGTCATCCAAAACAAACCATCAGATGGAAAATGCAAAATGATATTTTATTCTCCACCCTTTTCATGGGGCACAGGCGTACGGAGGAAAAAGTTCCTTGAATTTAAGAAAAGCAGCACAAAACATTAATGTGACAACACAGAGGCCAATGAAAAACAAGAAATGAGAACTGTTCAGACAACTAATGCCGATATTAAATTGTATTCATCCAAAATGAACTCTTAAAGCATTACCTTGATAAAAGAAAACAAAACAATAACACAATGGTTTTGTCAACAGTCTTTTAAAATTTGGTTCACACCAGCAAAAGCAAAATACAAATTCAAAGTAAGAAACCTAGATTCCTTCTCCATAAATCAATATCATCCACAACAACAAATACTCTAAAAAGCAGTCTGAAATTCACTAAACTTCTTTTTGGCCTTCTGACTCTTTGAGGCTTGCTTAACTCTTTGAGGCTTGCTTTTCTTTTGCCTTCTGAATCTTCAATACCTTCTTCACAATCTTTTGCTCTTCCACCAAAAAGGCACGAATGATTCTATAAAAAAGAGAATACAAAATAACAAATATCAAATACAGAACAACGCAATAAAAGGTTAGGGTATATATGCGTTTTAACAATAACAAACCTTTCCCTGACAGCACTACCAGACAAAACCCCACCATAAGGACGGTTCACAGTCCTCCTATTTCTAGACAATCTGGACCTCTTGTATTCAGCAGGTCTCAAGTGAGGAATCTGCAAGCATAGCAAACGTCATGTCAAAGGTCGATACATATACTCAGCATGGTTAAGTAAGGTGTTTATATTTTAAAAGCAATTATGTTGCTACCATGATGAATTCAGATAAGTAACATAAGCAATCTTCACTGACACAATAATTGAACACACGTAACAAAAACTCAAAAGAACTGAACTCTATCCAGATACTGACAGTGGCTTTTAGGTCTACTCTGAAATAATACTCGCTCCCACCAATCAGAGCCAAGTGTACAAGTTAACATTATACAATTTGCATTTGACTAAGTCAATGAAGTCTTCATCTATTCTCATTACCAGTAGGTACGTTCACAAAATCCATAGGATATCAAACCCAGCAAAAACATTCATGACAACTTACATTTTACAATCTGTACATCTAAGATTGATTGAACAAACATGGCTTGCATCACTAAACATGCCACAGAATAGTTGTATAGCTCAACATACAATTAGCAACCTAAACAAAATGTAGAACAACAGATTGAGAATCTCCCATCTAACAAAATGTAAAATGACAAACCCTAATAGTAATCCCATTAACGAGGTCTTTCTGGTTGTGGGTCATATGAAAGCCATCCAACCCATTCTTACATGTACGGGAAAGGGAATTAACCTTCAAAGTTTTGTCATGTCAGTTCTTACATAACCATGCCTAACACAAGCTAATAATTTAAACAACCTCGTTAATAATGAAGGCTCTACAGAAAGAGAAAAGGACATTTCAATAGATCAATGTGGGAGGGAAGAACAGATTCCCCTCCCACCAAGTCTCAGGGCATCTTGTGTTCATCCTTTTCGCTGTTTTAACCAATGGATTTAGTGTGTAATGTCAAATTATCATTCTCGAGTCCAATTTAAGAACAAAATAAGAAGAAGAAAAAAAATAGAAACAGAAAGCTCGAATACGTACCCCTTGAATTCTCTCTCCAGTTACAGGGCACTTAGGTCCGCTTGCTCTTTTCTTCGTGCTCTGGTACACCAACTTCCCTCCTACACAACCATAACAGTTTCGTTTCATTAATAATTAAAAAAAAAAAACGGATAATAAATATTTTTGATAAAAGCCTAAGCAGTAATAATCATCTACAATGTGCCAAAATGTTCACTCACAAATCAGCGGAAAGGTCTATTACCGGGAGTTTTGACGACACGATGCTGGTTCGATTTGGTGGCGTAGCTGTGTCGCTTGCGGTACGTAAGCCGCTGAACCATTCTTAAGTCTCTCCTGGGCTGTCTCGCTCTCCCCTAGGATTTAGAAAGACACGGAGCCAAAGCAGAGGAGGGCTTTATTTGGCTAAGTGAGAGGATATAAAGATGGTTTCCAGTTATTGCTGCCCTAGATCGGATGGTTGTTATCAGATCTTGAGTTTTGCTCCACGGCTGGCTTTCGATTTCATCGTTCTTCCAACGTGGCGATCAACAAGTGACTTGTCCTTTGCCAGCGTGTAAGGCACGTCATTGAAACTATTTATAAACAAATTTATTGGTTTATTATTTAGAGTTTTTGACATTTAGCACCATTAGACAAGGAAAAAAACAGAAATCCTCTGAAGAACTATCTAATATCTATGGACATACCACGAGGTGGCAAACCGGCATCCTGGTCCAGCAAAGCCCATGAAAATTAAGTCCTCCCGGGTTAATATACCGGATCGGTCAAGCACGAATAGTAATCATATTGTGTCGGGTCGGGTTCGATAAAAATAAAATCGACATAGTCCATGAAGCACGACTCATACGGGGAAGGTTGGGTAAAAAATTATCATTTTAATAATTATTATTTTTAAATATTATTACTTTAATAATTTTATTTTTATAAATTATAAACTAAATAATAAATTTAAATAATCTAAAATTGATAAAAAATAACGAATAATTTTTTAAATTCAAAATAACAATATATAAAATAAAATAAAAACAATATATTTAATAAACTACAAATTCATAAAATTTATTTATTAAATTAAAATTTTAAAATTCATATGACATTTAATAATAATATATTTACAATTTATAAATTACAACTAAGAACAATTAAAATATAGTTTGTTGACAAATAAATAACAAATAAATAGCTATGATTCTTCTTCTTCTTCTTTTTTTCTTTCTTTTTATGTCTCTTTTTGTTGCATCTTGTTTGGAATCTGCATGCCTTGTTTGGGCGCCTATACCATCTTTGTATCTTCTTGGGGGCTTATGTACTTTGTTTGGGCGTTTATGCCATTCTCCAGAGGCTTTTTGGGCTTGACTTTAGGGTTTGCCCCACTCTTATGTATAGTTTATTTTCTCTTCTAATAAACTTTTATTTCCAAAAAAAAATTTATCAATTAAATTTATATTTTAATATATAAAACTTAAGTATTTAATTTAATATTGTAATATATAGTTATATACTTATATTAATTATTAATTGATATCAATTAAATATAAAATTACCGTTATGATTAATTATGTTTAATTATAAATAAAATAATATGAACACATTAATATATATAATTATTTAATTAAATTAAGAAAAAATTGTTCTACAGTGGAAATAATCATAAAATAATTTAATAATATTATTTGGATAGAGAGTAAGGTTGATACATAAGATATTTTTCGTTGACACGCGTCATCTTTAACCTTAAAAAGAGAAGCCCTAATCAGATCTTTTCATTCTCCCTGATTGCTGTGCATCCCTCAGTAAAGTCAACTACGACTCAGGAAGTATTCATAATTCATTCTTGACCCCTGACCCTAAGTAATCTGTTAATATAAAAATGAAAATGAATAGAAGATACTATATAACTTGCGACTTAGGGCATCACCTAAGCCGTCAAGTCACACCGTCTTATCAGTTGTCAATTTTGGACGGCATAACAGTAACAGATCTTGTAACTCTGACGTAATAAGAACATTAATAAAATGGGACTATCAAACTGTTCAAGAGCAGGAAGGTTTCATTATTCTCGTTTTCTAATGTCAAATCCCATCAAAAAAAGAAGGGATAAAAGCGAGTTAAGGGGATAATGAGAGGAGGATTTTCTCTTTTAGAGATTTTGAAAGTAAAAAAGACAAACTTTTCTCTCTAAAACTAAGCTAAAAAAGGTAAAGGCCAAGACTCAAATTCTCCATTTTCTTTCTCTTTATACACATCTTTATTGACTTAGGTATCTAAATTTTTCCATCAAAAAACACACCTGGCGTCACTCCGTAACGTGTTACTGTCTTGCAAGGTTTGGAGGTACAATCTTGCAAATTAAAATCGGAAGATAAAATCTGTAAAACCCGAGTTTATGGGAATCCAGTCACATACACCATTTTGTGCCTCAACAAATATATTAATTTTATTAGTAATTTGTATAAATATTGTTTTATTATTTTTATTAATAAAATATAAAATATAATAATTTAATATTACATTAAAAATTTAATGTGTAATGATAATCCAATAGTTAACTATACTTTAACTATAATTTAATTATAAAATTTATTTATTAAATTAAAATTTAGAAATTTGAATGATGTTTAATAATAATATATTTATAATTTATGAATTTAATTATGAACAATTAAAATTTATTTTGTTGATAAATATATAAATTATGATAACTAATTATATTTTGATTATAATTTATATTTTATAGACACAACTTAAGTGTTTAATTTAGTGTTGAAATATATAGTCTAATTGATTATTAATTGATGTTAATTAAATATAAAATTTTCAAAACATAATATATGATGATTAATTATATTTAATTATAAATAAAATAATACAAACACATTAATATATATAGTTATTAATTAAATTCATAAAAATTTGTTCGACAATTAAAATAATCATAAAATAATTTAATAATATATTAATTCTATTAGTAATTTGTATAAATATTATTTTATTATTTTTATTAATCAAAAATAAATTATAGTAATTTAATATTATATTAAAAATTTAACTTGTAACTATAAGTCAATAACTAATTATAATTTAATTAAGTGTTCTAATTTTTAAATATTCACATTGATAATTGATTAATTGATATATAAAATGATAAATACATGTAATATATTATATATTAACATAATTTTTCAATAAAATTCACCAATTAAATTAATAAAACAAAATTTATTTTTTTATTTTATTCATTAAATAAAAAATTAATTTAATCTAATTTAAATTTGTATTTTATTGTATATTGTAAACATGCATTAGTTTTGTTTCATTATAATTAGGAATTGAATTCACTGATATTAATTAAAAGTTTAAGAGGAATGTAATTTATATTCATATAATTTAAAAAAAAACATTATATATCTTATTTAAAAAAATAAAATGGGGCTTGGTAAGGACAGTAACTGACAGTACCAAAGCTCGTCATAGGTTGGGCCAAATCTTGTCCGTAAATTTAGTCTTTCGATCCAGCATGACCTACTAAATAACTAAGACCGTGTCAGATTTTTACTGTTTATAAATTAGAGAAGATAAATCTATTACATATCATATTAATAGCGGCCCGACCCATTTACCATCTTTTTTTTTTTTTTGTATTTTATGAATATAATAATTTTTTTTTCTCAATATCTCTTTTTAATCGGACTCATTACCTCCTCCTTTTAATTATATTTTTTTTCTTAACCAAGCTCTGCTTATTCACTATATTTAATGGTCTTATTTATTGACCTTATAGGATTAGGATCACCTTATGGAGATTTAAAGATTAAATCAATTTTTTATAAATAATATTTGACACAAATTCAATTTATTTTTTAATATTTTTTCTTCGATAATATATATATATATATATATTCATGTGTCACTCTTTCGTATCCAGGTTACGAAGGTGTAATGATAATAACCGGAAAATTATCAATCAAAATTTAAAAATAATAAATCCAGTTTTGCTTAGTTTGCTTTGTCAAGCGACCAAACAGCCTCACCGCCAAAACCCTGCCGTCTAAAACCCTACCTTCGTCTTCACTTTGCTGATCACCAATCAACCGATCAATGGAAATGGAAGAAAAGGAAATTCTAAAATTCATGTGCGACTCGTGCGGCAACGTGGGCTTTGTGGACGGATTGGATGGATATTATTACTGCAAGCATTGTAATCACCAGGCTGAAGAAATCTTCGAAACAGGTGTAGCCGACGAGGATTACCAGGCTTTAGGTACCGGTACCGGGTTCTACCATCCCACCCACTCTCGCGACGTCCATAAATCCCGTCCGGCGAACCAGTTCGTCCATATATCTCAACAATCCTCGTTCTGGTCTCCACTATTTGATGAACCAAACACCACCACGACTACAAACGATAAAGACAATGATCCGATTATTGGGAAGCATACCAGAGAAGTGGTTGATTGTGATGATGCGGTTGGCCCCACCGAACCTGAGGATTTCGGAGACCGGGAAGAGAGTAAGGCGGATTATGAGGATTACCATTTCGAATTGAAGATGAAGTACCTGATGGGAGTGCAATTGATGATTCAATTACAGTGCGAGGCTCTGGTCGAAAAGTTTAATGTCTGTCCTTTGATTTGCGGAGTGGCAGGGTCAATTTGGTTGAGGTTTGTTGCAAAAACTGGGATTCTTCGGGAAGAATGGGGTGATGGGGCCATTAACGAATCTGAGAGTCAAAATACAGGTATATAAATGTATTATTTGCTGTCCACATTTTGGTATGAATTTTTTAGGAGTACTATTGGCAGCTATAATGCTTTTGTACAAATATTGGGTGTGTTTGGCTGGGAATAGATGAAAGCATCTCTTTAATGTAGAAAAATACCAATTAATTTTTTCTCTAAAATAAGTTTTTAGTTCAATACAGCACTTGAAATGCTTTTCTGAAAACACACACTTTGTGTTGCTCGGTGGAACTTTTACCCAAATATGACAATTAGTTGGAGACTGAAATTATGTGTTTAGTTGGTTGAATTGATGAGAGGGAAGGATGGGGAAGCATACTTTGTTAATTAGAAAAGATGTTACCAATAATTAGCATATTTTATATGTTACCTTTGTTACTTAGAGATCACAAATACAGATAAATATATACAATTTTGGTGGAAGTAATGACTAAAAAGACATATAATGAATTCTTACCACTCCTCTCCTAAGGGTACCGAACGGTTGAGGGTAGTAACCTCCTCTTTCCTTCCTAAGGTCAAAATTGACTTGTTTTAAGACTTAAAATTCTAAATGTGATATTCCTCATCGTGTGTAAATACCTAATCTATACTGTTATTTTATGGGAAGTTTCTTAATCATTGCATAATTTTTTCGACTGATTACAGGAGAATCAAGAATTTTTAAGCCTAAAGGTAAATACAGTCAAGAGCCTCAAAATTTATATGGTCGGCGAGCAGTAATGATATGGTATAATCGGTTGAGACAGAAGATACCATTATCCTACTCTTTAGCCATATCATTTCTAGCTTGCCATGTTGTGAGAGAACCAATTTTACCGACAGACCTTGTAAAGTGGTCGATTGAAGGAAAACTTCCGTATTTTGCTGCTTTTGTTGAAATTGAAAAGCAGTTTGGGAAGCCTTCAGTTACCTGTTCTATAAGTCCGAGTGTTATGTTTAGACCTTTTAAATCTGTTCCTATAGAGAGATTGGAGTCGAAGGCAGCATCCATAGCCGAGTCCGTAGGCATGCATTTACCTCCAGTGAATTTCTATGCTATAGCCTCCCGTTATCTGAAACAGTTATCCCTTCCAGTGGAGAAGATTCTTCCACATGCCTTAAAAATACAAGAGTGGTTGATGGCACCGGAATTATGGTTATCAACAAATGAAGGGAGGCTTCCTAGCCGTGTCTGTATAATGTCAATACTGATTGTAGCCATTAGAATTCTCTATAACATAAATGGTTCAGGGGTCTGGGAGAGGAGTTTGTCCGGTCGTAAAGTTTCCTCAACATCTAATCTTGCGGGAAAGCTGGACCCCGAGTGTAGTTCTGGTTCTTCATCCAACACTATTGGTGATTTTAGTAAAAAATCTAGCAAGAATTCATCAGATTTTAAGGAATCTGAGCTGGATGCTGTAGAGCTTCTCTGCAACCTTGAAGCAAGATACAATGATATCTGTGACACTTATGGTAATACTTTGGTCTCAGTTTTAATTGAGATTCACTAATACCAATTTTATTCTGATTTGCTGCTTTCTAAGTTTGAAAGGTCCCATGCTGTTGAGTGTTGATTTATTTCTCATTATCTTTAAGAATGAACAGTTATAGACCTGTTTAATTCTTTTCTTGTATGGGCAGAGTATTCCAAGGACTTACCAACATACCTACAATATTGTAAGGACGTGGTCTTTGGTGGACTAGAACCACCACACGATGACTATGAGGAAACAAGGATGATAGAACAGTTTTGGAATTTCTATCAGAATGAAAGGGTAAATTATTGCTTCTATGCCGTGTGCAATTTTATTTGGAAAACGTATGCTGATGGATTAAATTTATCTAGGAAGTTTCTAAAGCACTTACTAATTTGATTGTATTCTGCATTGGTAACATACATATAACTTTCTGGTCTTTAGTTAGCTAAAATATTAATTTTTATCACATATCCTGGAATTTTAGAAATTGATAATAGAATCCTTTTCCTTTTGTTGAATTTTTCTCATTTAATTTATGCAGCACTCTAGAATATAACTGACACCGGAATTGTTTTCTGCACTATTTGAGAATAAATGATCTAGAAGGAACGTCAGATTTTACTTATGTAAGCTATATGGGAAAAAATTAGATTGCATTAACTAGATGGTTAACGACAGTATTGTTGCTCAGTTTTCTAGTACACGAAAAAAAAAGGGTGCAGTTGCTACTTGAGAATAGGTTCTATTATAGTTTTGGAGTAAATTTATTAACAAGTTAGATGTACTTGTAAAATAATGACGGGGCTTAATGAAGTTATGATAAAAGACCATATTGTTGGGACTGCAGCCTTACTGTTTGAGATGAAGATCGAGAAACTTCTTCAAATGCGGTTATTTCTACTTTTGTCATGTCTTACGTTTTACCTGTTTTCTACCATTTGAATGTAGGTTGGATTTACATTCTTTGTAATGTTTCAATTGAGTTCTACATATAGTTTTTGTTATTCATTATTTCTCCTTATTCCTGTCATGTTTTAAATGTCCTGTGGGCTCATGGGTGTACATGAATGATTTCTGCTTGTGTAGAAGGTCTTGAGTTCTGAAATAACACCATCTAAAGAGTTTCTGATAATTTTGAAACCATTTTGATGATTTCAGGAATCAAAAGCTGCAGAAGACTCTGGAATGAGACGTGACAGTGGTTTTAACCAAAAGAGATCAAGGGATGATATAAAACTTGACAGTCACTCTAAGGGAAACAAAAAATTCAGAGAGGAGTGTACAACCAGGCTTTCTGCTGATTGTGAAAGCTTCAATGAAGATGATTATCGATGTCACAATTTGAACAGTGATAACTCTTTCCAACATTCGAAGGAAAATCCAAATTCAGAAACTAATGTTGAAGGTTCAGCAGAGACTGAGAGAGCCATCAGACTGTTGCAATTAGATATGGAAAATAATCGGTTCTGTTACATTCCACCAAGGGTGAGAATAAGGACTCTCAGTTACATTCACTACGTGAGGAAGAAAGATGAAGGTGCCTTTACATATGCTGCTCATGCTGATTATTACATATTGCTTCGTGCTTGTGCTACAATTGCCCAGGTGGATGCTCGGATTATGCATTTGGGAGTTATGAGTCTCGAGAGAAGACTAGCTTGGCTGGAAAAAAGAATCGATCATTGCTTGCATTCGACTCCTCCAAGAGTTAGTTGTGAATTTTGCAGTGATCCAGTGGAACAAGCTGCAGTAGATGAACGCACTTGTAATGCTACAGAACATTCAGCAGATGATCCCATTGGGTTATCAAATTTGAATATATGAGCTATTCTGTTTATTTCTCTATTTATTGTTGGTCTCTGATAATTCCACTGTTTTTGTTAACAATTTACCAAATCATCATTTCCCCCTTTGTTTTATTATCATTGCCAAGTAGGGCAAACGAAATCGATAAAGAATTATGGCACTGACAGGTTTCGA
This sequence comes from Trichilia minutiflora, assembly GCA_035590515.1. Lineage (NCBI taxonomy): Eukaryota > Viridiplantae > Streptophyta > Magnoliopsida > Sapindales > Meliaceae > Trichilia > Trichilia minutiflora. The sequence continues at coordinate 5,909,367 of JAVXUL010000012.1, read as the reverse complement.
TAGTGTCGCAGGGCACAGCGGCAGAATTAAATTGGAAGAAGTCCATGCAAAGCATTATCATGGAAATTCATTAGACCCTGCAGGTTCCTTTATTATTTTCCCACGGGTAAGGAAAAAGAAAATCCATTTTACCTCACCTAGGAGAAGTTGCCCATGAAAACTAATAAATTGGGCTAACCTACTGATGGACTTGGCTGATAGGAATTGATAACAAATGCGCTAATTTCTTTCTATAGTTTGATTTTCTCGACATTGTTGTTTTTTGCTTATCACAAAACCCGGACAAGAATATTTTATTTAGTTTTGGAAGTTTGGTAACCTCGTTTTATCTTCAAGTTTAACAAAGGTGGCTACAACTGTTAAACAAAGTATGTGCTGCATTTGGTTCCCTTTCTCAGAAAAAAAAAAAAGAAGAAAGAAAATAAATAAAGGAAAAAGAAACTGCCCCGTATTAAGAGATGGAAAGAAACAAAAATATGACACGTGGCAATTATTACGCAAAAAGTGGTTGATCGGAGATCATTATTATTAAGCTGCATCTGCTTATCTTATTATGAACAGTAGAGGAAAAACAAAACTTGCCGCTTTAATCAACCGACCAACCAAATGAGGAAAGGTGGCAGAATAAGCACAACGCTTATGTCACCTAAGATCGTTTAAGCAAACCTTGCTTGCCATGAAAGCTCAGATAACAGAAGATAACATACAAAAATAGAGACAGGTTGATCATTACTACAATTCGAAAGCCAAAGCAACTCTCCATGGCTGAGAAGACCAAATAAATATTATTTAATAAAATAAAATTTAAAAAGAAAAAGGGAAAAAACTATAACAGCCTCAGAGTCATACTCATACATTATCTGCTAATGTAGAAATGCTTTATAAATGAATAGAGTCAGACTTTTGCACATGACATGTCACAGCAAATCTCCGACCCCAACTATTGATAAGCTACAGATAACTTGGACATAAAAGAGTATGGGGAATCTTGCTCTAAGAGTGGAACACCATTAATAGGAGAAACACTTGCGAAAAAAGAAAGAGACAAACTCTAATGCAATGTAGAAGGTGAAAAGATAGATTATGCTATTAAAAGAAACGTCTTTAACAACCTACTTGCAGAATGACGAAAGACTAATTAGAATATAATTAAGTTAATTAATAATCATAAAAAGTAATTAATTTTCCTCCCTTTAACTTCTATCCTGATATATCTCATCCCTTTCTTCTCCACATCTTAAGAACAATTAATAAACCATAAATTATAAAATTATCAAAGCAAAATGATTTTTTTTTTTACTTTTCAGATTTAGGAGAAAGAAGAACGCTTTCCTCGTTATGGTTCTTGACATTGTTTGTGAAACCATTGATGTCAAATCCAACCCTGTTGCTTCCCTTGACAGTATTGTCATTGTTGTTGTTGATATCTGCTGTCGTGGTACTACCCAACTCTTTCTTCCCAAAGGCGTTCTTGTTGTTATGCATCCAAACCTTGAAAACGCGTCTATTAACACCAATTTCGCTGCAAAACTCCTGCGTCAAGTTTTCTTCCGCTCTGTTCATCTTCCAACCCAGTTTTTCCGCAAAAGATAGCATCCTTTCCTTCTGTTCCTGTGTAAACTTCGTTCTTGATCTCTTCCTTGCACAAGGGTTCTCTGACTTTGCCTCCACCGCTTGATGGAAACCGGGATGATGAGGGTGAGGATAATGATAATCATCAGACGGCGCAGAGTAGCCTGAGCTGAGAGCCAACAGCATGTGAGGTGCAGACGAAAAGTAAGCACACGGAGCTGCTGATGTAACTGGTTGTTGCGGTGAGTTTGTCTCTGGGCTTGGAGCAGTGCTTGGGTCTGTGCTAGGACTTGAGTTTTGCTGGAATGTTGCTGCAGCTGCCGGAGGTGGTGATAAAAGGTGGTTGTTGTTGGAAGCCGTTGCTTCATAAGGGTCTCGGCGGTGGAAGTTGCGATGGCAGCCACATGCGGCGCATTTCAGAGATATAGGGTCATCAGAAGTTGCAGCAGGACTGGGCATAAACTCTCCACATCCATCTAAAGCATGACCACCTAAACTAGCAGCATGATTTTTCAGACATTCTTTGTAAGAAACCGCCATTTGTAGTTGAGGAGTTCGGTGAAAAGAGCCGTTTGTGAAAAATAAGGACTTTACGGGGAGAATTCTTGGTGGGGACTCAGTTTCTGTATCTGGGTTTTAGTTATGTTGACGTTGTTAGTCAAGTCCATGTCTTATGAAACAGAAAGCTTTGGCGATTTAGGGTTTTTATAATCCTCTAATGGGTGTAATTAGGAAGCTAGAGAGCTAAATAAATAAATTTAGAGAAGATAGATTTGATAAATGATTAAGATGTGATTATTAAAGAACACGATAGCTGCTATAGAGTATTTAATTAAACAAAAAATATATAGAAAGTAAAAAAAAAGGGGGGGGAGATCTGGAGTTAAGAGAAATTTTGGGGTGAATGAAAATAGAAAAAAGAGTAATCCAAACCAACAAGTGGACTCCACGTCAAATTGCAACCACTAGTGTAATGTGAATCTAAAAAGCCAGGCAAGGGATGTAATTTCATTTTCTGGTCTCACTCCTTTTCCCCAGATTTTCACCGTTCGTTGGCTCTTGCTTGGCAGTAAATAATTCAAACATTTTCAGTAACAACATATTCGATTCAAAAGATTTTGTTCTAATACGGGATACGTGGCTCTTCAACAGCCCGAAAACCGCTTAACATATTACTCCTATATATATATATATAAAATAAATTCTATATTAATATGCGAAAAAAATTTAACCAATATACTATTATTAATGAATTAATCTTGTTAAAATTATATTACTTAAATTTTTTTTTAGGAACCATCCAATTTTCAGTACAATTTGAAAGATTGCCAATTTTCATGCTTGGATGGCAACGGGTGATTAAAGGAATATGAAACTAATTAATTAAAATGTCTGTCTAAAGCCTACATTTTCTTCAGAATCATGTGTTTATCATGAGCTGAATACTGTCGTAATTAATTGTCAAAATTATGATCTTATCTAATTTCTCATAACAAATTAAACACATAATTAATTCTTGTATTTAATTATTAATTAACTTGCATTGTATAAATGACAACCAGCTCTACTCAACTCATCTAATTAACTTAATCTCTCAGGAACCCTAATGGTAATTTAAAAAAAAAAAGGAAGGAAAGGAAAGAATGTTAATTTGGGTCCACACCCGGTAGAGAAGCAAAGAATTTTCATTAGGACCACTTGTAATTATCATTTCCCTCGGCTTCCATGTGTTGTAATAAGCAAAGAATTTGTTTTGTTTTTACTAATTGATTCAATTTCATTACATATATAAATATGATTTTGTTTAATTAACAACCCCATTTGTTGACTATGGGATAACAACACCGTATCAACGATAATTATGCTGGTGATTTAAATACACGTTTTCGATTTATGTACTTCTTTATTTTATTATTATTCATTAACTAATATTAATAAACTTATATTCTTTGAGAGAATGAGAGATTTATATCGTATTAAAAAAACTCATTTTATTTATTTAAATTTATTTTTCAATAATTTTTTTGTCTATATGATTGTTAACCAAGGAAATTTGTAGGGGGAGGCATGAATTTGAATGGAGTGGATTGAAAGAAAAGATTGACAAAAGGAAGCAGCAGAGATAAAAAGTCGGCTTCATGGTAGGTGCATGCCAATATGTATCGAACATTAACACTATGCAAATCGTATTTATTTATTTGCAAATATATTACTATACTTTAAAAAAAAAATTAAAACTAAAATATGGGTGTTAAATAATTTTTCAAATTCTGTTCACACTTATGTTGGGAAAGAGTTTAATTTATAATTATAAGCTAATTAAAATAGGATGATTGATTGTTTTTAAAAAAAAAAAAAAAGAAGAAGAAGATGCGATGATGATTAACATGTGTTTGAATAATTATGTGATTATGATTAATAATTTCTTTATTTAGACATTTAGTCACTCATGGACGGCTATAACATTATTGGTGTCCAAGAAAACTTTGTATCTAATCAATAGATTAAATGTACTAATCAATAACAATTAAATTCTATCTAGAAAAAAGGATAATATATAATTTTTTCTTATTCGTAGACTGATGAGAACAAGGTAAATAAATGCATGATACATGTTACCATGCTTAACTTTACAACTTATTTCATATTTCATTCATAATTATGTTAATAAATTAAACTTTAATTCGTAGTACTGTAAATATAAATTTTTAAATATAAATTAAACTAATATTATTGCATTATTATTAGATTAATGTGTATATATAAAGCTTGTATCTTTAACATTATTTAATCAAGTCTGTGAATTTTGACTTCTTTTTTATTTATAAATTATTAATTTTTGAGTGAGTAATATCTACATATTGATAGTAGTTAGAGTCAATATTAGGCTATGTTTAGTACCATCACATTTCTAATTAATTTTCAGCTCATAATTATTAAAGAATACGTAAACATCAATTAAATTGATTTTTTTTATATATTTCTTATTTTTATTTTACAATAATTATAATTTTAAAATCACAAAATCTCAATTTTAAACAAATATATAAATATATCTTAAGGAAAATTAATATCATTGGCATTACAACTATTTATTATAAGTTATATCGAAATCTATCTATCAGTTCAAAATCCATATGTTATTTTATAAGAAATACAAAAGACTGTTAAGAAACTCAGCAATTATTAAATTTGTGCATCAATACCTAATCAAGTGAGGTTAAACCATTTGATACACGTCGAATTTTTTTTATGAACCCAAAAGAATTTCATGTAAGCACGATACTATTAAACAAAGTCATCGAATGTGGTAAAGAGATCCATTCAAGACTTAAGTTCAAGAAGTTGTACCTACCATTAGATTGCGAATCATGTTACTAAATAAAAGCTTAAGACAAAACGATTCATTGCAATTTATGGAAATAAAAACTAATTGTTGGTGGGCAAAACTCAAATTTTCCAACATTTCAACCCATATTTTTCGGTAAAATGAATATAATGGAAGCATAGACATAGACTATTCCCTAACCAATAGTTCAAAGATGTGATATTTTATCCTTTATGTTGTTGATTGAGGTTATTTCTCAATCATTCTCTATTAGAATCCAATACCCAAAAGTTTATTCGAAAGTATAATTACATTTCATTCGGTTTCAAAAATCAAAACCCATATCAAGTTTGACAAGACATTAAAATATATTTACAAATAACAATTCATGGTGTGAGAAATTGCTTTTGGGGAAAGACTTGGGGAATGGGGATGATGGAATTCCCTTTACGGGAATAAATGACAATGGCTAAATGCTCTAAGCCATACAAATTGGCATTAAGTGTCAAAGAAACTTTTATTGGATTAGAACCAAGTTCTGACATTTGTGTCATCATCAAAGAAGCATGCGCAATAGACAATAAACAAAATATTGGAAACAATACAAACAAACATGACACTAAGTAATGAAATTAGATTGGCCAATCGGAGATTAGCACTCCGTATATGAAAACAAAACGAAAAATCACGGATTGAATGTTAAATTGCTAATGTTATCTTATGATCCAACGAAGTTATTATTACTTTTCATGTTGCTTGTAGAAGGTATTTAACTATTTTTGACTTTGTTGTTTCTAAATTTTTTTTTTAATTCAGAATTTTTCATATTCAGTTATCATTATATCGTCGAGTCACATATGAAAATATGTATCCATTTTTACAGAATCCATGACCGTAAATAACATAATTCTATCTTTAATCATTAGACGCATATACAGAGATCACTCGTAATAATATCAAACACAAAAATAAATCGGGACTTTCATCTTAACGTATCAATCGAATATTTATAAGGATTCAAACTCAAAATACTGAATATAATATTTCAAATATTTATCATCACTGTTATCCAGTTATGTTTGACTTTGTTATAGATGATTTTTCTAAAAAATGGTGTTCTGACTTTTTTTTTCTTTGATTGTTGTTGAATAGATGATAATTTTATTGAATTGAATTTGTCATTGAAATTTTGAAATGGGCTATTATTAGTTAATTTTCTACTAAATTATTTAAATAAAAAAGTATAAAAAAATTAAACATTATCCATCTAAATCATATTAAACACTATCTATTTTTTGTACAATTCAAATATTTAAGTATAGAAAAAAATTAAATTTAGAATAAGATATTCCTACATATCATTTTTAGTGTGACTTGCACTTAACAGAGAGATAAAAATTTAGAATAAATATAATATTATTTTTTACAAAAATTTAGATGAAATGCAAAATATATTTATTAATATAGGATCAAAATTAAAAAGATCTTTAAGATTGAGATTCTAAATTTTCCACTGTTCATGTTCAAAAGAAGAAATGTGGGTATTGTGCAATAATTGATGTTAATTATGGCCATGTTAGGGGAAGACAAGTCGTAAAAGACCACCGCCAATGGGGTAGTTAGGGACAGAAAATTTGCCCAAATGCAGTGGCTTTACAGAAAATGAATAAAGGGCAATTGGGAGTTATAATTGGTAGTGAATATCTTAAAAATTATTTGTCATATTAGATTTAGAGTCTTTGATTTTGTATTATAATATTAATAATATTGAAAAAAATATTTATTTATTTATATATATATATAAATTATTTATTTTATTATATCATATAATTGAATAAAGTACGTATATAAATTATTTAAATAATTATATATATATATATAATTTAATATAAATTATATGATTTATTGATTATATAGATTATCAAAAAAATAGAAAATATGATTTTAAAGTAAAAAAACACTAAATCTAAATTAAATAGTTATTTAATTTTAGAAAATCTTATAAAAAGATTAATTTTATAATATTGTTCTTAAAAATATTTATTCTATATTTTGTTTAATGATTAAATGAAGAATGTTTTGGATAAATATTAAATTTAATTAATAAATAATTGATATTTAGCAAAGTTTTGGATGCATGATGGATTATATATATATAGAATCCTAAAGTGGTTGTCTTTCACGTTTTTTTCTTCACTATCGCCTGCCCTTAAGAGAGAGGCAAGGAAGACGTCAATTTGTCACTAAATTTACAGAACCAGATTCCATGGTCAAGTCCTTTGACCTTTAATTGATAGGGTCCCCACTAAATTGAAGGACATCCCTACCCTTCTTTCTTGTTTTTTCTTAAATGAAATTAATAATATCACAAGTTTGTTATGTATTTGAAATTATGACTGGATCAGCACCCACCTAAAAGCATTTATGTTTTTTCTGTCACATTACATGTATGAAGATAAGATTAACATGTGTAATAAAAGGTTCTACTAATGATGTCATCTAAAAAGATTATGAAAATCTTCCATCATCAACCCTAAATTATTGTATGATCCTCTACCCTCCTCCTCCTCCTCCTTCTTCTTCTTCGTTTTTTTTTTTTTTTTTTTTTTGTGTATATGTGTGTGCGCGTGTGTTGTTGTTGTTGTTGTTAATGCGTTTAGTATTTTCTTTCTTGAAAATGAGCAAACAAAATAATTTGAAGGACATTATTAAATAACATACTACCATAGTTAGTTAGCGAGGTAATGTTATAGTGCTTTAATAAGTACTTTTTTTTTTTTAACATGATTTAATATTATCAATAATATCATATGATATAATATTAATAAATATAATTTTTAAAAAATAAAAATCATTCAAATTTTTATTCATATTAAATTTCTCAAAATTTGATCACCTCATCTTTTTATATATATTTCTGAATCAATATCATCGTTATTCAATCATACAAGATCGTATCAACCGCAATATATATCTATATGAGATATTTAAAATATTATTTTACGAATAAAATAAAAAAATCTATATATAATAATAAAAAATAAGACATATAATTTCATAATTTCTTTTATATTTTTTTAAAAATGAATAACTAATACAAATATTTTCTTAAAATCTCTAATAGATTCTAGTTCTCAAAATATATGAGTAGAATATAAAAATATATCTGATAAATCTAATACTTGTATGCAATCACCATCATTTGAGATATTCAATCCAACTCGAGTATGTCACACTTCTGATTGTGGGGCTACACGTGATAATTGTCATAGAATTTTGATATACATTCCTTATATCTAGATACATACCAAGAATTTGTAAGACCAATATGGTACATGTGTTCATAAAAATATTTCATACACTTTCAATAATATCCTTCTAAAACTCCCAAGTTTTATTAATAAAACACCCATCTCAACTTAATATAAGAGAGCATATCTCCTAAACGAAATATAAATAATCTCAAGTCGTTTCTCCAAGACGTATCAAAACTAAATAAAATTCATATATTAAGTAAACCAGTATAAAATTATAAAATGAAACAATCTCTCTTTTACAATCAAACATAAATAAATAAATAAATATTATAATTTCATAAATTTTTTTTAAAATTCTCAAAAGCATATAAATAATACAATGTTCACAAAATCGCCAGTTGACTCACAATATGAAAATGAAAGTCGAGTATAAAATATATTTGAACATTTAAAACCTAATACGATCACCGCCATGCAGTTCGTTCTTTGAACTTATTTGAAACTGAAGTATGAGGGGAGTAAATATACAAATGTATATCTAATGAGTGAAAACATACATACATATATACATCTATACATACAATAATTATGACTATTAAAACAAAATATAATAATATTAAATTAATATTGTTTACAAAAAAGATTTTTGAAATGAAAATTTATTTTAAAATATATAAAAATAATTTAAAATATTTTAAAACAATAGCTTATTTATAGAAATTCATTGGACTAGCCATCCTTTTTGGTGGTTATTTTGTCCTTAAGCAACCCTGAGTCTGTCAGTGAGTTTTTTTATACAATTAAAATAATCAAATTTTCTTAAAATTTATCACATACTATAAAATAAAAAAATGAATTTAATTTAAAATTTTGGCCCATCACTTATGTTGATCTCGAATAGTAATGTAATAATAATCGTGACTGTCCTCGATAAAACTTACAAGTGAGCATAAACCTATCACATGTAATTATCTAGTATCACCCATACATTTGTCCCACATATAATCCCCACTTACCTAAACGACCTCTTCCTAGATCCGCCTTATGTTACCACTCTTTAAGTACAGTCAAATATAATATTTTGGTCTCCTTGGCCTCATTATCAAATACATATTAATTGTTGGAACTATACCTCCACCCCAACTATTGGACTTTACAACTCTTTGTAACAGTAGAGCACATCGCCTAACTCATGCATGACCCCTAAGGAATCGAACCCTAGATATCATTTATTCAGTGCACATCCTTGTAGACACCTGAGCTATATAACCAGTGCACGTCCTTATAACCACCTGGACTATAGCTCAGGTGGCTACAAGGACGTGCGCTGGATAAATGATATCAAGGGTTCGATTTCTTGAGGATCATGCATGAGTTAGGCGATATGCTCCACTATTACAAAGGATTGTAAAGCTCAAGAGTTGGGGTGGAGGCATAGTTCCAACAAAAAGGCCTGATACCATATTGAAAGTGATAGAGCATGAAAAAGCAATTTAGGGTTTACAGCTCTTTGTAAAGTGATAGATCCAACCTTTGCTGTTGGATCTTGCTTTGACCGAAAATGGAGGAGAGAGAGAGCTTAGCTTTCAAAAGGGATAATTATCAAAAATTATTCATAAAAAAGAAAAAAGGGTCATATTTATATCATTTGTCATTTTACCAAAATGAAAATAACAATATTAACAATGTCAAGTGACTCCAGAAGCTTTTCCAGCAAGCTTGCAAGTAAAATAGCAAAATTATATTTTGACCCTTAACTTTATAAAAATTATATATTGATCCCAAATTTGGTCAAACCAATTTTAATCAAATTTATTTTAATTTATTTATTATTTATCAACATAAATAATATATTGTAACTTACTAGAAGTCACAATTAGGTCAAATATAAAGCTCTCTTTATAGAAAAACTATATAACGTGTAAACGGTTTACACGTTTTAATCAAATATTATCCCCAAGAGTGCTAACTCTCTTGCAGACAATATTTACTCTCTCTAATAGCAAGAAGAAGCACGAATTGATGGTTGTGACCCCTTGGTTTATTGTAGTATTAGTCGTGAACCGAAATCAATCTCATCGATTCCGTTTCGAACTCTTCGAATGCTCAACAACCATGGTTAACATCTAGTAATATACTATAGTCCCTAATCCACAATGAAGTAAGCCCTCATCAAACCTTTTAATATAGATTAAACATTCCATGTGGATAAATTACTTTCGTTTGTCTAATCCCAATCGACTTAAGGCTCATGGGTGTCAAAACCCCTAAACTTAATTTCTGCTTGGATTTTTGGTTCCAATGCTCTAAACTTATTACCATGAAACTCTTTCATATAATAATTTGTTACTCTGGCTAGAGACTTATGTTTCAAGCATCTACTTAAATCCAACTGGGAACTCTAAATCGAATCGAGTCAATGAAAACTCAATTCTCTGTAAAAGTCAACGAATTCCATATCTGATGTCTATCACTTTTTAATATAAATAACATATGACCAAAATGGCTTATTATACAAGATATGACTAGTCTCGTATTTATGCACCATATGAACCATATGCAGCTATACTAAATTATGATACTAATATCTTAGGTCTAAGGAATAATTACCACACACGAATAATCATATAACAAATCATTGACATCATACATCTGTGTGATTTGTTATATCAGGGGGTCACGTTAAAAAAACAGTTCTCTAACTATTAATCCATATTAATGTCCTAATAATATAATCATTATATTACCCGTACTAATATCATCTTATGATATTCATCGGAGACATTAAATGTGTCTGCTGTACAACATTAGTGCCTAATTGATATTGCATATACAGGGAATAATTTAGATAACTTTTATCAGGATAATTCTATGTGTACTTTTCAATGTATGAGAAAGAAAAGGAAATAGCATACACATAAAAATTAAGAAACTATTTCTTTATTAATAATAATGTACAATACATCATTAAAATAATTCAATAAAAAATGTCCAAAACTGACAATACGAATAATTTTAGGACATACGACACCAACATTATATACAATAATAGTAATACATTCTTAAGACTCGACTCACTTTAGTCAAATGGATATTTTAACAAACTTTGTAAAATTTAAAAGTCACAAATGATTTAAGACAAAGAGATCGAAGGCAAATAATAAAAAAAATCGTAAAACCAAATGCTCTAATACTAATAAAATTATTATATTTTGATCTTAGAAATCAGCACATATGACAATCACTGTGAGTTCTAGAAGTACATTCTATTGACTAAGAATGCACTTTTCGAATACATAAGACCTTAAATGTACTTCTCAAATCATATCTAAAATAAAATATAATTTCAAAATTTTCAAAATTCACTTTAATTCAACATTTCAAAGTCAAACTTATCATATCAATCTCAATCTCTTCTTTTCGAGACATTTCAAAATAAACAATTTTTTCATGAGGAGGAGCAAAATTAAATGATAAGATAACCAATAAATAAAATCTTCTACAATCTTTGACAATCTACAAAATGAATGAATAACATAAAAATATTAGAATATCTCAATGAACTTAAATTTAAATACCATGAGTCGTGTATAGAGTTATACCTAAAACCTTTAGTTCTCTATGTAATCATCATCACATGAGCCACTTAATGTTTCTCTAATGTATTTAAAATTATACTTTGTGAGTGAATATATATCTAAAATAAGCAGAAAACTATTTAAAGATGATATTATCAATAAAAAATAACTAAAATAATCACTCATAATTACATTACGATTCTTTTATAAAAACCTTATCCATTTCTAACTTTGGCCCCACCAACTTATGACTCACTTAGACTTCTTGTGAAACCCGTTCTTTAGAGTTATAGGCATTATTATGAAATCTTTATGAAATTCTATACTTGATATTTAGTGTAGATTATGCATGAGAGGGCGTAATAACTTAAAGTTATATTTAAGGAGGTGTGTGGTATAGAATATGAGTCTATGAGAAAATTTGAATTTTTAACCTTAAAATCATCTCCAATTGAGAAAAAATTTTCATTATTTTTGTAGAGCTCGGAAAGAGCTTTCTATTGATATATTATGGGCTCCGTGACAATATCTGAACCAAAAGTTAAAACCATTTGAAGTGATAGTCCTTGAAAAGAAGACTAGAGGCAAAAGTATCGATACCTTTCCCTCAAGGTATCGATACATTACTAGGTGAGGCCAAAGGTATCAATACTTTTGATGAAGGGTATCGATACCTTAAAAGTATTATAAATAGTAACAGTACCAAATATATCGATACCTTGACAAGGGTATCGACACTTTTGTGATGGAAATGAAGTCTGTTTACGACGAAACATATCGATACGTTGAGAAAGGTATCGATACGTTTCAAACATAGTGAACGGTAAAAAGCCAAAGGTATCGATATATTTTTGAAAGGTATCGACACCTTTGGGTATATCATAGCCTATTTACGCAGAGCAGGGGATCATCTTCTTCATTTCTCATTTTCACTTTTTCTCTCTCCATTTTTGACAGAAATTGTTTCTTTCAACTGTGTAAAACTGATCTCAGCCATTTTCCACCAAACTCTGTCATTTTGGTTTTTATGAGCTCATAAACAACACCAGAACACAGAAACCTCTTTTGATAGAAGTTTTACTCGTCAGCTCGAGAGGAGTCACGCAGGAAGGGTTATGATGAACAGTAATCAAAAAGAGAGATTCGACTCAAAAAGGGATTCTAAACTCGCTTACCGATTTGGGTAAGCCTATTCTTCAACTTCTCTCTCTCGTTTGAGCTATCATTTCATATAAATCTAGGACTAAATAACTCGAGTATTATTTATGAAACCCTAAGATTTGGGAGTTTTCTAGTTTATCATTTGTATTGATAAATTAGAGGACTTTGACTTCTATTGGAGCTAAAATAACTGAGAATGGCGTGAAAAAGAAATGAGAACGTTTGTGGACAGTATATGACAGTATGTTAGAGAGAGAGAGGGAGAGTGTTAGTAGCATGACCATGTATTGCATCATGCACGTATAATGTGACAGATTGTTGAATCCGTGTTTGTATGTGTATCCAGGTGCGACAACTGAGATTAAAGGATCTCCGTTATGAGGTGGATGCCCCGAGGATAGTTTCCCACCCCAATAGAGTGAGTGGACACATTTCTTCCCTAACAGTGATAATAATTATGCTTGATATAGCATAAAATATGGATGCATGTATATGGATACATAACTAAAATGAGGAGGCGTTGGATGTATGTTATATGGTGGTTGGGTTGGCCCCTTATTTGTGATAGAGATAGGTTATTGTGAAACCTTGATTGCCATGAATGTAAGGTCGGAGGCCTAATAAGTATATTTGATATTGTGTTATGAGATTAAGGCCGGAGGCCTATAACAAATGACATTTTATATACTGACTGTGGATATTACATAATTTATGTTATATATTACAAACAATGGTCGAGGTGCCATGAGTATGTTTTGGCCTTGTAAGCTACAGATGATAGAGTTAATAGATGTGTGCCATATTAGTAATATTATGAGTGAGGATTGTCCATACTACTAAGAGTGGAGCGGATGGAATCCGATAGTCCTAGGGTGAGGATTGATCATACAGCTTAGGTAAAGCGGATGGAATCCAACAGACCCAAGAATGTGGATTGGCCATACAGTCCAAGATAAGACGGGTAGAATCCAACATATCCTGGCTAAAGCATGCTAGTCTCATATATATTTACATGAGTACACCTCCCCAACCAGGGTTGCTGATTAGCCATACAGCTCAGAGAGAGTGGATGGGACCCTATAGACCAATTAGTTATATATATATAAGGCCACGTGGTAATCGTCGTAAGTCACAAAATTACATCCTATCACTTATAATGCACTGCTAGGACCCCCAAGACATTAATACCTATTTTCAACCTCATTTTCAAAATAAAATAAAACGAGATAACATGGAAGATTTTTAATCATACAAGTA
>JAVXUL010000012.1:5844442-5889598 GCA_035590515.1 Trichilia minutiflora | reverse complement strand
GCTTCGAAGCACCGCACACCCAGGGCGCAAAGCCCACCGTCAGTCGTCCATTTCACTTGTAAAGAAAGAAGACAAAAAGTTTATTCGGTGGAATTCACGTTCAACACGTTCAGTTGTAAATAATGACATTGAGGTTGCGGAAGATATAATACAAAAATAAAAATAATTATTAAATATTTAATGTATTTTTAAGTAAATAAAAAGTCAATACTTTTAAATAAAATTGAGATAATGTAATCACCTAATTGCTTTTAATTTTTATTTTATAAATACTGTTGTGAATAAAAATTATATGAATTAAAATATAAATAAATTCTATCACTAATTAGTAAAAATCAACTATTTTAAATATATCTTTAATAATTTAAATTTTAAAAATGAAGGTAGGAGTAAAAATGTGATGCCAAGCATTTCAATTAGCTTTTTGATGGATGGTGATGAGTACAATTATATGATGATAAATAACTTTTCAATAATTAAAATAATGCCATCCCATATAAGATAAAATTGTCTTGACCAATTTACAAGTAGACGATTCCAGACTTAGACGAGCACGGCTGGACGGGTACGGCCATGGGCAACATTCGTTACTTTGCCGCAGAACTCCCAAACCGACAACGTGGGGTGTACGACTTTGGGGATTTTGTGAATTTTCTTTTTTAACTTTTAAAAACTCGCTTGGTTGTTTTTTTGTGCTGTATTCAAAACAGTATGATTAGGGGATCCGCGCATACCAGAGCGCAGCCCATCGGGTGGTCTGCAGGGCTGGGGCTGTTCATCTTCCCTCCTCGTAAGACATTGATTGCTAAGGGTCAGTTTGGTATTTCGATAGTTGTGTTATACTTCAAAAATAAAAATAATTATATTTTACTTTAAAACAAAGTTAAACAAAATATTTGGAATATTAATTTTCAGTAAAGTTTGTATATTTTTTATATTAATATTTAACTATAATGTCAAATAAACCTCAAAATATTTATCTTTTTAGATAAATGGACAAAATTAAGAAATGGTCGCTTATCTCGCACTTTTCTTGCTGACCATTTAACAAATATTTATAAATGATAACTTTATTTTTTATGTAATTATTTATTTAAAATAATTAAATAAACTATTTATCAATTAAATGTAAACCATTCTAAACGCACACTTTTTTTATACTCACAATAATCATAGTACATTGTGAAATTGGTTTATACAATAAATTTATACTCCCAATATTATTGTCAAAATAATAAAACTGCACAATGTTATTTGACATCAATTACTGTGCATTTATTTATAAAATCGCATGGTGTATGGTACACTATTACATATCTTCTATGATTGTTTTATTTTATTATAATTTTAATTTATATCAATCTCATAAAAATACGATAAACAGTAAAAAATTATCTTAAAATAATAAATAATCATAATTAAAAAAATAAAAATTATTATAATTACAATTGAATACACTTGAACCCATCTATCTATCTTTTATGAATTAGAATTTTATAATTTGACCATCTACTCCATCTCACTGTTTTATGAACATTTTCACTTTTGACAACTTCTGACATCATGCAACAATTTTAAAATTTACAATGTTGAAATTAAAATTAATTTTAAATTCTATATATGTATGTTATTTTAAAATAAAATTTTATTTCCAAATTATATTTGAAAAAATTATAAAATGTGAGATGAAAATATAAGTATTTTTAAAGCAAAGATATTCAAATAAATAGCCACGTAAGAAAAAATTAAGGAATCAGAAAAGATTTATTCAAAACATCATTAAAATTGTTAATATTATAAACATATTTTTAGTTTATTGTTCTAAGAAATTAAATCAACTCAAAATGAAAAAATGAATGGTAGTAGGATAATAATAACATAACAACGCTCTGACTAAATTTGTCATTGATTAGTTTTCTTTATTTTACCCTTCAAATTTCTAAATATTAATCTTAATTAAGCATACATTAACAACTCTTTAGAAAGGCATATATTATATATGTTAATATAATTCTTTTTCTTCCTAAAAAAATATAATTATGTAAAAGAATTAAATAGATAATGATAATTATCAAAAAATTGTCAATTAAAATTTAATTTTGAGAAGACAAATACTTTCGAAAATAATAAATGAAAACTATATTTAGATATGTAAAATTTAATCGAAAAATATATTTTAATCTTATTAAATTAAAAAATACTTATTTCATTACAACTAATTTAATTTTTATCATTGAATTATAAAATTCGTAATAGTAATAATAATAATGATGATGATGATATTAATTTTAGACTAGAGAATCAAAAAACACATAAAATTAAAAAAAGACAAATAAAAAATAAAATAAATATTTTTTGAATTTACTAAAGATAAAATAATTTAAACTAAATTTTAAGATCCAAATCTCCTTTACCCAACAATAAATCCGGTTTGTTTAACCAAGCAACGAAACAGCCTCGCCGCCAAAAGCCCAAAACCAGACCCGTAATACCATGCCACTACTACCCTCCCAATTTGCTCTCCACTTCAGCCCAATCATCAATCAACCAATCAATGGAAATGGACGAAACGGGAACTCTAAAATTAGGTGCCGGCCCCGGGGTCTACCAGCCAATAGCCTCCCGCTACTTCCGTAAATCCCGTCCGGAGAAATAGTTTTTCCATATATATCAACAATCCTCGTTCCGGTCTCCACTATTTGACGAACCAAACACCGCGACGACTACAAGCAACAATGAAAATAATTCGATTATTGGTAAGCATATAAGAGAGGAGGTTGATTATGATGATGCGGGTGGCCCCACCGAGCCCAAGGATTTAGGAGGCCGGGAAGAGAGTAAGGCGGATTATGGGGATTACCATTTCGAAGTGAAGATGAAGTACGTGATGGGAGTGCAATTGATGATTCAATTGGCGTGCGAGGCTTTGGTCGAAAAGTTTAATGTATGTCCTTTGATCTGCGGAGTGGCAGGGTCAATTTGGTTGAGATTTGTTGCAAGAATTGGGATTCTTCGTGAAGAATAGTGTGATAAGGCCATTAACGAATCCGAGAGTCAAAAAGCAGGTACATAAATGTATTTTTTTCTGTCCGCATTTTGGTATGAATTTGATATTGGTGTGTTTATGACTGCTATTGGCAGCTATAATGCTTTTGTGTCAATATTGAGTGTGTTTGACTGGGAAGTCGGAATGGATGAAAGCATCTCTTTAATGTAGAAAAACACCTTTCAATTATTTCTCTCAAATGAGTTTTTAGGTCAATACAGCACTTGAAATGCTTTATAAAAAAAAAAAAAAAAAAACTTTGTGTGGTTCTGTAGAACTTTTACCCAAATACGACAGTTAGTTGGAAGATTGAAACTATGTGTTTAGTGGGTTAAATTGATGAGAGGGAAGGAAGAGGAAGCGTATATTGTTAATTAGAAAAGACGTTACCAAGCAGTTGAGGGTAGTAACCTCTTCTTTCCTTCCTAAGGTCAAAATTGACCTGTCTTAAGACTTAAAATTTTACATCTGATATATCTCATCGTGTGTAAATGCCTACCTATGATGTTATTTTATGGTTATTTTCTTAATTATTGCATATGTTTTGTGACCGATTACCGGAGAATGAAGAGTTTTTAAGAATAAAGGTAAATACAGTCAAGATCCTAAAAAATTTTATGGTTGGTGAGCAGTAATAATACAGTATAATTGGTTGAGACAGAAGATACGATTAACCTATTCTTTAGCCATATCATTTCTAGGTTGCCATGTTGCGAGGGAACCAATTTTGCCAACAGACATAGTAAAGTGGTTGATTGAAGGAAAATTTCCATATTTTGCTGCTTTTGTTGAAATTGAAAAACAGCTTGTGAATCATTCAGTTGCCTGTTCTATCAGTCCGAGTGTTATGTTAGGCTATTTAAATCTGTTACTGTAGTGAAATTGGAATTTAAGGTATCATCCATAGCTGAGTCCCTAGGCTTGCATCTACTTCTACCTGCAGTGAACTTCTATGATACGGCCTCCTGTTATCTGAAACAGTTATCCCGTCCCGTGGAGAAGATTCTTCCGCTTGCCTTAAAAATACATGAGTAGTTGATGGCACTAGAATTATGGTTATCGATGAATGAAGGGAGGTTTCCTAGCTGTGTATTTATAATGTTGATACAGAATGTATCCATTAGAATTCTCTATGACATAAATGGTTCGGGATTCTGGGATAGGAGTTTGTCCAGTCACAAAGTTTCCTCCTCAACATCTAATCTTGCTGGAAAGTTGGACCCTGGGTGTAGTTCCAAAATATGAGATGACAGTGAAGAGAGTTCTGGTTCTCCATCCAACACCATTGGTGATTTTAGTTAAAACCTAGCAAGAATTCATCGCATTTTAAGGAATCTGAACTGGATGCTGAAGAGCTTCTCTACAACCTTGAAGCAAGATACATGATATCTGTTACACTTATGGTAATACTTTGGT
This sequence comes from Trichilia minutiflora, assembly GCA_035590515.1. Classification (NCBI taxonomy): domain Eukaryota; kingdom Viridiplantae; phylum Streptophyta; class Magnoliopsida; order Sapindales; family Meliaceae; genus Trichilia; species Trichilia minutiflora. Next base: position 5,885,136 of record JAVXUL010000012.1, on the reverse strand, counting down.
CACAGTTTTAATTGAGATTCACACCGTTACCAACTTTATGTTGATTTGATGCTTTCTAAAGTTTCAAAAGGTCCCAAGCTGTTGATTGTTGATTTATTCCTCATTATATTTAAGAATGAACTGTTATGGATTTTTTAACTATTTTCTTGTATGGACAGAGTATTCTAAGGACTTACCAATGTATCTACGATATTGTAAGGATGCAGTCTTTGCTGGATTAGAGCCACCACACGATGATCATGAGGAAACAAGGATGATAGAAAGAATTTTGGAATTTCTTTCAGAATGAAAGGGTAAATTATATCTTCTGTGCTGTGTGCAATTTTATTTGGAAAATGTATGCTGATGAATAAATTTATCTTGGAAGGTTCTAAATCATTGACTAATTTGACTGTAATCTGCGTTGGTAACATACATATAACTTTCTGGTCTCTAGTTAGCTAAAAATATTAATTTGTAGCACATTTTCTAGAATTTGAGAAATTAATAATAGTATCCTTTTCCTTTTGTAAGGTTTTTCTCATTCAATTTATGCAGCACTCTGGAAGCAATGTGATACCTGAATTGTTTTCTGCACTATTTGAGAATAAATGATCTAGAAAGAATGTTAGATTTTGCTTATGTAAGTTATATTGGAAAAAATTTAGATTGCATTAACTAGATGTTTAAAGACATTAGTACACAAAAAAAAAGTTGCATTTGCTGCTTGAGCATAGGGATTATTATAATTTTGGGGTAAAATTGATAACAAGTTAGATGTACTTGTAAAATAATGACTGGGCTTAATGAAGTTATGACAGAAGACTATATTGTTTGGACTGCAGTCTGTCTTAATGTTTGAGGTCGAAATCAAGGAATTGCATCAAATGCTGTTATTTCTTCAGTATGTATACATTTTCTTGTTTTCTACCATTTGAATGTGGGTTGGATTTATTCTTAATAACATTCCAATTGATTTCTACTTATAGTTTTTGTTATTCATTTTTTCTTCTTATTCCTGTCATGTTTTAAATGTCTTTGGGGCTCATGGGTGCAGGACATGAATGATTTCTGCTTGTGTAGAAGTTCCTGAGCTCTGAAATAACACCATCCGAAGTGCTTCTGCCAATTTGGAAACTGTTGGATCATTTCAGGAATCAGAAGCTGCAGAAGACTTGGGAATGAGATCTGATAGTGGTTTCAACCAAAAGAGATCAAGAGATGAAATAACACTTGACAGTCACTCGGAAACTTTCTGCTGATTGTGAAAGCTTCAATGAAGGTGATTATGGTTGTCACAGTTTGAACAGTGATAACTCTTTCCAACATTTGAAGGAAAATCCAATTTCAGAAGCAAATGGTGAAGCTTCAGCAGAGACTGTTAGAGCCATCTGATGGCTGTAATTGGATGTGGAGAATAACCGTTTCTGTTTCATGCCACCAAGGGGTAAAATAATGAATCTTAATTTCCTTCACTATGTGAGGAAGAGAGATGAAGGCACCTTCACATATGCTGCTCATACTGATAATTACATATTGCTTTGCGCTTGTGCTACAATTGCCCAGGTGGATGTTCGCGTTATGCATTTGGGAGTTATGAGTTTCGAGGGAAGACTAGCTTGGCTTGGAAAAAATAATTGATCATCGCTTGCACTGGACTCCTCCAAGTGTCAACTGTGAGTTTTGCAGTGATCAGGTAGAACATGCTACGGCAGATGAACGCATTTTTAATGTAGAACATTCAGCAGATGATCCCGTTGGGTTATCAAATTTGAATATATGAGTTTTTCTATTTATTTATTTATTATAGGTTTCTGAAAATTCCACTATTTTGGTTAATAATTTCCCAAAAATCATCATTTCCACCATTGTTATATTATCATTGCCACCAGGGGAAAACACAATGGACAAAAGAAATATGGTAATTACAGGTTTCGTTAGTGTCCCCGAAGCAGCGGCATAATTAAATTGTTAGAAGTCCGTGCAAGCCATACCACCGAAATTCATCAGATACTGCAGGTTCTTTTGTTCTTTTACCACAAGCAAGGAAAAGGAAATCCTTTTTACCAATTCAAAGGAGTTGCCAAAGAAAATTCATAACTTGGGCCAACCGAATGTTGGACTGCAGGTTCTTTTATTCTTTTCCCACAGGTAAGGAAAAGAAAAATTCATTTTCCCAACTCGACGGACTTGCCAAAGAAAATTCATAAATTGGGCCAACCCAATGCTCGACTTGGTTTGTAGGGATTGATAACAAATGGGCTAATTTGTTTTTATAATTTGATTTTCTCCGCTATGTTGGGTATGTTATCGTCACGAAATTCGGCCACGAATTTTTGAGGTCGGGAAGTTTGGAACGTCATCTTATCTTCAAGTTAAACAAAGGATGCTACAGTTGTCAAACGAAGAATGTGTAGTAAGTTTGGCTCCTCTTCTTAGAAAAACTGCCACGTATTAAGAGATGAAAATAAACGAATATGACACGTGGCAAATTATTATGCAAAAAGTGGTTTTATCCACATTCATTATTAAGCTATATCTACTTATCTTATTATAAACAGCAGAAGAAAACCAAAACTTGCCGCTTTAATCAACCCGACCAAATGAGGAAAGGTGGCAGAATTCAAAGCACAACGCTTATGTCACCTAACATCGTTTAAGCAAAACTTGCTTGCCATAAAAGCTCGGATAACAGACGATAGCATACAAAAATACAGACATGTTAATCATTAATCCGATTCTAAATCCAAAGCAACTCCGATGACCAAGAAGACCAAATAAATATTGTTTAATAAAGTATAATATAAAAGTAAGAAAATTGAAAGCCTAGGCCCCAGATAACAGACAATAGCATACAAAAATACAGACATGTTAATCCAATTCTAGAGCCAAAGCAACTCCCATGACCAAGAAGACAAAATAAATGTTGTTTAATAAAATATAATATAAAAGAAAAAAACTGAAACAATATCAGAGTCATACTTGCACGTTATCTGCAAAAGTCGAAATGCTTTATAAATGAATAGAGTCAGACTTGCACATGACATATCACAACAAATCTCTTACCTCATATTGATAAGCAACACAAAAATTGGACACATAAGTATGGGGAATCTTTCCCTAACAGTGGAGAGAAACACTTGGGAAAATAGCAAGAGAAAAACCCTGATGCAATGTAGAACATGAAAGATATTTTATGCTATTAAAAGAAACGCCTTCAAAAAACTACTTCGAGAAATGACGAAAGACTAATTAGAATATAATTAAGTTAATTAATAATCATAAAAAGTAATTAATTTCCCTCCCTCTAATTCTATCCCGCTACCATCTCTTCCCTTTCTTCTCCACCTCTTAACAACAATTAGTAAACCATAATGATAAAATTACCACAGCAAAATGATTCTTTTTTTCACAGAAAAAATAAAAAAGGCTCCCCCATAGCCAAGATCCTTCATTTTCCTGTCTAGCAACTTGTTTACTCTTCAGATTTAGGAGAAAGAAGAACACTTTCCTCGCTATGGTTCTTGCCATTGTTTGTGAAACCATTGATATCAAATCCAACCCCGGTGCTTCCATTGACAGTACTGTCATTGTTGTTGTTGATATCTGCTGTCGTGGTATTACCCAACTCTTTCTTCCCAAAGGCGTTCTTGTTGTTGTGCATCCAAACCTTGAAAACGCGTCTAGTAATACCAACTTCGCTGCAAAACTCCTGCGTCAAGTTTTCTCCCGCTCTGTTCATCTTCCAGCCCAGTTTTTCCGCAAAAGACAGCATCTTTTCCTTCTGTTCCTGTGTAAACTTCGTTCTTGATCTCTTCCTTGAAGAAGGGTTCTCTGACTTTGTCCCCACCGCTTGATGGAAACCGGGATTATGAGGGTGAGGATAATGATGATCATCGGACGGCGCAGAGTAGCCTGAGCTGAGAGCCAACAGCATGTGAGGTGCATATGAAAAGTAAGCACACGGAGCTGGTGATGTAACTGGTTGTTGCGGTGAGTTTATCTCCGGGCTTGGAGCAGTGCTTGGGTCTGTGCTAGGACTTGAGTTTTGCTGGAATGTTGCTGCAGCTGCCGGAGGTGGTGATAAAAGGTGGTTGTTGTTGGAAGCCGTTGCTTCATAAGGGTCTCGGCGGTGGAAGTTGCGATGGCAGCCACATGCGGCGCATTTCAGAGATATAGGGTCATCAGAAGTTGCAGCAGGACTGGGCATAAACTCTCCACATCCATCTAAAGCATGACCACCTAAACTAGCAGCATGATTTTTCTGACATTCTTTGTAAGAAACCACCATTTGTAGTGGCGGAGTTTGGTGAAAAGAGCCGTTTACGAAAACTAAAGACTTTCTAGGGAGAATTGTTGGTGGGGACTTAGTTTCTGTGTCTGGGTTTTTGGTTGCGCTGATGTTAGTTAAGTCCATGTCTTATAAAACAGAAAGCTTTGGGGATTTAGGGTGTTTTTCGTTTTTTTAATCCTCTAATGGGTGTGATTAGGAAGCTTAAGCTAGAGAGTAAAATAAATAAATTTAGAGAAGATAGATTTGATAAATGATTAAGATGTGATTATTAAAGAACGTGATAATGATGATGATGGTTAGAGTGAGATATGCTCAGCTATAAAGTATTTAATTAAACAAAAAAAGAAAAAAAATGATGAAAAATATCTAGAGTTGTGAGAAATTTTGGGGTGAAAATAGAAAAATGAGCGATCCAAGCAAACAAGTGGACGCCACCTCAAATGGCAATCACAGCCACTTGTGTAATGTTGAATCTGAAAAGGTTATAATGTTAAGATTAGATCAGGCCAGGGATGTAATTTCCTTTTATGGGTTCATTCCTTTTTTCCAAATATCACCAATGGTTTGGTTAGCAGCTCGCTTGGTAGTAAATAATTCAAACATTTTCAGTAACGATATATTCGGTTGAAATCACGGTTTCTGCTTTAGTAGGGCAGTGAACTCAAGATTTTGTCCTAATACGGGATACGTGGCTCTTTAACAGCCAGAAAACCACCAGCTCGTCCCAGCTTTCAAAAATTAAAACACTTGAATAAACCCAGCTTAGCATATTACTCCTATATTTTTTTGAATTAAATCTTATTATGTTTATATATTTAATTTAAAATTTATCAATAATAATAATATAAAAAATTATTAAAATTGTATTACTTCAAATTTTTTTAAGCAGCCATCCAAATTTCAGTACAATTTGAAAGTTTGCGACTTTTCATACTTGGTTGGCAACCAGTGATTAAAGGAATGTGAAACTAATTAATTAAAATGTCTTGTCTAAAGTCTACATTTTCTTCACAGTCATGTGCTTAGCATGGCCTGAAAATTTAGACTGTTGTATTTAATTGTCAAAATTATGATCATATCTAATTTCGAACAACAAATTAAACACATAATTAATCCTTGTATTTAATGAATAATTATCTTGCATTACATAATTGTAAATTGACAAATGACACCCAGCTCAAACTCAACTCATCTGGTTAACTTAATCTCTCAGGAACCCAATGTTAAAATGTTGCTTATAGAATAAAAACAAATGTCATTACCAAAAACAAAAGGGAAGAATGTTAATTTGGGACCACATTCCATAGAAAAAGCAAAGAATTTTAATTATCATTTCCCTCGGCTTCCACGTGTTGTAAACAGGAAACACGTAATGCTTGGCGACTTCTTGTAATTTTGTTTACACTAATTTATTCCATCTAATTACATATATGTATGTATGCTTTTGTTTAACAACCACATTTGTTGACTATGGGATTACAACATATCAATGATTAATCCTCTCTCTGATTGAAACATACTTAACTTTTAAAATGTCTTCTAATACATACACGTTTCTATTTATGTACTTCTTTAGTTTATTATTATTATTATTCATAAAATTGTATTGATTTAGAGAATGGAGATTGCATTGCAACAACTCATTTTATTTATTTTAATTGGTATGTTTATTTGGGAATTGGGAGATAGCAAATTCAAAGGTATAAAAAGATGAAAATAGCAAAAATTACATCAGTTAGTGGGGGGAATGCATGAATTGGAATGAGTGGATTGAAAGAAAAGATTGACAAAAGGAAGCAGTGGAGATAAAAAGTATACTTCATTGCAGGTGTCAATGTATCGAACATTAACACTATGAAAATCTTATTTATTTATTTATTTGTAAATATATTAATAGACTTGCAAAAAAAAAAAAAATTAAAGATAAAAAATGGGTGTTACTTAATTTTGCAAATTGTGTTCACACTTTAAGTTGGTAAAAAGCATAATTTATATTTATAAATTAATTAAAATAGGATGATTGATTGCTTCTTCTTCTTTTATTTTTTTTAATGGGGATGTGATGATGATTAACATGTTTTGGATAATTATGTGATTATGGTTAATAATCTCTTTATTTGGACATTTAGTCACTCATGGACGACTATAACATTATTAATGTCTGAGAAAACTTTGTGTGTAATCAATAGATTAAACGTTTTTCTTGACAATTCAATAACAATTACGTTCTAGCAAAAAAAAAAAAAAAAAAATTGGTTATAGAGTGATAAGAACAAAGTACATGATACATATTACAACGCTTAACTTTACAACTTATTTTATATTTTATTAATTGTTGTGTAACCAAATTAAAATTTAATTAATAATACTACAGACATAAATTTTTTATATGAATAATTGTATATAAATAAAAATGTTTTTGTTGTATTATTATTACATTAATTTGTATAGAGTTTATATTTTTAATATTATTCAATTTTAATTGGCATTTAAATTTTGACTTTTTTTATTTACAAATTGTTTTTTAGTGAGATCTATAAACTAGTATAATAATTAGGGTCAATATTAGACTGTATTTAGTACTATTATATTTTTACTTTACTTTAAACACATAATTATTAAAGAGTTTGGTAAGCATCAATTAAATTTAATAAGAATAACTCAATTTTATATTTTACAATAATTATAACTCAAAATTTCTATAAATATATCTTAAAGTAAATTTATAATATCATTTCAAAATACAATTGTTATTTATATGACAAGTTCAAAAGTTAAGAAACTCAGCAATTATTAAATTTCTATTTCAATGTCTAATCTAGTGAGATTAAACCATGTGATACTCAAAGATATTATTTGATGCTAGTTGATTTTTTTTTTTTTATGAATCCAGAGAGATTTTATGTAAGCATGATACTATTACAAAGTCATCGAACATGGTCAAGAGATCCATTCAAAGTTCGATAAGTTTTACCTACCATTAGATTTGAAATCATGTTACTAAATAAAAGCTTAAGACAATACTATTCATTGCAACTTATGGAAATAAAAACTAGTTGTTGGTGGGCAAAACTCAAATTTTCCAAGATCTCAACCCATGTTTTTGGTAAAATGAATATAATGGAGGCATAGACTACTCCGTAACCAATAGTGCAAAGATGTGATATTTTGTCCTTTGTGTTGTTGATTGAGGCTATTTCTAAATCATTTTCTTTTAGAATCCAATACCCAAAAGTTTATTGGAAATTATAATTTCATTTCATTTGGTTTCAAAAATCAAACCCCATCTCCAGTTTGACAAGACATTGAAAAATATATATACAAATTATATAATCCGTGGTGTGAGAAATTGCTTTTTAAGGGATGACTTGGGGATGATGGCACTCCCTTTAAAAGGGAAAAAGAAAAATGACAAGGTCTAAATTCCCTCAAGTCATAAAAATTGGCATATTAAGACTTGAAAGAGTCAAAGAAACTTTGTTGGAGTAGAGCAAAGTTCTGGTATTTGTGTCATCATCAAAGAAGCACGCGCAATGAACAATAAAGAAAATATTGAGAAGAAAGGAAAGACAAACATGACGCTAAGTAATGAAATTAGATTGGCCAACTACAGAATAGCACTCGGCATCAAAACAAAAATCATGCATTGATGTTAAATTGTTAATGTTACCTTATCATATCCAAAGAAGTTCTTACCTTCCATGTTGCTTGGACAAGGTATTTTACTATTTTTTATTTAGTTTTCCAAAAAAAATGATTCTGATTTTTTTTTTTCAATATGATAATTTTACAATATTGGTAATTGGTTCATATTATATTGAATTCAATTTGTTATAGGAAAGTTGATATGGGCAATTATCAATTACGAGATTTGATAATATTTTTTTATATATATAAATAACGGGAATGTAATAATAAGCACTCATTTTCTCACCATTTAACTATTATTTTAAATAATAAATATGTAACATAATTGATAATTCTGTAAAATTATCTATTTACACTTACTATAATAATGATCCATCTAAATCTTATTGAATCATATTCCAAATAGTTAAGTTCAAGGTCATATCCATGGATATTATTGTATTACAACTCAATATTCCAAATAGTTAACTATTGTATTACAACTCAAATGTCTAAGCATAGAAAGGACTATATTTACTTTCATACTACCGCAAAAAGATATTGCCTGCATATGCCTTGTTGAGATTAGTAAACTCCCGTTAATAGAGATAGATATATGAAATCAAGGATAAATATAATATTTAAATATATTTATTAATTATTATATATATATATTTTTAAGTATACAATAATTATCTCCGACTGAGATTTTAAATTTTCTTTGTTGATGGTCAAAACAAGAAGTATGGGTATTGAGCAATAATTGAGGTTTTATGGTCATACTAGGGTAAGACAAGTCCTAAAAGACTACAGCTAATGGGGTAGCTAGGGACAGAAAAATAGCCCAAATGTAGTGGCTGGCTTTAGTGAAAGGGAAATGTTCAGAAATGATCATATTTTAAAGATGTTTATTAAAATAATTGTGTCAATAAAATTTTTATTAAGTAAATAAAAAATATATTTTTATAAAAAAATTAAATTATATTTTAAAATATTTTTTTTAATTATGATAAAAAATATCGTTTAAAATTATACTTAAAAATATATTTTTAAACATAATTTTTTATAAAAATATTATTATTTAAAAATTATATTTTTAATTTATTTGATCATAATTTTTTTAATAAGATTATTTAAATAAATATTTAAAAAATATGATCATTTCTTGGAGAAATCGAATAAAGGGCAACTGTGAGTGGAATGGTTGTCTTTGGTTTCTTTTCTTCCCCTCGCCTAGTCGCCTGCCTTAAGAGAGAGAAAAAGAAGATGTCAATTTGTCATTAGTCACTCAATCTGTCAAACCAGATTCCGTGGTCCATGTCCAATGACTTTTAATTGAATAGGTCCCCACTGAATTGAAGGACATCCCTACCCTTCCATTTTTTCAAAAAAATGAAATTAATAATGGGGCAACAGATAATAATATCACAATCTTGTTGTATATTTGAAATTATGACTGGATCAGCATCCACCTAAAAGCATTTATGTTTTTTCTCTGTCACATTACATGTATGAAGATAAGATTAACATGTGTAATAAAAGTAAGTATCTACTGACCATATCATAAAAAAAAAAAAAAGATTAGGAAAATCTTCCATCATCAACCCCTAAATTATTGCATGATCCTCTACCATTAGTTTCTTGTTAATGCGTTTATTATTTATTTTTCTTTATAAAAAAATTATTGAATAAAACAAATTTAATGGAAGTTGTTAAATACAACACCCTTTCACTCGTTTAAACTTTTTATTTTAAATTTTAATTCTTGATGTATTTTTAAAATTAAAAATTATAATAAAAAATTGAAAAAGAAAAAGAGAATATATGTTGCACTGGTATGCATGTGCATGGCCCTAATCAATAAATAATAATACCGAACCCCTTTTTACCTTTCGACCCGAATGTTTAAGATTCACGGACAATACCGACTCATCTAGTCAAGGGACAAAACAGGCCTCAATCTGGAGGTAAATAGGCCCATTTACCCAACGTTTTTATCATGTCACCTATACGCATCACCCCGAGTCCGGCACAAGCCCGAGTAGGGTAATAGAAGAACCCATGCAGAAAACGGCGTCGTTGGCCAACAGACGATGAATCCCGGTCTTGGATGACTTGGATTAAATCTGTATGTTTACTGTACGCTTTGCTTCCCGTTAATTCATTCAAGCTTTGAATTTCAAGTGATCAAACGGTCATTAATTTCTGCAGACTGTTTGCGGCCGTTGATCAAGAACGTTAAAGTTTCAAGATTTTTCCGTTGTTCATCGCGCAGTCAGGTATCTACAACTATAGATTGGCCCCGTTATTCTAAGCTTTCATGGGAATGACTGATTTAAAATGAATTGCCACCCGTTACAGACGAGTTGTTTTGGTTCTTCTCGTTTCATTGTGTACGGATTTTTCGCGAAAACAGAAAGATATTACTTACTGTGCAAAATGTGCTTATGGATGTTCCAATGTATTTTAAAATGTTAATGATCTGTTTAGCTCAATTTGTGGTTGTTTCATTCTGAATTTCCAAGCTTTAACTTACACATGCTATGTTTGTTATTTGGAGTTCCTGATTTCAGTAGCAAAATTAAATGAATTACTAAAAGCAGAAAAATGGAAACTGATAGGAATTTTGTAATACTCTCTAATTAACTTGAAATCAGCCTTGGTAAGAAAGAAGGAGAAAAAGAATAGAGAATGACGTTATCACTGACTCAAGGCACTCTATTACAATGGTTTTCATCTGCGTCAGCCCTAAAATCTGAAATCTATAATTCATGTTGTCGAATGAAAGGTTTAGTTTTGCATAGGTTTTATATAAAAGACACGGTACCATTGAGTTTGAAGAATGAGTGGTTTGTGGATTTGGTTGACTTTTTTAAAATGTAGGGAAACAATGAGATAATGCACTTAAAATGATAGGAAGTATCAGTTTATTAGTTTCTGTCCGCCCCATATCCTGTTTCCTTTTTCATGAGATTTTGTTAAAAAACCATGTCGACCAACACTCTCCTTGTTATTTATCACAAGGAGCTTGGACACATTGTTCATTTGCTTCCAACTTAACGAATCGGAGAAAGCTGATGGCTAGACATATTGGTTGGCATCATGCAAATTCTGCTAGGAAACCATGGAATCGGGACTGTGGTGATCTAGTATATAATCAAGATAAAATAGTGGTCTTGTTTCATACATATGGCTTGTTTATAATGACAGAATTAGTGATCAAATTATGTATTTCATTGAAAATAAAAGAGATTTGACATGGTATAAATCAGAGAGGAACTTTTGTTTGAATGCTGATTTTTGATCTTTTACAGTAATCACCTCTGTCCTTTCCTTTACCAAATCCCAAGACCTTGCTTTCCAAGAATATTCATTGATAAAAACTCAATAATTAATTTGCTAAACATGTCGTCTTTATTTCACTAACATCATTCACCTGTGGTCATTTTATCAACTGCTTGTTGGCACTTTATTGAGGCAATGAGTGAACATTCATCAAGAATTTTCTTAAGCTGTGTTAGGTGTAAAGGATGTTTCTTTTTGTCTTGAGTTTTTTGTAGGAATTCTGCTTTAACTAACGTCGTCAGCAGCTAAACTATGTATGTTAGAATGAAATTCTGTTTGACGAGAGGTTGGGTTGGTTAAAGGTGCTATCTTTGTACTGTAGCTTCATTTTGTTTACCGTGGATTCAAACTATTTGAAAAATCCTATGAGACAATATGACCGAAAATGGAGAAGATATGAAGATTTTACAATAATTCATGCAATATGTTCATCCTAACTGAGCAGTTTAGTTGAGAAAATCCAATTAGTGCCTCATTAGATATTTTCCACATTGTTTTCAAATTTGTGCAGGATTTATGAAGGCACTTCATCTTAAACCATGGCTGGGAACTTGTTGGGTAAAGATGCAAGCTTTCTTTGTTGAAAGATAAAAGTATGCTCTGTTTCAGTCCAGTTAACACCACAGAATTAATGGTGAAATTGCAGAATAAATATCCTTTGAAGAGTGAAAAAAGGTCAAAGACTGATTTCTGTAGTGCTTCTTTGTGTGTGCTTGTGTTGAGTAAATATGTATGTGTGCACTGTTAGAAATTGCATTTGAGTTTGTTATTGTCGCTTCATATGTTCAGGGCAAAGCATAAGATCTTTGTTTAAATCTGAAACAACTGAAGTACAATAATGGGCAATCTGCATTAAAGTCACGTTTGTAAGAGCTGGAGCAATACAAAAGAATTTTACCACCATCCCCTTTGAAGCTGTAGTATTAACTCAAATAGACACAAAATTTTTTGAAGTAAATTTAAGTATATATATATATATATATTGAAAACAACTATAGATTTTTCTCAGAAAAGCCTGTGCCATCGTCTATTCTGCTGTCTCTATCATTTGATTATGACTTTATCTCAAATAATAGAAATGGCACAGACTCACTGAATGTATTCAAGGACCATTTTCTAATAGTTTCACTATTCAAATTTCTTTATAACAAAACTTCTTAAAACAAAATAGGAAAAACCAATCAATCATCACCATAAAAGCTCTTTGATAAAACAGATACAACACACCACCTTCTAGTTTCCTCTGCATTGCTTGAAACTCTTTGATCCTTTAAATGTTAACTTGTTGCTTCTCTCTTATGTTGAGAAAACTTGAATGTCTCATGATCTGTTATGGATAGGATCTGACCCTCTCTGTACTTTTCTTTTGCTTGATTGATTTGGAACAAATTTGTTGTTTATTGGTGTTGACTTCTTCCCTGCATTTGGTCCAACCATGGTGGTGTCCTTGAGGATACGTTGATTCCATGACACTATCCCTTGATTATGTTGGTTCTGTCTGAGTACAAGGTCTATACTTCGTATGCCTGAAACTTTATCTGGTTGAACTGCTAATAACCACATGCAGGTAAGAAGGATGAGCACTTTCTGGGCACAAAACACCATTATTGTCTCTAAACTTGAGCAAACAAGAAGAATAGAAGTATCTTCTTTTTGTTTAGAGTAATGAGAGAATAAACAGGTTGGTAGAGATTGTTATCCTTCTATCCTTGTGTTATATTCCTGTAGATATAACTCGTAAGCCTGTTATTTATCTCTTATTGGACTTGGAGGGACTTTAAAGCATAAAGCAAGGAGGGCCCCAGAACTCCAGAGATATTTAGATTCACCCAAATCATAAGACTGCGTTCTAAGCAAATTAAGGCTGTTATGGAAGAATCTGACCAGGATAAATAAAGGGGTTGGAACAATACCCTTAAGAGGAAAAGTATCTCTTTTCATTTGTTTCCCTGCATCCCTATCATTTGCCCTGCCTTTGTCTACCCAAACTGGGAACTGGGCCAAATCAGTCTCTTGGTTTTTTAACCTTCTTGCCATGTCATTCCACCATTCTTACCTGGATAAGCACTAGGCACTTAGACATTTTTTATTATCCAATTTTAATACTCAGCCAGGCTAAGCTACTGTTAAGATTATTTCATTTTACTTAAAAGTCCTAATATATCTTGAGCTTCTGTGATTACATGTTTTTTGGCTTCATATGCAAATCTGCTCACATGGTAATATGAAAGTTTCTCTTCTGGGTATTCTGGTAATTTACTGTTCCTTTGTTATTAAGGAAAGGAGGTTTTTGTTTTCTTTTTAATGGGAGTGACGAGGCAGTCAAAAGCCATGGACCAGGACTACTTGAAAACTACTAGATTGCTACAGTGGCAAGCAATTCATATAAAGAATCAATTGGGTAAGGAAAAGAATATCGAATAGATCGGTAAGCCCCAAAAGAAACAAATACTTGCTTTATGACATTCTAAGATCTCTTCTCTTTAGAATTCCAAGCTCTCTTCCCTATGCAACTAAAATATCAGTACTTGGTTTCTTGTGCTAAATGTATTTCTTTATGTTTTTCTTTGCTCATTCTTGGATTGCCAAGTTCTTAATCTCTGTTCAATGATTAAGAGAAGGCCCACCTTCTCCCTCCCATTATTTTTTTTATTATTCTTTATTTTTCATTTTCACGAGTAGTTCTTCTTTTCCTTTATTTCCCTCTCTTTACTTTACTCTTGTTATCATAATTTAATAAAATCACATTCAACTCGGAAAATTCTAAAGCATAAATTCTGGCAATTTTATTTCAAAACTGGATGATGGCTGAGATTTGACCGTTGGCTTAAGATGAAGGTGGAGAATGGCTGGTCTCTCTACAATAAGTAGAACCTTTAGCTTGAACATTAAAATTTATAATATACCAATTCTCTACTTTTTATCCTCCATTTGAAGTAATAATGTTACTTGGATTGTTGCTTTCTAGTCTTTAAATTCCCTCTTACGCATCCTTCCTTCGAAGTGTTTACAATTCTTAATAGTATGGTATTGGTTCTTCAGGAAATGTATTCAGGAAGGAATTTGCCATTGCCATTCCGGACTTACCAGTTTACTGCTTGAAGCTGAAGCCTTCAAATCACGGTACAAAAAAATGCCAGGTGGTAGGTGGGACCAGGCTGCTTAGATTGAGGTACGGTTTGTACTATGTTAAGGTTAAATTAACTGTACTTGATTAGATACACCTGCTCACATGTTAAAGTTCCAATTAGAATCTTAATTGGGCCATACGCTCTTAGTGAAGAAACAGTCTTTGTGAGTAACAAAAACAAACCGGAAAACAAAGAAATATTGGTGATTATAATATATGGCTTTGTGGGTTCTCGAGATTGGTCCTAAAGTAGTAACTTTTTTAGTACTTTCATTTAAATCCAAGGGCCCATGAGTTTTAGGTGTTACAAAGCATGTTAAAGAGGATAAAGCAAAATGAGTTTATAATTTTTACAGATCACAGACCCATCTTTCAAAACTATTCCTTCTTGGATTTTTGTTTTTTCATTCCTTCAACTATTTTTTTCTTGGCTTAAGTTGAAAAATCAATAGTATATGATCAAACAGAGGTACTGCAAGTTATGGTTATGACAAAAACGTCTTCATCTAAGCAACTTGGAAAGGTTTGTTCTTCACCACGGATAATCTTTCCTTCTTCGTATGAATAATTTACATCATCAAAAAAATATCATGTATCGAGAATTGCCATGAATATTTGTTTTTCAAAGATAATTTTGAACATTAAGCGTGTTTGGTTTCTTTCTTTTGTGGTCAAATAATAGCATTTAATTTTTCAAATGGTCTCTCTAAAATCAAAACAGTTATTGTGAATCTAATGCTTCAAAGTGAAGAGAAAAGTGATAGGCTACAATCAGAATGTTACCAAACTCATGTTAAAGGAAGATGCTTCCCTTGTTCTACTTTAAGATTGTTCTTGTCTTGCCTTGAGAAGTACGGGAGAATAAGAATAAATGCTTCGCCACCTTGCAAATGATGTACACATTTTTCTTTTATTTTAATCTAACAAAGAATTAACTGCTAAAGCGTTTAAAGTTAAAAAATTGGCTCTTATTCTTTCACAACAAGGATAATAGAGAACTTCTTTAGCTTTTTTTTTTTTTTTTACTGTGGGGTAACTGTTGAATACTTTGCAATTTTTCATTTTCTTTTTTTTTTTTCAATTAAATGCTTTGCAGAATTGCAGTCAAAGATGAAGGAAGGTACTGTTAAAAATTAAAAAAATAACCAGCTAAAGTATTTTATAAATATTCAATTTTATTTGATAAATTATAGTTACTAATATTTATCATTCATCCTCTCGGTTATACTTTTTTTTTTTCTTTTTAAATAATAAAAACCTCTAAAGAGGCTAATATAAATTTTAAAAAAAGAAAGGAAAAAAAAGGGCATCTGTTACAAGCAAGAGGAGATACCCAATAATATATAGAGAGTAATTTGGTAAAAATAATAAGAGAGATAGTCCAGTATGTCATAATATAAAAATTAATTTTTATAGGAGCTAACACCTCCAAGTTAGTTCTCTTGCTTCTACTCAAATCATTCAATAATTTTAATTCACACAAATTATTAATAAAAAGACAAGGCTTTTCTGAATAATTTTATTTGACAATAACTGTGAAAACAACTGACATATCTAATAAATGTATATTTTTTTAATTAAGGTATCCGGACTTATGCGCACCTTGACTAATTTTCGAAGTAGACTAGTGCAACATCTCACCGTTACAACGACAAGATTAACCATTCATATTAACCTTAAATGTTATAATTGACTTTTGCACACCTTCAATTTTAAATGCTTAAAAAAAACAAACATACTTATTAACTTATTAACCTTAAATGCCTGTCTAAACCCAAAATTCCTCTGGTTTTCTTTTTTTCTAAAATTTTGTCAGGCAATAACGAGGTGATAAATAGCAATTTCTTCAAGATAATTTTTAAGAATCTCACAGAATCCATTGACATAACGGAAGATTGATATAAAATTTCCACCAAAACCTATAGAAAGAAATGGCTTTTAAGTTGCCATTCAAATTCAGAGAAAAACTCCACTCTAACATCTTTACAAGCAAAAACGGTTATGCCTTGTTATTAAATATTGTTGGGCCTCATGTTCCACTCTATTTCAATTAATTTTTATTTCTTTGACTAAATTAGGTGACCATAAATTTATCATTTTATCTTAATTATTTTTTTTAGAATTTTTATGCTAATCTCTTCTATTGATATTACAATTTTGAGACCCATTCTACACTTGCTCCACAAAACTGGCACCAATCAATTAAACTGCTGTCAGCTGATTGGAGCTAATATAAGAAAGCAATTACGTGCAAGTTTTGGTACACGATTTTACATAAAGAGGTGTATTAAAACCAGTATTTGCATAAATAAAAAAAAATTCCTATATCATGACAAGAGAAAAACCTTTTTACACAAATCAATCACATAATGTAAAAATCAACTCTTAACAAGAGAAAAAAATTGCTACATAAAAATTAATGATACGATATAAGTGTTGATGTCGAGTTTCAGTTGCTCTGAACACTAAATAGATTTGTTATTATAGCTCACTCGTTGGAGCAAAATCTTTAAAAAAAAGAAAAGTATGGTTAAGACTTAAGAGTACTACGATTCTAGTTATAATCAAGTCAAGTCAGATTTTTAAAATATTTTAGAGAGATAAAAATTAGTAGAATAAATTAGTATGTTTAAAATGCAAAGGATTTAAATAAGTTAGCAGAATAAAGGTTTAGAATGCAAATGATTTGAATCTCTTTTATCTGGTTGTCTTAATCTTTTATAGGCTTCAGAAACAAGTAGAAATTAAGATACCATTTGTCTCTCTCTAAGTGCTTGTCAATGAGATAATGTCATTTGTCTGTGTAATCGACCGCTATGTATAGTTATGATCTGGAGGATTAAGGTTTCTCTTTGAATTTACACATAATCTTGAGTTCAATGTGTTGATAATCAAGTGTTGGATGTAATGTAAACTAACTTTTATTCTAAATTGAATAGTTCTTGAGCTTAGGACTTGGATTCTAATCAAGTTCGATGTGGAATTTGCAAGAAATTGATATTTAATTTTTGATTAAAATTAAATTGATCTTAAATAATTTTAACCTTTTTATTGTGGTCGGTATCATAATCTTAGGATCAAAAATATGGTTTGTTCTTTGTTAATATTTTTGACTTTTGAATAATTTTGTTTTTTATTGATTTATCAATATTCTGATCTTAGATTCGATATCTTAATTATAGGATCGATAAAATTTTTTTTGACTTGACCTTATCACTTACAACAAATATATACAATATTTAAATAAAAAATTCTTATACATCAATAACACAAATATTTACATGAAAATTTTTTGTGACATGAAAAAAAAATTGTAACAATTACATTTTCGAAGAATTCATTATCTAAAATATTGATATGATCACATCCTTAAAAGAATTTACCATGAAAAAAAGAAACTTGGTATGAATTTCACAAACATGCCTAAAAATCTAAATTGCAGAATGGAGTTTTACTTACCAAGTAAACCGAATGTTCATAAAAATGCAGTTCCAACAACTCCAAGACTGTCATCGAGTAAAGTCACGATATATGCTGAAGAGAAACAATGGCACAACAGTTCTTCATCGTCAAGTGAGTCCTGATGTTTTGATCCTCAACTTCGACCAATCTTCTCCACAGAATACAGTAGGAGAAACAAGCCTACATAAAAAATGGCTTTAGAAAATCATGTAATTAAAAGGGCATCTAAGACTAATTAGTTAAGCATTCTGTAAATGATTGTAGACAGAAAAGCTTAAACGTAAGCAGTTACGCAAAACATTCAAACCTTCTCTATTTCCTTTACTGTTTAGTGTTTACACAGATACATTGATAGACATCAACCTCAAAATCTCAATATATAGAATGGCATAAGACAGTATTAGCAGTTTCATTATTTCCTCTAAATCACAGAAGAGTTGGTATTAGGAAGGACAACGTTGCAAGATTTGGACAACTAATTAATAAAATGAAGTTTGATATAGAAAATTTAATTTCACAAACATTCACCCTACATTGAGCATTGCAAGTTAAATGGGGTTTTATTTTTATATGTGCTATAGAAAATTTATGCTTAGAGAATTATACTTTTGACCAAACCACAATGCAGTCTATGCAAACTTTGATTGGTTACTCTTGCATACGACTTGTGTCCTTCCGGATGGTTTTGATGTCCTCCAAATCCAATCTTAAAAACTGTTGGTCCAAAAATTTCATTTTTAATATTATTTATCAGCTCTAATCCAGAGAAAATTAGAGTGAAAATTCATAAAATCCTTGGCCTCATAGAAAACCAATTTCGCAAGGACGATCTTTAAGAGGAATGGAGGCAAATAGCAGTTGTAACACATCAAACTCGTTTGTGATCGTGGTGTTTCGATTACGTGTATTCGATAAACATCATTTTTTTACCGTAGCACTTATTTTTTCAATTATATTTGAAATTAAATAATTTATTTTTAAAATAACTGTAGAAACGTTTCTTTAACCTCAATATCATACAAAACCTAAGAATCCGCTGCTGCAAGAATTTCATGATTAGATTATTTATTAATTATGGGTGGATAAACAATATACATGGCTTATTACGGTGAAGCCAGAATGAAGGTATCTCAGAGACACTTTCCACTTGCTCATACACACAGTAGCACTCCCTATAGTTTCAGGAAATCTTGTAAAGCACTGGTAAAAAAGCTCAGAATTCAGACAAACTTCATTCTTACCACATACAGCACTTGGATTAGTCAGATTAAGCTCCAAAAGGGTCATTGTTTATTTCATAAACTTAGAAAAAGTGATTCCTTATTTCATTACGTTGATGAAGCATATCACTGACGATGAATTTTTGATAATAAAACGATCGAAACATTCCCACATGGGCATAATTCTTTGTTCTCTTGTGGCTATATTTGGACAGATAAGGGTATTTTGGTATTTCCGTTACCAAAATGGGATAGGAATAAAATGTTTTAGGAAGTAGGGACAGTTTTTGAATTATCTAATTTTCTGAGAATTTTTGCTAAAAAATGGCTCATTACTTGCTGTGTCACCAAATTTTCGCAAAGCAGCCAAGTGCAGCAATGGCGACTGAGATGGAAGAGTTACTAGACTTCCTTTCTTCTCCATCTCCACAGGTAAGTTTTCTTCTCTCTTTCAACTTGCCGTTTAGGGAAAGGATGACAAATTTTTTGAATAACTTGCAACTGGTTATGTTTAAGCTGAATCAGAAACTCATGTATTATTAGTGCTTCTACTTCGATTAACTTTATCTAGTACTGTGCTAAGTAATTGAACCCACGCGGCATATGTTTCGAAGATAATAACGGCCGTTAGAAGAACTTGATGTTCCATGGTATTCGTTCGTTTATTGTTTTCACAATTTCAATTTGATTCTGTTCCACTGAATTAATTTGTTTCTCATGTCTATTTGGTTTGTGGGTTCATATATAAAATCTGATATGTGGGCTCTCTGGATTTAATTATATTTTTCTAAATAGCAATGAATCAAATCATTATTAAAAAAAAAAAAAAGACAAAGAAAGGCTTATCAATCTTCTACTAGTATTAAACCTCACTTAGAAGATTATTTCATATTAACTCATGTTTCTTGATTTCCTGTTCTCCTTACTTGAGATTCTTGTTTTAATATTTTGTAACAAATGCCTGTATCTTTTATGGTAACAACTTAGGTGAAGAAGGCAGCTGCTGATATTGTTCGAGGATTGACTGGGTCGGACGATGGCTTACAGTCCCTTTCCAACTATTCCATGATTGCTCTCCCATCATTGTCACGACTTTTGAGTGAAAATAAGGTGAACATATTGTATGATGATGTTTAACCTCTTGTCATAGTTTTATCCCAAATTCTGTTGAGTTTGGTTGTATCATTAGTAATCCATGTGTAGGATTGTGGATTTACAATCTTGTTTAACATTTCAGGAGGTTTCGGAACCTGCAGCTGAAGCTCTTGTAAATCTGTCACAGAATTCTGAATTAGCTAGAAAGATGGTTCAAATGGGAATGATTAAAACGGCTATGGATTTGTTGTACAAGCCAGACTCAAGTATCACTAAATTGCTGGTTATGCTTTTAGTTAATCTTACACAATTGGATGATGGCATCTCTTCCTTGCTGCAGGTGCTTTACTTTGTCTTATGCCAGTGCCTTTTACAATCTATCAAAGTCATAGGTGCATTATCTTTTAAGCAATCACAATCTATTGCATACCTTAAGATAGGAACATTTTGATATTTTTGGCTGTGTTAAATATAAAACATTAATCTTGGGAATTTGCATGCTTGTTAGATTGAAGATGAGCAGCTACAGGGATTGTATGTTATGAAGCTTGTGAGATCTTTTTGTCGATCCTCCAGTGAAATTAGTGGTAATTTTGCTTCTTTTTGCTTGAGTTTGTTTTAATATGCAAGTTATACTAACTTTATACCTAAGAAATTTCTGTTTTCCTGTTACCTATCAAATTGAGCCTATTGTTCTGTTTTGAGTTTAAATGGTTGTCTCTGTAGGAGATACTTAGGGGGCAATAACACTGAATTTTGTTTGGTGGACTTAGCATATTACTTCTGGAATGTGTTAGAATTTTAAAATTTTGAAACTTCTTTGACAAAATAATGGGTGATCAAGTAAGATTGCCTAGCAGTTGATAACCACCTGATTTTAGTTTATTCCTTTATCTGACATTATTGTATGTAATGTCTACCAGATGGTCCATTTGAACATGTTGGTTCTATACTAGTAAACATTTCAAAGAAAGAAGAAGGAAGGAAAATTTTGCTGGATTCCAAACGAGGACTGCTAAAGCAGATTGTTAGACAGTTTGATTCAAGCAGTTCATTGCAAAAAAAAGGGGTATGTACGGAAGATTACCTCAAATTATTAAATTTCTCCCAGAAGACACTTAAGTAAGTGCATTTATTACTTGGGTATGCCAAAGGATACATTTATTTTTAGTTAGATTAGCAAAGCTTGTTAATAAAAGAGAAGATCTAGCTAGTGAAGTTCAATTAGCGCTAGTCTCTACTTGAACATCTTTTTGCTCTAGGTTTTCTCTTTTCTGTTGTCTCTAAGTATGATGCATGACACAAATATTTGAAGGCAGCCCAGTAAAACCTACATTTTAGATACATTTGTGGTGATATAGGAATGTGCAATTCCTTTGGTTCCATGATATTTGAAAGTCCTGGGTCATTACCATGATAATATCTATTTGTATGCAGTAGCATTTGGTTTTTCCAGACTGGCTCTGGGTAGTATTTTAATAAGATACTCCTGCTACTATAATATGGAAGCCAGGCTTAAGTTGAGCTTGGTGTCACCTCACTCAACTTTGATAGTATGAACTCTTTTGAGAAATTTAACAAACAAAAAAATTAAAGAAACACATAAAAATTAATGACAAAAAGCGATGTCTTATCCTTTGGTGAATGTTGTGTTGACTAAATGGTGTCTTTACTTGCAATTGTAAAGAATTCCTGGTTCAAGCAAGTATATATTAAAGGTTACTCTAGTTAGAAAGCTCAATAAATGTTCTAAAATGTTGAGCACAATTAGCTCGCTGCTTAGGTAGTTCAAGTTTATGTTTTGTCTGCTTGCAGGTTTCAGGAACCATTCGAAACTGCTGTTTTGAAGCTGAGAATCAGTTGCAGAATTTGCTTCTGATTTCTGAGTTTCTTTGGCCGGCTCTACTTCTACCAGTTGCTGGCAAAAAGGTATTATTTTTATGATTTTCTTGATCCTTCAGACATTGATCTTATGAAGCATTTTCTTTTCCTTTTCTCCACTCTCTCTTTCTTTTAGGGAGGGGAGGGGAGGGGGAAGGGCCATCTGGATTTTTTTTTTCCCTTCTTGTTTTTTATTTCAAGACTGTTAATACTTAAAAGTTATCTGTGTTTATTTTTTTTAATTGGAAATGAGTGATATTGCTTCATACTGGTCATTTGGGTATTTTTCTTGCTTGCAAGAGACACAGCTTCTGGGTATTATTCTTAGTACCAACTTGAAAAGAATGCTGCAGATATTTCAGTGCTACATTGGTGTTCTTGGGAAGATACTGATGTTCCTTTGGCTTAAATTGAAAATTACATTCTGGGTCTGACTTAGTTCTACTCCTTTGTATGCTTGTAACTCACAATTTTTGAAGTTGTTTGCCTTGTTTCTACATTTTAAGTGAAGATATAACATATGAATTCTTTTGTATTGATTTGGTCACATCTGGCCAGGTATATAAGGAAGAGGACACATCAAAAATGCCACTTGAGCTTGCAAGTGCTCTCAGGATTGAGCGAGAACCAGTTAATGATCCAGAAATCCGCATCCAGGCATTAGAGTCTATTTACTTGATCACATTACAGGTCCGTAAATGACTTCTTTTCTTTTTTACTTCTTCTTCTTCTTCTTCTTTTTTAAATGGATGCATGAAAGTGTGTACATTTAGAACTACTTGTATCACCGAGGCTCTACAAAGCCAGCTATATCCTACAAGAGGAGACCTTTCCTTTCTCTCTCTCTCTCTCCTTTTTTTTTTTAAAGGTTTGGAGAAGGACAATAGTCCCTGTCTGCCTTCTGTTCTACTAACTTCTTAGATAACAAGCCTTGTATCTATACCTTTTTCTTCCTTCCAGGAGGCTGGGCGAAGAGCCTTTTGGTCTGTCAATGGGCCACGAGTACTACAAGTTGGCTATGAAGATGAGGAAGATCCAAAAGCAATGGAAGCATATGAGCAAGTTGGCTCCCTGGTATGGCCTAGTTTCCTTCTGCTCTTTATGATTATTTCATGTTCTTTTTTATTGCAAATATTGATTACCTCTATTGTTCACCAGCTGGTCCATGGCAACAGTACAGAGGAACCATCCACAGAGATATCGAAGTAGCGGCATTCAGTTATTTGTACATTCATTTAAATGTCACTCAGCAAATTTCAGCGGCAACCTATTTCAAGTTAGTCAAGACCAACAGAACTGATGCTCCATCTTTTTATAATTTTATTAGTTTGGTTTTAGAGTGTTCTGGTTTAAATACTGCCTGTCAGAAGAACAGTTTTAAAATGAATCTGCCAGTATTTGTAGTTTCCATTGGTCATATTGGAATTGAAGTTTCTTTCTTATGTTGTTTTGTAGTTGCATGCACGTGCGTGTGATCGTGCAGGTCTTTGATAATAATAATAAATTTAAAATTTTATAATTAAAGCAAATTACACAAATTAGATGGTTATCTTGAAAATAATCTTTGTAATCCATAGGCATATTACTGGTATAATTAAACCAATCAAATTTATGAAAATCGTAATACTTAACAATAATTAAATTAAATTAGATTATGTTACAAGCTGAGAATTAAATTTTATTTTCTTATACTCTCGGTTGGCGGCAAAAATACTTTCCCGGAATGAAATTCATTTGGTGTCTGCAAAATTTCCAAAATGCATTTCTGCCAACGCCATCAGTTGTCCCTTAAGAGCCAGATTAATTTCTTCGTAAATCTTTAACCTAGAAAATACATTTCGATTTACCCAATCTCGAAAAATGGATCTCTTTGATATAGCGAAGAAGCTAGGAGTCTCAGACTCCAAGCAATTGATCCACGAAGCTGCCGAGCTACGTTGTTTCTGTGACGTCCAGTTTGATCTTCTATTATCGTAGTAGTCAAGACTTTTCTGAAATTTACTATTCGACCTCTGATGAGCTAATGAATTGCAAAATGTAGTCCAAAAATTGACATTCATAAATCGAAATTTGCTAATCTTTTATAGGGAGAGGTTTTGTAAGGCTGTGGTCTATCTAGAATTGGCTGCCACAAGGTACGAATATTGTTTCTTAATTGGTTCACTCAACTATAATATGGGTTTTAAGTTAAATTAACCGGGGTTTAAAATTTACAGGTTTGATGTAATATTTAATTGACAGACGGCGATTAAGTTGGGCAGAATATCAGAGAAGGCTTGTACCAGAACCTTTAATTCTCTGCAGAACAGCATTGGCGTCAATTGGGTTTCTTGTTTTTATATTTCTGCTTAAAACTTTATATTTTCATTTGATGTGGATTGTATTATTGATTGGAATGTTTGATCATCTAATGTGGGAATAATTTGGATATCAGAGAATTGAGGATTCGGTTTGGCTGTATTAGGCTCATTCCTTTGGTGCAAAGGGGTTGTCTCTGTAAGTTTTCTTCTTTTTTCATTACATCGTAGATTTTGGTGTTTTTTGGCTCATATCTGCATTGTTTGGTACGGTTGATTGCATTGATAGATGCTATTTGTGTCACCTTTAAATGTGGAGGTATGTTAAATTAGGAGTTAAGCATCGAGCGAGGCCTTTTAATATATAAATAGTAAATGAGGATTTATTTGGTCGTATAAGTTGATTGGAGATTAAAATTATCATCTTAATGAGTCTAAGGTAGGACGAAATTAATAAAGTATACCGAAATGACACGAGAAGGTTGACGTTAGGGTGGGATCACATAAGGTGCTAGCAGGTCAAAGTTACGCATAATCAATAGCTTGTAATAATAATATTAGAATTAAGGCGAGAGGTGCTAAGAGAACATGTACCCAACTCTTGTTGATTACTGGAAAACTCTTTTCTTAATGGCAAAACACAAAGTAGGATGAGATTGCTGAGATTTTTTAGGCCATACATTGAGGTTATATAAAATTACATGAAATGATCACTACAAGTGAAAGGGATCTTCGAGAGCGTGAAGATTGATTTTGTTAGGGGAGTGGGTTATTCATGAATTGGGACTCAGAGTAATAAATAGGATAAAAATCTTTAGGGCAACTAAGTAAGCGAAAAGAGGGGTATTTTGTCAGAAGTGCAAAAGATATTGATGCACGAGGCACCAAAACACATTTAGTGAAAGAGAGAGAATCATTTTAATCCATGCACGTGGACGAACATGATTTTGAGTGGTGGTGATTTATCACATCCTTAAATATTGAGTTATAATAAGTTATGGGGTTTAGGGTTGAACGAGGGTTTGTAGTTAGAAATGATTGGGTACAAATGATAAATGGGGATTTATTTTGTCATACAAGTTAGTTAAAAATTAGAGCTATCCTCTTTACGAGCACAAAATAAGAAAAAACTAACGAAATATATTGAGATGACACGAGAAAAGATTGATTTTAGGGTCGAACCACCCGAGGTACCAGCAGGTCAAAGACGCGCATAATCAATGGCATGTAACAGTATCCACTATGTGATTGTAAAAATGCCCTATAGAAGGAAATTGCAAACTCAGTATTTTCAAATCTTTAAAACCTTGCCTCATGCCGACCTTTGGGCGTTGTGAATCTTGTTTTGCGGATGAATTAATTAAAATTCTTTTTTATTTTTATTTTTTGCTAGTTAATAAGAACAAAGTCATTATGTATATATAAAAAAAAAAAGGCA
The DNA here is from genome assembly GCA_035590515.1 of Trichilia minutiflora. Classification (NCBI taxonomy): domain Eukaryota; kingdom Viridiplantae; phylum Streptophyta; class Magnoliopsida; order Sapindales; family Meliaceae; genus Trichilia; species Trichilia minutiflora. Next base: position 5,859,368 of record JAVXUL010000012.1, on the reverse strand, counting down.
CTGGATTTTCACATTTATTTATGGGATAATATAATTTTTTTTCATAAATAAAACAGTAGAGGACGTTTAAATATGAAGCAAAATTCGCAAGAGACGATTGATGTCACACGGTTGCTATAGTTGATTTATAAATGGGGTTCCAAACAATAATAATAGGAATAGCACATTTGATTGTCTTAAATTTGATCATTTTTAGTATTTTTATTTTAAAAAATAAAACTATCAACAAGAACAACAATATATATTTTTTAATGTTCATTGTTTAATACATGTGATATATTATAAATGATTTTACTTTGTGCGATGGGTAATTTTTTTTTTTTTTCAGTTGATGATATGTTATATATTTTATAAGGTATAGATAGTCATTAGTGATATAACTTTAATTTTTGTGAGTTGGTATATGATATATTTTAGGAGATGTAGGTGCCTCTTAAGTGTTTAATATGACTTTTTTTTTTAATTAGAAAAAAAGATTTTTTAATGCAAAAGTATTTTAAAAATATTTTATATTATTTAGATAATATTAAAAAAGAGTTCATAGACAATTAAATTAAAACAAGTATTTTATCTTTATGGGAGAAAGTCAACTCAAAGTTTGAGTTTTGGATAAAACCTTTTCAGTAAATGATCAATAATTATTTATTACAAGTAGATTTTACTATAATATATATTGATGCTTAAATATTTTTAAATTTCGTGCTAAATGTTTTAGTTTTTAACTTTTAAAATCGATGTTCAAATTTTAATTTTATGTAAAATATATTAAATTATTATTATTATTATTATAGTGGAGTTCATTAAAAGGGCTTTTAATAGACTAAATTCTATGCCAAAATTTTCATTCTAGAAGACATAATATTTATTTATAAGATACTTAAAAGAATATGATAAATAAATTTAAATATTACAAAAATTTAATAAATAAATGATGCTTTGATTACCATATTATGTTGGATAGGAATTTAGAATCAAAATTAGGACATGGGATATATAGTATTATTGTATTTGAAAATTGATAATACAAAATTTTAACTTTTAAACTATGAAAAAGAGGACTAGAGGAGTATGATAGTAATTGCCATAGTAACGGTAAAAATAGAGAAATCATTTCAACTTAACGGAATTCAATGATCGGAAGAATTTATTAACGGGTGGAGTGGAGTTGTTCGTCAGAAAATTTGAAACCACTCAAGTGAGGTGTCATTTGGAGCTGGCAATGTCCTGTCCTTTCCTTTTTTGGTCAATAAATATAGGTCAGGGTTTTCTTCATCTATTTTGTTGGATCAATTGTATTAAATCCGGGAACTCTGAGCTGCGATGCGATAGGTGTCCCTTTGTTGAGATGGAGTTTACGATTCCGACGATTTGTTGGGCACATTCGTCCCCATTGCAGGGTACTGGTTATATTCAGGATTGTACGTCGTTCTCGGATCCTTTGATAGACTTGAAAATTACAGGTTGCACTCAAGAAAAGACGAGGACCAGAAGAATTTGGTATCTGAAGCAACTGTGGTCAAAGGAGTTCTCCTTCAGCAAATTTTGCAGGCTATTGTTTCAATTCTGTTGTTTACGGTGCTTTCTTTTAATTTTACTATTTTGCTTCGGCATCACAAAGATTTTTTTTTTTTTTGAGTCATGGTGTTTTTGTGAAGCATTGTTCTATTTTTGGGAATTAACCGGAAAGAATTACTATTCTAATTGTTGTTCAAAAAAAATCACAATAAAAAATTTCAATCAAAATTAACTCAAATCATTATTTTTTTGATCCAAATATCCTTAATAAAAATAAATTTAAGTTTAACTATAAATTTATATTCTCCAAACCCTAAAATTTCAGTTTACAAACTCCCGATCCTTCATTTCTCACTGTTGCAAAAATCTCTGACATCTCCTAAGGCTCCAACATCATCAATTGAGGTTAGAATAATAGTTTATAAATTATCATTGTTTCAATAGATTAGATTTTTTTTTAAGTTTGAAAAATAATGATTGGGATAGGATTTTAATGGAAATAAATGCTTAAAATAGGTTAAGGATGATATATTGTAGTATAATTTTGTGTTAAGGAAGGAAAACATTGAAGAAAACATGGAAAACTAAAATTTAGGACGAATTTAGAAAAAAAATTAGGGTTTTGAGTCGAAAGCATACTTCCGAGTGCGTGTAAAATGCGAGCACTCGGGGAAAATTTTTCCCCGAAGCGTTCGGGAGAAAAATTTCCCCCAAGCACGCGCAAATTTGGGCCTAATGGGGGGAAATTTTTCCCCCCAGTGTGCTGTATGGAAATTTTCCCCCACTACGGTTCAATAAATTTTTTTTTAAAAATATTTTATATTAATTATTAAATTAATAATAGTCAAATATTTATTTTTATTTATAATAATTAAAATATAATATAAAATATTATAATTAATTTTTTTAGATACAATTGAAAAATAAATTTGAGAAAATAGTTATAAAATTCATATAAATTAATTTGAAAAATATTAATTTGAGTGTGCTTCTGCACAGTTCCGACCTAAAACACTAATTTTCTTCCTAAATTCGTCCTAAAATTTGATTTTCTATATTCTTTCCAATGTTTTTCTCCACTAACACAAGATTATACTATAATACAATATCCTCAACCTATTTTAATCACTTCTTCCTATTCAAAACTCATTTCAATCATCATTTTTAAAACTTTAAAAAAATTTCCATTCTAACAAATCAATGACAGTTTATAGGCTATTGTAAATAGATATATTATCTCAAAAAATATTGTCGGAGGTTGAAGAGATCTGAAAATTTTGCTGAAATTGGAAGAACTGTAGGAGACTTGATGAGATGTAAAATTAGTAGATTAGGGTAAAATATGAAATTGGTAGATTAGGGTAAATTTAGGTAAAGTGAAATGGGATAGTTTCAGAATTTAAATTTTTATTATTAGTATTTGGGTTAAAAAATAGGGATTTGGATTAGTTTTGATTGAAACTTTTGATTGTGGTTTTTTTTAATAACAATTATGAACCGTGGTTATTTCCGATTAATTCTCTTTATTTTTTAATAAAAAATATCACTTTATATTTGATTTTAGTTTTTTTAGGGTTCACTACGTACACATTGATTTTAGGCAATTTACTCTTATTTAAGTCTTCGATTCCCAGTGAATTTTCAATGTATTTAGAATTTGTTTGATGTATTTAGTTGAAGAATGCTTTGTCATTGTACTTATTTGTCAGATTTTCTGGAATATATGTGACCTTGTAGGTTTCATGTGGCTTGGTTTTGTTTTGGGTAGTGACCACATCAAGCTTTGCAATAGCTATTCACTTGATTTGTTGGTTTAACCTGTGAACGATCCAGTCTGTCTATTATTCTTGAAAGTTTAGGATAAACGACTCAATAAGAGGAGGATTTTTGTTTAGTTATTTACATTCACTATGAAGGATATGGTGATCCATTATAAGTGAAGCCTGTAAAAAAAGTGGGAGAATCTGTCAAAGCTGTCACACCCCAACCCATGAAGTCCACCTGTGACAGACGTCACAGATTCTTAATAAGCATTCTTTAGGTCCAGAACGTTTACTAAGAACCTGTAAGGCAATCATAAACAAATATAAAATATTTTCCAGAAATTTTTCTTTCAAACTCTTCACTACTATGCAACCAAAATAATTCAAACATTTCAAATTCCTATCAAATATAATCATACATTGCTTTTTTTTCAAATTAATTATAAGACAATAATAATAAAGATATTTTATTTCAAATCGTAATATTACATTTATATTAAAAGTCTACAATCCAAAATACAATAAACTATATTAAGAAATAAATGACGCTCTCAGTGGACGCATGCAACGAGAGTGAGTCAAGTAAGGATCAATACCTCCGAGATCTGCTTCCGATGCAATCACCACTGCCACACTACCACTGCGCTAAACCTGTGAGTGGGGAAAAAAGGGTGAGCATACTAAAGTATACTCAGTGAGAGAACATAAACGAGAAAATGAAAGAGAAAACACAATAACAACGAGGAAAAGAAACGTCATCATCATTAACCAAAAATATTCATTCATTCCAAGACTCTGCAAAGAAAGTACGTTTTAAAATATCTTTTCTCTTTCAATCCTTTGTTTATCAATTCGCTTATCAAATCATAAAGAAATCATCGGGCACTGCCAACCTTTCGGTAATCACGTTGATCAGGCGTAATCCCGAACCATCAGTGGGTTTTACATGCAGATAAAACATGCTAGTGAAAAAGTATATTTTTAAATGCAGAAACTAAAGTTATGCATGACTCAGTTATAAAATAAGCCCACCACTGATGTTGGCTGTCAAGTAATCACGTGGTGATGCTCGTGACTGTCCTCTATAATCATCCGGCTCCAGTCGGGTTATCCAGGTCCCGATCTGGCACACACTCACCTGGGTGGCCTACTCACGGACCATCCTCAGGCTACCTCATATAACACTCACTTGGGATCACATCACAGTGAACTCTCCCCAGGCTACCACATCTGTAGCTACCTTAACACAAATCCCCATACCAACTATCACATGTCCCAATCTAGCACACACTCACCTAGGCGGCCACCTCGTGGTCCTTTCCCAGGCTACTTCATATCACTCACCTAGACGACCTCTCACTAGGTCCGTCCTAAGCTACCTTAACACTCACCTACACGGCCTCTCACTAGGTCCATGCTAGGCTACCTCAACACTCACCTACACGGTCTCTCACTAGGCCCCAAAGATACTGAAGATGCACATGTGTATCAAAGATTATATCTACGAAAAAAAGATATTACAATAACTTCAACAATAATCAGCTTCTACAACCTACTTTAGCTACAAATGGGATTCAAATTTGGAATATTTTTTAATTAGTTAAGGCTCAATGTCCCCCTCTTTGTAATATTTTTTAAATTTATTTATTTATTTTTTTGGTGTTATAATACATGAATATGATTGAATGTAAAAAAAATTTATAAGGTTAAGGTTGAAATGTCCCCCTTATTGTATTTTTTTAATTAATAAATAAAAATTTATACCGTCGGAGGTATTTTTATATAATTTTTTAAATTTCAAAAATATTTTCTAAGAATATAATAAAATAAAAATTATTATATATAAATTTGTTGATGCAAAAAATATCCGACGACTTTTTTATACCAAACGAGGAGCAACTCGACAAGTGAGGTGGCTGTGATGTGGATGAATCTTCATCGCAGAAGGTTCAATAGGCGAACCTTCTTGATGTAGGGCTTCACTTTATGAGTTTTGTAAGATAATAACATGCTTGGAGTGACGCCAGGGGTGTTTCCTGACGGAAAAATTCTGATGCCTAAGTCAGTGAAAACAAATATGATTATGAAAAAAGATAAAGGAATAAAGGTGGTGGAATAAATCTCACAAAGAGATCAAAAGAACATTCCTAAAAAGTCACTCCCAAAAAAAAAAGGTTCCCCCTTTCTGATTGTCAAGGCTTCTACCTTTTATACCGTCATGATGGCCTCATTGATTTGATATAACTTGGCATAAGAGAATGAAAAAGGTGAAATCTTTTTGCTTTTGGATAGTGTGCTAACCACATTCTATTAATGCTTACGAAGTGTCAGAGCTGCAGGGTTTGTTACTGCAACATTGTCCAAAATGATAGGTGATAGGATAGGCAGATCTTGATGGGTCAGGTGTGCCCAAGGTCATAGGTTATGTGCCTTCATATCATTCCTATTTTTAGACTAATGAGCTCTCAGGCAATGGTCAGAGGGCAGGGGTCAAAATTTTTCAATGGTTAGGATCTCCCAAAGGTCAAGGGATTGGGTCAGGGGATCTCTCAGGGTCAGGGGTTTTTAATGGCTAGGGGGTGCCACGTACTCTTTGGAGAGGTTGCCACATGTCAATTTCACTTTTTATCTAAACATCTAATCCCCTAGTTTCTAGCATGAGACTTATTAAATGTGCGTTTGAAACTTATAACTCGGAGATTAAGCCTTTTAAGGACCCATTTAATCAAACGGATTGGGATTTTCTACAGATCTTGAGGTGAAGAGTTGTCGATGAGCTAGCATGGTGAATGGGCTTCTAATGGCATTTACGGGCTTCGACTGACGTGTCTTCGCCTGGGCCTTTAACTTTTTCCTCATTTAATGTAATTGATGCAAGGGGTATATCGTGCGTCTCTTCATGATTTGGCATCACTTTCGACTTTCGTGATTATTCAAACACTTAGTCCCCAATGAGGCACGTGTCGAGGAGTTGATGGCTGGGACTTAACCATTTCTTGAGCCCAGAGAAGCATTTATAGGATTCAAAATGTGGCTTCTCCCCCATAGCCCAAAGATAAATAGTTCGAGTCCAGGTTTCCTTATATATAAATACCCCCTCCTCCCTATCATGTTTACATTTTAAGATCTAGGGATTCTAGCACTCGAGTTCTGTGTCTTCCCATTCTAAAAGTTTGTATGTTCTCTTTATTCTTTTCTGTTTTCTTGTTTTGCAGGTATTCTTCAAACTTTGCGAGTTTTTCTTCACAAAGGTTTTCCTTTCTTTTTGGTAACACACAAGTATAGTTTTGGACTGGTTTTTAATTTTATGAGGTAAGGTTTTTTGGAAAAATAGAGGGTTTCTGATCATTTTGGTGCTATTTAAGTTTTTTATTGTGTTTCTCGGATGTGGCCTTTAGCGAGAGTTTTGCTTCTGGGGAAGTTAGATAACTCAGGGTTGTATTTGTAGTACATAGGAAAATGGCCAATAGAGACAACCTTAGAGATGCTACCCGCAGTGGAGTCTAGTCCTTAAGGGATCCTATAAATGCTTAGAAAAGTGACGACGATGGGAGGAGTGCCTCAAATCAAGCTCGGGTGAGGGGTTCAAACGAAACAGACTGGTTCCCCTCCACAATCAATGAAGTAGATTTGTGCTCCTATAGGGAGGTGTTTAGAATTCCTGACAATGTACATCTCAGGGTGCCACAGGCCACTAAGATTTTGAGTGCACTCATACCGGGGGAGGTTGCTATCAATGAGGAACACTTGTTATTGGGGGGCCTGGCTATCCCTGTAGAGGTATTTTATCAAGATCTTTAAGGCCCTCAGGATCCCTCCTTATCAGCTTACTCTAAACAGTTAGAGGATTATAAGTGGCCTATTTGTTTTGAAGGCCGATCATAAGAGTCTCGCCCCTACTCCAGATAAGGTGTTGCATATATATGCCTCAGGAAGATACTAGTTAGTACCCTTGGTGGTACTATTTATAGGTTAGCTAGAGATATCAGTCCAAGATGAAGGGGAAATTTCTCCTATAATAAAGACTAGAAGAACCAGTGGTTTATTACTAGCGGGGACTGGTCCAAAACTTCTCAGGGCTCTATTTCTCTAATTTCTAGGAGACAGGTATATGAGTACATTCTCGTTTGGGTGAATGTTTTGGCCAATAGTATGCTCATTAGTGGATTTGTGTAGATGTAGGAAAGGAACAACCCGACCTCCTTGTTGAGGTTGCTGACAAACTTATTTCTCTCCCGCTATAGGATGTTAGACACCTCCTGAGCGTGGAGAGCTTGGTGAGGTCAAGGCTGGTGTCTAGGGCAATAGTCAAGAGCGATCTCACCAAAATAAAGGCTCAGATGAACAAGGGTACGCAATCATCTATTTTTTAGGTAGTTGTCTTCAGTCTGTTATTCTAATAACGATTTCTAACTCATGTAACGATAGGGATAGGTGAATCTATGGAGTGGATGATATTTTAAAATGTCTGTTTTTGAAGGGAGTGCCGAAGGTTGAGAAGATCTCTGATCCTCAGACTAAGGCCACAGGTGCAAAAGGGAAAGGGTCGTTAAAGGATGATCAATAGAAGGCTCCTGAGAAGCGAGAAAAGAAAAATGAGCGCCCAAAGCAGATGGGCATTTCTATCAACGAGCTGGGAGAGAAACAGGAAGAAATTCACTAGGGGATAACCCAGCTCAGGTGAAAGATAAAGAGAAGAGGCTTATGGAGTACGACCAGGTCGAGACGAGGAAGAAGAAGAAATCAGATCTTCTACCCGTCCAATTGATAATCAGACAGACAGGTTCTAGGACGAGTAGAGGACGTGTCAGTCCCTTAGATCATTAGGCCAAGAGCCCAGACAGCCAATGGGCAAGCCCAAGAAAGATAAAAAAGGTAGAAAACTGGTACTTAAGACCAGGCCTCAGGGTTAGAGGTAAAGAAGGATGCTCCGCCCCTAAAAGATCAAGAGGGTGAAGGGATCCTGATAGAGAAACTCCCGGAGGAGAAAAAGAAAGAGCTCGGGCATCTTTTTCTTATGATAAATTAGGCTTGGGAGTATATCTCTCTAAAGAAGGTCGAGAAAATAGGACGAGCTACCCTCAGGGGGGCCCTTAACTTCATGAGGCTGTAGGAGCATCGGGTGAGTTTCCTTGCACCTGAACTCGTAACTTTAATGATTATTTGAATGATGATGTTATTCTACTTTTTGAGTAGAATGACTTTATACTGGACATGTACATGGAGGACCTGCGGAATACAATGGAGGCGCAAAAGAATGTCTGCAAGATAGTGAAGAACTTGGAGAAGACAGCCCAAGAGAGAATAACATTGGCTCAGGAGGAAGTAGCCAAAGAAAAAGACGAGTCATTGGCCAGAATCTCTGCCCTCGAGGAAGAGAAGTCTCGATGGCTTGCTGAAAAGGAAACTCTAAAGGAGAAGCTCTCAGCTATCGAGGTCAGGATTTAAGCCCTGACTGTTGACAATGAAAGAATAGTAGGGGCTAGGCAGAAGGTTACTGGCCAACACAATAGATTAACCGACTTGTATTAATCTCTTAAGGTGGAGGAAGCCAGATTGAAGGATCACTTATCAGTATCTCTGGCTCATGCTGCTGACATAGATTATTAGTTCAGCAAGCTGTCCGATGAGCACCACACCTTGGAAGACCAATACAAGAAGGTGCAAAGGTCCTTGGAGGTGTTGAAGCAATAGAGGAGGTGCTAGTCCAATTTAAACACCGCTATGATTAGGGGATTGATGGGGGCGTAGACCTAACTAGCCGCCTCTTCCTTTAAAAATACCCAAACATGGACCTGAGTTGGTTATTCGACCAACTAGGTTGTGAAGTCCCACAGGTCTCCAAGACACATAATGCAAATGCTTCTTCTAAAGCCACCATGCAAACTACTAGCGCGGCTATTGATGGAGAGGGCCATATTGAAAATCGATCAGATGTCTAGGAGGCTTAGGGGCTTTCGAAGATAGCAATAATAGGTGTAAAGATGCAGGGCCCTCAGAATTCGATAGCCAAAATAGAAGAAGCTCCCCCTATCCTCGAGGTAGAAGGTGTACCGGTGGATGTATCCTCTAATGAGGACGACCTCATCAAGAACTCGTAGCTTGCCTGCTTAATTATACACTTTGTAGAGTAATTTTTGTAAACTAACAGGTAAAGTAGTGTAAGATTTTGCTATCGAATGTGTACACTGATACTCTTATATTTCTTATACATCAGTAATGAAAAATGAATTGTTTATTCTTTCCATATTGTCTTTCTCCAATAATCGATTGCTGCTTTGAAATTGAATAAGTGTCAAAGTTTACAGTCAATAGGTGTTTTATGATAAACTGTCTCAGAACTAGGACACATTTAAAGGGGCCTCGAGGGTCAAGTTTGACTATGGTAAAACCCTTTTCAACGTGGGCCAAAACTTTGGCTTGACCATCGACAACAGTCTTCAGGGCTGAGCCAATCATGGTGCTAGAAGAAGACTCGACTAATGGCAGAGAATTTTAGAGCTAAAAAGACAACTACAACACTAGGAGAAAAGCTGACGTGGGTTAGGGTTTACTAGGTCTAATTTGGACTATGTCTTAGCCTCTCAGAATGCTTGATATAGATCTAGAGTTTATTAGGTCTGACATGGGTTAGAGTTAAAGCTCAACTAGTGTTATAGAATTTTAGAGCTAAAAAAGCCAATCGTAACACTAAGAGAAGGCTCGACTAGTGTCAAAAAAATTTAGGACAGAAAAACCAACTGCAATACTTGGAGAAAGGCTGTTATAGACTAGGGTTTACTAGGCCTAATCTGGATCAGGTCTTAACCTCTTAGAATACCTGACACGAATCTAAGGCTTATTGGGCCTGACATGGGTTAGAGTTAAAGCTTAACTAGTGTTAGAAAACTTTAAGGCTGAAAAAGCTAACCGTAATACTAGGAGAAAGCTCGACTAGTGTCAAGAGATTTTTAGGATTACAAAGTCAACCGTGATACTAAGAGAAGGGCTAACCCATGTCAGAACTTATTAGGTCTAATTCGGGCTAGGTTTTAGCCTCATAGGGTGCCTAACACAGATCTAGAGCTTATTAGGCCTAACACGGGTCAGAGTTAAAGCTCAATTAGTGTTACAAAATTTTGGGTTTGAAAAAGCCAATTGCAACACTAGGAGAAAGTAATCATATAGCCAAAGTATGCTCGGGGAGATACCACATAACAAAACGCTACTTTTATTGCAAGCAATGAGGGATATTACAAAGCAGTATTTCGACATTATATTACAAATGGGATACCTTGAGGAAAAGACCTGCCTCAGGGGTAGTACTTTTTTAACTTTTCTACATTCCAAATTTTATTCAAGAGACTATGGTTGGGTCAGAATAATTTGTATGTTCCTGGCTTGACTGCCTAAACTACTTGATAGGGGCCATTCCAATTAGCACTCAGGGATCCCTTAGCCGCTACTCAAGTGTTGAGAGTGACTCTCCTAAGTACGAGGTCTCCCTCTCTGAAAGATCAGAGCTTAACCATTTTGTTGTAAGCTCGCGATACTTTTTATTGAAGGATGGCCATCCTTATCAAGGCACGATCTCTCGTCTCTTCACGTAAGTCTTTTTCAAGACACATAACTTGTCGGTTCCCCTAATTATCAAAGTGGAAGGTGCAGAAGGTCAGGATGTTTATCTCAGTGAAAATCACTACTTCGAACCTATAAGCTAAAAAGTATGAGGTTTTTTCGATGGCAGTCTTGGCTATCGTCCTGTATACCCATAGGACTTCCGAAAGCTCATCTGTCTAAGTCCCTTTTCATTCTCCCAGCTTCTTTTTCAGCAACTTCTTGATGGTTTTGTTGGCAGCTTCGACTTGTCCGTTTTCTTTGGGGTAGGCAGAAGAAGCAAGTCTCAGGTCGATGTTCCAATTTTGATAGAAATCCTCTAGTCCCTATTATTGAATTGCTTTTCGTTATCAGTGATCAATACGTTGGGGATGCCATATCTATAGAGGATATTCTCAAAGATGAAGACAATGGTGTTCTTCTCAATGATCTTAGACAAGGGCTCTGCCTCTACCCATTTGCTAAAATAATCAATAGCCACAATAATGTAATTTACTTATACTCTAGTAATAGAGAAGAGACCTATCAAATCGAGCCTCTAGTATGCAAACGGCCATGAGCTCAATAGGGTTGTCAGGTTTTTTGGAGGTTACCACGGGATATCAGTATAGACCTAATAGACTTGACACCTACGAACCAGATTGTAAGCATCTTGCTTCATTATTAGCCAGAAGTATCCTTATCTCAGTACTCGATGCACCAAATTCTTACTATTGTTGTGATTTCTATAAGCTCCCTGGTACATCTCTTTTAGTTCTTCTTCTATTTTGCGTGGTTTAAGGCACCTCAAGAAAGGGGTATTGCTCTCTATTTATAAAGAGTGTCTTCCATCACAGCAAACCTAACGATCTTTCTTTTGACCTTGAAAGCCTCATTCTTGTCAAGAGGTAATACGCCTTTTTCAAGGTATTTTTGGATCGGCTCCATCCAGGTGACCAGTTCATCCTGAGTTATCATTATGTTGTTGCCTGTAGGTGAGTAGCTACTCTTTTGATTTATAGTCTCCATTGAGATCATTTTTGGAATGCTTCTGACAGGGTTGAGGCGAGTTTTAACAATGTATCGGACCGAAAGTTTTCAGATCGAGAAATTGTTTTCACCTTCACCTTGTTGAACTGACTGATCAATTGGAGGGCACTCAAGAGGTAAGCCCTCATACTTTTCTTTTAGGCCTGGTACGTTTTATTCACATGGTTCACCAGGAGTTGTGAATCGCTGCTCACTATAAAGGTGTGTGCCCCGATTTTCTAAGCTGTTTTTAATCCTACTAATAAAGCCTCATATTTTGCTTCATTGTTAGTTACAAGAAAAAAAAATCTGAGAGCATACATAACCTCTTCTCCTTCTGGACCCATCAAAATGTTGTCGGCTCTGCCTATGCTGGTGTTTGTTGACCCATCTATCAGTAAATGCCAGAGGGGTAGACTTCTCAAACTGGGTTAGTTCTCTTCCATCATGTCTAGTTGGTTTGCTAAAGGTTGTGAGACTATCAACATCTCTATCACCGTTCGTTTAGCTACAAAACTGTTAATGTTTGTCCCTTGATGGCCTTACGTGACAAAAATTCGATGTCGAATTCGTTGAGCTCTACCGACCATTTGACAAGCCTTCTTGATAGGTTCGGGTGATGTAGTATTTGTCGGTGCAACTAATTTGTAAGCACTGTTATAGGACGGGCCTAAAAGTAAGGGCGTAATTTTTGGGTGACGACAATAAGAGCCAAGGCTAATTTCTCAGACGATGAATATTGGATTTTGGCATCTAATAATGCCTTGCTTGTATAGTAAATAGGTCTTTAAACTTTTTGAGGGTCTTTCTTCGCCAACATCGAGCTGATAGCATGTTCACTGATCATGAGGTAGAGATATAGAGTTTTATTCTATAGAGGGCTAACCAATTATGGGATGGAGGGCAAATAATTCTTAAGCTGTTGAAATGAGTGCTCGCACTCCTCGTTCCATTCCATACCTTCGCCTCTCCTCACAGCCCTGAAAAAAAGAAAGCGCCTATTAGTGAATTTATAAATAAGACGGCTCAAGGCTGTTAACCGTCCAATCAGGTCTTGTAGCTCCTTCAGAATCCTGAGAGTTTTCAAGTTTAGCATAGATTGAATCTTCCTTTGACTTGCCCCTTAAAGCACACTTCGCAGACTTCACGATCATGTCATCCACATAGATCTTCATAGAACTCCTTATCAGAGGTTTAAACACCTTGTTTACCAATCTTTACAAGGTGGCCTTAATATTTTTCAAGCCAAAGGGTATAACCTTGTAGCAATACAAGCCCTAACTTGTGATGAACGGTGTCTTGTCTTGATCCAAAAGGTACATTAGTATCTGATTGTATCTTGAAAATGCATTCATAAAATTTAGTAATACGTGCCCTGTAATTGAATCTACCAACCGATCAATTCGAGGTAAGAAAAAATTATCTTTAGGGAAAACTTTATTGAGGTCAGTGAAGTCAATGCACATCCGCTAACTTTTATTAGCCTTTTTGATAATCACTACATTTTCCAACCAGTTCAGATACTTGGTTTCCCTGATGAAGCCTACCCTGAGCAACTTATCAATCTCTACCTGGATAGCTTTCTGCCTTTTCATGTTGAAGACTCTTCTCTTTTGTTACACTGGTTTATGAGCAAGATCGACTGTCAGTTAGTGGGTTATGACGCTTGCATCCATTCCTGGTAGGTCCTCATGACTCCAGGCAAGCATATTCATATTTTGTCTCAGGGTAATTACTACACTCTACACTCTATCTCTACTCAGAGGCCAATTGGCTGTCGACCTTGATCATCCTGTCTGGGTACCTTTCATCCAGTGCTACAACTTTCAAAGTTTCCACTAGTTCTAGTACTAAATCTCGGGGTGCGGTTCCTCTCCTGATATTACTAGTGGTAGATAATGCTGCTCTTCTTTTAATTGTCTCTTCTTCGGGTTCAGGGGTCTGCTCCTTCATTTTATTAGCAGATGCCTCCAATGGCCTTTCATGGATATAATATATTCTTTTGGAGGATGATGTGAAATAGGATTTCGCCTCTCTTTGGCTACCCTTGATGATTCTGATCTCTTCTCTGACTCTGAACTTCAACTTTAGGTAGTGTATGCTTTCTACCGCTTTTGTGTTTTGAAGGAATGATCTTTCTAGGATGGTTAAAGAAGGGATCTTCAAGTCAGTTACCTGAAAATGTACCATGACTATCTTCTAGTATGATTATTCCTTATAATTACGGGCAACTGTACTGACCCCAGGGAAACAATGCAAGAATCTTTGAACCTATTTATTGTGGAGTTAACCTGAGATAGGTCTAAATCCTCTATGCCCAGGAACTCCAGATTGTCTTTAAATATGATATCCGCAGAGCTACTTGTGTTAACCAAGATTCTGCTAACTTGTTTGAATGCAATCCTTATTGCCACCACAATGCATCATCATGCGGGTAATATACCCCGACTTCATCCTCATCGATTAATATAATGGGGATGATCGTAACTCTTGGTCTCTTATCAGCTCTCACTTTCATCATATGGACATCCGATGAATGGCTGGCTAAGGAATAATACGCATAATTTTTACAGGTGTTATTCGACATTCAGACCAGGGTAGAACCTCCTAATAGGACCAATAGGCCTCGGTCGGATCTAAAGTTGTTCCCATCTTTATAACATTGCCCTACTCCTGATGGGTTATGATGAGAATCTGCGATGTAATTAGGAAGGTAATTATTTTTAATAAGTACCTTAATTTGGCTTTAAAAACCCTCATACTGATCTGTCATGTGGCTATACTCCTTGTGAAATTTATAAAATCTATCTTTGATCTTTCTGGTTACTCGGGTTTTCTTGCTTTGAGGTTAGGGCGCCAATCACCCTCTCCTTTTGGCATCTTTCTAGACCTCAAACAGGGGGGCTCTCAGGGGTGTGAAGTTATGAGTGACCATCTGACCCACTAGGAGGGGTTCTCCCCAACTAAGATTGACTCCAGTTCAAAATCAGCTCAAACGTATCGACACCTTTGGAAACGTATCGATACCTTTATTCAGCACCTTT
>JAVXUL010000012.1:5830853-5844342 GCA_035590515.1 Trichilia minutiflora | reverse complement strand
TATATTTGTTTTGGAGCGTATTGACTCCATGGATTTTATTCAGGATGAATGTTTTATCTATACTATGTGTTCTGAATTTATTTTACAGTGCTTATGATCATATATATATACATTCGGAGTTTGGGTGTTAGATTGATTGATTATTGGAAGTGTTTTGGAAATCAGGATTTTGTGAATGCCTTACAGGCCTATAGGGGGTATTCTGTGTGTTTGAGTGCACCCTGGAGGTCTGTGGTGTCTGTCACAGGTGAGTCCCACAGATTGGGGTGTGACATAAATAAACAAAATTATTATATTAAATAATTATTTATTTAAACACGATTATTCATTTAACTAATCATGTTTTAATCGTATATTAATCGTGTTTTAAACGAATAAACGAATTCAAAAGGTCAAATCCGAATCCGACACGGTTATTAATTGTGTGATACGAATACGATCCAATTATTATTCGTGTCAAAATTTTTAAATCTGAATCCGTTTCATTATATTAAATTCGTATCGAATAATCGTGTTGTGACCCAAATTACCAGACTTGAAAGTGTGTACATTTAGAATTACGCTTATCACTGAGAGTCTACGAAACCAGCCATGTACCAGAAGACGAGACCCTTTTTTTCCATTCTTTTTTTTAAGGTTTGGGAAATGACAAATTCTTCTTCAGTTAACTTGTTTTGCTATCCTTCCTGACTGCCTTCTGTTCTACTCAACTTCTTAGATAACAAGCCTTGCATCTATACCTTTTTCTTCTTCCAGGAGGCAGGACGAAGAGCCTTTTGTTCTGTTAATGAGCCATGAGTTCTACAAGTTGGCTATGAAGATGAGGAAGATCCAGAAGTAATGGAAGCGTACGTGTAAGTTGGCTCCTTGTATGACCAAGTTTCTCTCTGCTCTTTATGATTATTTCATATTCTTCACTTTCATTACAAATAGTAATTGCCCCCATTGTTTACCAGCTGGTCCATGGCAACAGTATAGAAGAACTATCCCCAGAGATATCGAAGTAGTGGCATTCAGTTATTTGTACATTCATTTAAATGTCACTCAGGAAGTTTCAGCAGGAACTTATTTCTAGTTAGTGAAGACCAACAGAACCGAAGCTACATCTCTCATATTTTTGAATTTAATTCAGAGCAGATTATTTTGAAATTCTGTGCCTTGCTTTGGAGTTGTTGGTGGCATAGAAATCAAGTTATTTGGCATCATAGACAGGTTACACCTTCTCAGATTCGACAGCTGGCCATCTCTACTATCTCAGACTGGAGTAATTTGCATATAACTAGTGCTCACAATTCGTCCAGAGGTATTCCTAATATTATTCAAAAAAGATGGGTCAAGTCGAGTCTTGGTAGACTTAAACTGAATGTGGATGCATCTCTTTGTAGCTCTGAGAATCGAGTTGGAATAGGGGCTGTTCTTCGCAATCATGAGGGTCAGTTTGTGGCGGCAATGGTGACTTCTCGAGCAGGCTTACTTAGTCCAAAAATTGCAGAAGCATATGGTGTTCGTGAAGCTCTCAGCTGGTTTTTTGCTTGGTCTCTCTAATGTTGATATTGAAACTGATAGTCAGCAAGTTTATTTGGCCCTTATGAATTAAAATTCAGATTGTTCTGAATTTGGGACTGTTATCACTGATTGTAAATATATTTTAAACAGATTGATAGGTGTCAAATGTTGCTGGGCTCGAAGGCAAGCGAACCAAGTTGCCTATAATCTTGCTAAGGTTGCTTGGTCTTACACTAGTTTTCATATTTGGCATGCTGTTCCTTCTTTCATTTCTGATTTTGTTGTTTTGGATGCAAGCTCTCGAGATCGTAGGTAATGGGTGTATGGGGCTGCATACTGGCAAGGTCTAGTTTGTGATCTTGGCTTACTTCCCACTTTGTTTCTTTTGGACGTTTAATAATAATTAATAATAGTTATTTTCAAAAAAAAAAAATAGTTTTGTTACAGTGTTCTGGTTTAAACACTGCCTGAGAGAAGAATAATTTTGAAATGTATATGCAATATTGTTTCAGAAATTATAGTTTCCATTGGTCATATTGGAATTGAAGCTTCTTCCTTGTATATCATTGACGAAATTGAGAATCGATGATACTAAAAAGAGTTAAATTAATTTCACCGAAAAAAATTTAGAGTAAAAAAAAAAAGAGAGTGAAAATAAATATTTTTAATTTAGGAGAATTAAATTTTTTAAGTTTAAATAATTTTTACCAGTTATTATTATTATTATTATATGCATAGGTTAAAGCAGTGCAATATTAATGATTAAGGTTAAAGCATAGGTTAAGGCATTTAAAATTATTAAAATTGAAGCAAATTACCCATATTTTAATCTCAAAATAGATAGTTATCTGGACAATGATCTTTGTAATCAATCAATAGGCACATTACTGGCATAATCAAGCCAATCAAATTTATGAAAATTGTAATACTTACCATAATTAAATTAAATTAGATTATTTTATAAGATAAAAATTAATTTTTATTCTCTTTCATATAAAGAAATTAATTTTACTCTCATTTGGCGGGCAAAAATATATGCCCGGGACTGAAAATCATTTGGTGCGCGCAAAAATTTCAAAATGCATTCCCGCCAACTCCATCAGTTATCCCTTAAGAGCCAGATTCATTTCTTGGTAAATTTTTAATCTAGAAAACAGAATATTTCCATAACCCAATCTCAAAATGGATCTATCTGATATAGCGAAGAAGTTAGGGCTCTCAGATTCCAAGCAATTGTTACGCAAAACTGCCGAGCTGCGCCGCCTCTGTGACGTCCAGTTTGATTCTTCAATAATCGGAGTCGTAAGTACTTTTTCCAAGTTATTATTCAACCAATGATGAGCTCATGAATTGCAAAATGTAGTCCAAATGTGGAAATTTATAAATTGAAATTTGCTAATCTTTTACAGGGCGAGGTCTGTAAGGCCGTGATCTGTCTAGAGCTCGCTGCCACAAGGTATGAATATTGTCCTTTAATTGGTTCCCTCAATTGTAATACGGGTTTGATGTTAAAATTAACCGGGGACTAAAATTTACAGGTTCGATGTAATATTTGACCGACAGACAGCGATTAAGTTGAGCGGAATGTCAGAGAAGGCTTATACCAGGTCCTTTAATTCTCTGCAGAACAGCATTGGCGTCAAGTGGGTTTCTTGTTTAATGTTTCTGCTTAAAAAGTTATGTCATTTGATGTGGATTGTATCATTGATTGGAAGGTTTGATCATCTGATGTAGGAATAATTTGGATATCAGAGAATTGGGGATTCGGTTTGGATGTATTAGGCTCATTCCTTTGGTGCAAAGGGGTTTGTCACTGTAAGCTCTCTTTTCTTCGTTACATTGTAGATTTTTGTGGTTTTTGGTCCGTATCTTACATAGTTTGATGTGGTTGATTGTATTAATAGATGGTATCCACCATATGATTGTAAAAATGTCCCAAAGAAGGGAATTGGAGCTCAGTTTTTACAAATCTTTAAAATCTTGCCTCATACTGACCTTTGGGCGTTGTGAATCTTGTATTTTGGGTGAATTTGTTGGTTCTAAGTAACTGAATGAAAGTTGTTGGTGTCAGGTTCAAGGACCGGTTTATTGCTTCACTACCTGCCTCTAGGCGGGCAAGTGCTGACTTTACTCGCCCCGTCTTTACTGCTGTTGCTTTCTACTTGTGTGCAAAAAAGCACAAGGTAAGAAAGAACAACTTCTGATAAATGAGATTTTGAGAACTATATTGTATACAAAGACATTCTGATGTTTGTTTGCATACCGCTCTTGACAGCTCAAGGTAGACAAGCTTAGGTTGATTGAGGTTTGTGGAACGGCTGAATCTGAGTTTGCTAGTGTAAGCAATATGTTCCCCACAACGCCTTGCTTTTTATTTAGTTGTCCATTATGAAATGGTATTTTATGTGGAACTATAAATGTAGGTTTCTACTACAATGAAGGATTTGTGCCATGATGTTTTTGGAATTGCAAAGGAAAAGAAAGATCCGAGGGAGGTAAAAGTGAATCGAGGTAACATTTCATTTTACCTTGGTACTGGAAACTTTTATTCATGCTCCATGTCTGTCTATAGATTGTATTCATTCTAATGTTAGTGACAAGATACTAAAAATGTGAATTGAACATAATTAGTTTAAATAATACATATTCTTTTTTGACTTTATGCATTGCATATGATTTACCTCTAATTTTTGCTATATGCATGTAGAACTGCTAGATGCATTACCCGGAAAGAGGAAGTTTGAAGATGGGGGACATCTATCTGATGATGGAGCAGAGGTAGATCTCTAATTTTTGTTCATTTCATATCTAATTCTCCCTCTTTTGTTGTTGAGGGTAGGGAAAGTTTAGAGTCTTGAGACTGTATCAAATCAATTTAGAGATACATGCCTGTTGAGTCCCCCTTGAAAGTTATACAATTTGACAGGACAGTTACATAATTTTGGTTGCTAAAATCTCTTTAATTCTCTTAATATTAAGAATTATTATGAATATTCTTCTCTACATGGAGACTGTATATTTCCTTCACTGGTTTTCTTTACATTTGCTTGTTTACCTGATTTGCTGGTCCTATTACATGTCTGTAATACATATAAACAAAGTATTATAAGTCGATGTGTACTATGAATCCAGAGTTGTACTGTATGGCATAGCTTGGGGAAAAATTCTCTTTATATTTCTTTGCATAACTGAACTGAATGTGCTATTGGATGAAAAATGTGCTACCCTTCTGTTTCACAATGATTATAACTGTTATAATCAGTTCTAGCCATCTAAATGGAAACCATTATCACAAAATTGTATATGATTGTAAAATTACAGTGTTTCTTCAATAAAAAGGTGGTAGCAATATACAACTTCCATCTCTTCTACCTATCTTTCTGTTTTCCAATTATGTTTATTCATCCAAGCTTGTACTATCATGTTTGCTGAAGTCACTTGTGTACAATTCTGCACATATCCCTATTTTTTAGTTTTCAGTTGTTCTCAGAAGTTATTAACGTGAGGAGTGAAAAAACGTGAAACTTGTGCAGATTTCAAGTTACAAACGGCATAGAAAAATGGAGAAAGTTGCTTATGAGGAGTGGAAATCCTGCGTCTTATCATCTAACAAAAGCAACCCGAAAGGTTGGAAAGCATCTCCGTTTTTTCTTGTTCTGTTTATTTCAAATTGCTTTGATTCTTGTCATAGGAGTTGAATACAACTAATACAATCATTTTCTCTTTTTAGCACGTTGTAAGCGAACAACGCAGGCTAGCCTCAATTTTCCGAAGAAAGTTCCTGAGGCCCAGAAGCTAGAGGCAGTGTAAGAGAGGAGAGAGATTCTTTTTTATATCTTTATGTTCTTTTTGTTTGACTATGCTGGAAGTTCACATGGGAAGAGCGTGATGGAGATGAAGTGCAATTTGTTAATTGGATTACAAGTTACAACGAACAATACAAGTGCTATGGATTGGTTTCTTGCTCTCATGGGTAATCATATGCCAATGAAACCATGAATGGAGTTTCCACACAGAAGGATCTCATCCCTTTAAAATATTCTTGCTGGAATTAACTGTAAAGTTATAATATTATTTTTTTTGAAAAAAACGAAGGAAATATTTGTTTAATGGACTTCGCTTTGCTGTCTGCAATACAGATATTTGTTTAAGATTTCTGTAACCGGAGTTACATCTTCTCCGTGATTGATTTTAGCATCGTATCCCATAATTCAGGGAATTTTAAAATGGGCTGACTTATTTTTAGTAGACTTGGCTCCCATTTATCCATTCATACAATTAAGTTATTATTTAACTTAATCTTAAAAGATTTTCATAGCACAAATATGAAATTTGGGAGTATAAAATTTGAAATTTAAAACGCAAAATTTAAAATAACTATTTAAGTTTTGCATGTGTTGTACAGTAAATATGCCTTACCTTAAGTAATATAATATTATCACCAAGGGTATGGTGGATTGTGTTGGTTTCATGTATGGATTTCTATGTTTACATTCTATTAAAGCGTTTAAAATAAGGTCGGTAATTTTATTTTGTATTTGATATTATTGTGGGTGATCTCTATGTACATACTTTATAGTTGACAGATGATTCAAGTGGTTTTGTTCTATCTCATATATGATTAGATGTCTTAATAATGATTAGATATATGAGTTTCTATTATATATATAAAAAATTATGCGATATTAATACATTAATATATTATAGTTAATATTGTTTTTATTAGGTATACATGAATTTCATTCATTCAATAATTTCATCGCTTCGTGGTAGGAACATATCCTCTTACAAAAGAGTTTTTTTTTTGGGATTTCCCAAATTTAATAAGAAAAGCAGCATGGGTGGTTAGGAAATACTGATGTTGCCTATTATCACCAATTATTTTCTTTAAAAGTGAAAAGCAAAGAAGATATAAGAAAATAATTGTTTCCATTGGGAGGAAATTAGTAATAGATTCCAAGACCAAAGGACTACAAATATTGTTTTGCGAGGCTAATTTTTCTAACCTCAACCTCGCCATTATATGATCAGCATGTACTCCATTATTGAACACTTCACATGCGACATGGTAGAGCGAAGAACGACTATTAATAAAACGGAGAAATTTTTCTAACCCTCGTGTCAAACTCAAAGTCTCAAATTAACCATAGATTTTGTCACCACAAAAAAAACCATAAAAACCAAACCATTGAGTGGCACACACACACTTAACAATATAACATTTTTTTCACTCCAAATCTTAAACATAATTCTTAGTATTATTTATTAAATCTATTAGATTTTTATAGAAATAATTACATATAACTTAAGGATTACGTGTGTATCATTAAACAATTATTTATAAATTAAAAATAAAGAGAAAATACTTACAAAAATCCATATTTAATAAAATACGTTCTTAGACTTTAACGTCTCCCAATTATCAATATTGGAATCGTTTAGAGTTGAACACTTTTAAACCTGATTTCGTTATCCCTCTATTTTCCTGTGTAATAGATCAGGACAAAATGACGATAGGAATCTGACTTAAGGACTACAACTTCATTATGTTCTTTATATATTAAGTCAACTAAGTTGATATAAACACTAATTGAATATGTACTGAGCTTTTACACATTAACAACTTATATCTAATAGATGGCTCTAAGACCTATATTATATCACTTAATAGTCTTAATCAATCAGATAATCCATAATATAATTATAAATTATTGTATTAATCTACATATAGAAAATTAAAACTAACAATCTCTCACTTAGACTGCATATTATACCTTAAAACAATTATATTACTATACGTACAAAATAGCTATCTTTCCTTGAAATATCTCTTTAGTTATAAATTGGTCTATCTACTATATTAGCATGAGATCAAAACGATTTTTATTATACAAATTCATAACTTAACCCATCAATAATTATCATACCAATATATTCAATAACATAGATTAAATATGGATGTATAGTATGAAATTATATATAATGTGATCTTAACATGTTTATTTCTAACTTATATATATAATGTGATCTTAACATGCTTATTTCTAACTTATATATATAATGTGATCTTAACATGCTTATTTCCGACTTATCATACTTTACTATTTAATGAGATCATACTATACTATAATAGGTAAAACATATTCAAAGTATAAAATAAATCGTATACTTTATTTTGTAGAAAATAAATACAAAGTATATTTGAAATTAGAACATCAAAATACAAACTCCCACTAAAACTGCACATTATCAAATAGTTTAACACCCATATGAGTAGTACGCTCATGAAATATCTTGGGGGGTAAACCCTCAATGAACGGATCCACAACCATGGAGTTTGTGCCAATATATTCTATGTACACCTACCAACTTTGAACTCTCTCTTTAACAATAAAGAAATTGATATCTATACGCTTTGACTTTGAAGAGCTTTTATTATTATTGGAATACAACATAATTGATTTTTTGTTATAAAATATCTTTAATGACTTCTCAATACCATTCATAATTCATAATCCAGTGACAAAATTTTACAATTATATTCCATGATAAGACGTACATTATATTCCATCATTAGATGTCTATTTAGCACTCTTCTAGGAGGTAACTCTTTCAGTAAATAGATAAATATAACCTAATGTGAACTACTACTATCTTGACATCCTGTCAAATCAGAATTAGAATACTCAATGATCTTTAAATATTTCGATCTCTTATATATGAGCATATAATCTTTTGTTCATGTAAATATTGTATAACCCATTTGATAGCTTTTCAATGATCCATTCTAGAGTTACTTAAATACTGCTTAAGACCCTAACAATGTATGTCTTATCCAGACATGTACATACTTAAACATGTATTATACTCTCTACTACTATCATATAATGAATCTTTTATTTCTCATTCTTAAAGCATTGACTGAAATTGAATTTATCTTCTTTAGCAATAGGGGTATCTTTTGATTTGCATTCTTTAATACGAAACTTACTAAGAATCTTATCGATATAACTCTTTTATGATAACTCAATGATATCCCAAGAGTGATCTCGGTATATCTGTATACCTAATACAAAAGAATCATCACCAAAATCTTTCATTTCAAAATTCTTTGTCAAAAGTCTCTTGATTTTGTGTAATAAGTTTATATCGTTGTTATCAACCAATATGTCATCGATAAATAGTACTAGAAAAATGAATTTACTCTCACTAAACTCATGGTATACGTAATCATCAACTATATTCATCTTAAACCCAAATGCGAGGATTACTTGATGAAATTTATGATACCATTGACGGGAAGCTTGTTTAAGCCCACAGATGAATTTCTTCAACTTACAAACTATATTTTTGGATTGGCTGATATTAATTTTTTGATTATACCATATAAATTATCTTATCAATATCATCATTAAGAAACATAGTCTTCACATTTATTTGATGTAGCTCAAGGTTAAAATGAGTCATAAGTGCTATTATAACCCTGAAAGAGTCATTCGATGAAACAGAAAAAAATGTCTCTTTATAATCAATGTCTTTTTTTGAGTCAAGTTATTTGTAATAAGACGAGTCTTCTATCTCTTAACATTGCCTTTTGAATCCCTCTTGATCTTAAATATCCATTTATAACTTACATGTTTTGTATCATAATGCAATTCGACGAGATCCTAAATATTATTATCTTTCATGAACTTTATCTCATCATTCATGATATCAATCCACTTTTAAGAATTAGAACTCTGAATAAATTGATGAAAGTTGATTAGATCATCTTTTATCAATCCTATATCTTCCTCATGTTCTTGAATAAAGACAATATAATCATCTGAGATCGTATTTTTTTTTCTCTAGTGGGTCGTCTTAATGGCATTTTCTCTTAAGGTTATTGAGTTTGCTCTTCAGGAGCAATTTCTTGGTTTTGGATGAAGAATTCATCAATATTATATTAATTGTCTAAATTTGTCACCTAACTGTTCTTGAGTTCAGTTTCTTTTCATTTGGCCTGTATGTAGGGCTATCAAAGGGGCCGACAGTTCGCGGACCGACTCGTTTAACTCGTAATTTAAGTGGGTTAGAGTTGGAATAAATTCAACCCATTTAATTGCAGGCTAATATAACCCAGCCCGTTTAGCCCGTAAGTTAGATGGGTCAACCCATCTAATCTGCGGGTTAACCATTTATTTTAAAAAAATTATGATTTAATTGATTTCTTCTCTCTCTGTGTCTCACTCTTCAGTCTTCACTTATCTCAATGCCCTAATTTCGTATTTTTGCTCTCTGCGTGAACTGCTTTATTTTGTACCGTAACTCTGAATCTTTGCGTCAATTCCTCTCTAATCTCTCTTGATTGCATAACGAAACACACATATTTTGCACTTTTTAACCACTTACTGCCACTCTCTTCTCCTCTGTAATAGTCATATCTATAGGGGGCATTAAGTGAATCTTCTCCGACAAAGAAACAAAGCTTTAGAATAGTTTTTCTTGAGCGATTCTCATACTATTGAGATCTGCAAGGACTCTGTTTGTCTATAAGGTACTTTGGTAACGAAACACACATATTTTGCATCTTGTTGGTAACTTTTTTAACGAAAATTTGAAGTTTTGATGGATTGGTTTGGTTGGCTTCTTTATGTTGGACTACTAAAATATTTTATGTGGGTTTTGCGGTTGTCATAGTTCTAAGTTAGTTTTGAAGTTTAAGGTTATTGTTATTGTTTTTTAACTGGGTGATAATTTCGATGCTTCAATGGTTATAGATATATTTCTTTCTTGACGGAACTCAATTTATTGTGTTAATTACTTATTTCTTCTAGTAAAGTATTGTAGAATAAAAGCCTTCATAATCTTAGGGACATATTCACTGGTTGTTACGACTATTAGGCAAAATTTTTTGTTGTTGGAAAATCAAAATACCAAAGATATTATTTGTAAATTTTATGTTCTTTCGACAATGAGGATACCATTGCTAAAACCTTGCCTAAAATCATTAGCCAAATGTCACTGTACTATTACCTAGCTACACTATAATTGCTTACCTATTTATTGATGTATATTCTGTGATTGTTAATGGTTACTACTGATATTATTTTAATCCTATAAACAACCTACTCAAGCTAATGTCATCTCAAACTTTTGGAAGTTGAATTTTTATTTTTGGGTGTATATCTGGATTTGTTCTTAACTTTGCTCAATCTTACAGCCAACTTTATTTCTTTTTTTTTATTTGACAGTTTATATATCGATTCTAAGAATGTGGATAATAGTAGTATTAATGATGTTGATGAAGAGTGGTTATTAAGTTTGGGTGAACAATCTATGCCTAGTGAATCACAAGTTAATATTAATGTAACAAATAAAAGATATAGGAGTTCTACTTTTGATGTTTGGAATTATTTTACAAAAGTGGCTAGGTATGATGATGGAAAAGAAAGGGCAAAGTGTAAAGATTGTGGTTTATTATATATTTGTGGTGGAAATAAATATGGAACTTCAACTTTAGTACGTCTCCATTTAAAGTGTGTTGGTCTCCCTAAACTTTCAAATTCTGATATTGATAACATGATGATTGATCATGTTGGAAAATTGAGAAGTAAAAAAATTGATCAAAAAATTTTGCGTGACAAAATAGCCATGGCCATCATTGAGCATGATCTTCTATATTTTTTTGTTGAATATAGAAGAATTAGGGACATATTCCATTGTTTGAATTCAGATGTAAAAGATGTTAGTAGAAATACGACTTCCTCTAATGTTTCTAAATTTTATTTAAATGAAAAAGATTATTTAAAGAATAAATTGGCTAGTATTCCTAGTAGAATTTGCTTGACTTCAGATGTGTGGATATCTTATTCTTCAGAAGGTTATATTTCATTGATTACGCATTATGTAGATGACAATTGAAATTTAAATAGTAAAATTCTTTGTTTTGTTGATTTTTCAGCTCCACATACCAGGAATGAATTGACTATAAAGATTTATGATTTTTTGAAAGTTTCTAACTTTGGATAATGCTTCTTCCAATGACTTTATGCAAAGAATGTTAAAAGATCAATTAAATTTGCAAAATGGTTTGTTGTGAGGTAGTGAATTCTTTTATATCCGCTGTTGTGCTCATATCTTAAACCTTATTGTGTAAAAAGGTTTAAAGGTTGCTGCTATTGCTTTGTATAGTATTAGAGAGAGTATAAAATATATTAAGGGATCTAAGAGAAGGATGAAGAGTTTTCGTGAATATGTTCAAGAAGTTGGAGGGATCGATACTGGAGTTGGCTTGCACTTAGATGTATGTATAAGGTGTAATTCCACTTTTATGATGCTTGAGAGTGCACTTAGATATCAGCATGCTTTTAGTAGCCTTGAATTGGTTGATAGGAACTTTTGTCCTTGTAATGAAAAGTGGACAAGAGGTGAAAAAATGTGTGAATTCTTGTGTCCCTTTTATGTAATTACTAATTTAATTTCCGGGACATCTTACCCCATCTCTAATTTGTATTTCATGCAAATATGGAAGATTGAATGCTTATTAAAAGAAAATTTGAATAATGATGATATGGTCACTAGGATGAAAGAAAAGTTTGATAGCTATTGGAGTGATTATAGTATTGTGCTTGCTCTTGGGGCTGTACTTGACCCCCGTATGAAATTTAAGTTGTTAGAGTTTAGTTATTCAAAACTTGATCTAATGACTTGTACAGAAAAGTTAGTAATTTTAAAAGAGAAGTTGTACAAACTTTTTGAAGAGTATGTGAAAGACAAATCCAACCAGACAAGCTCTTCTTTTTCTCAATCTCAAAGTCAATTTCATTCTTCCAATAAGCATGCTAATAGTAATAGAGGAGGAAAGAGAAAAGAAATTAGCACCTCTTGGATATTTGAGGTAAGTTTGTATTCTTTCTAACTTAATTATGTGTGTGTGTGTGTGTGTATTCTTTCTAATTTAATTACATATATATTTTATTTTAACGTACCTAATAATTTATTCTTTATTTGATATAGGAGTTCAAGCAATTTGAGAGTCAAAGTATTTCAAATAATAACAAGTCTCAATTGGATCTTTATTTAGATGAACAGAAGCTTCAGATTGATTATTTTGAAGATTTAGATGTGTTGAATTCGTGAAAAGACCATAGATATCGGTATCCTGACCTTTCAAAGTTGGCTTGTGATATATTGAGTATTCCCATCACTACCGTAGCCTCTGAATCAGCCTTCAGTATAGGGGCTCATATTCTTAACAAATATTGTAATTATCTACTTCCCCAAAATGTCCAAGCTTTATTATGTGCCAAAAATTGGTTGCTTGAATTTGAATTGGATGATAAATACTAACCTTAAACTCATTGCTTTTAATTTTACTTATTTTTATTATTTCAATTGATTGATATATAATTGATTTTTATCGTTTTTTATTTTTAAGACAAGATATTCCAACTATAGTTACGCCAACTTTATCTAAAGAAGATTCGAATGTTGTAGTTGAGCATGATGATTGAGTGCCTTCAATGTATTTAGAAAAAATTGAAATTGTTATATATTTTGGTTATATTATATATATATTATCAACATCTATTTTGGGGATTCATCCATTTTGTCATTATCTATATTGTGAGTGCTTTGATTACTAATATAATTTTACTTGTAGCTTTTCTGTTTTCTGTCTATTTTATGCTGATTGACTGTCAGTGGACTGAGAAGCTTTGAGAATCCAAATAACAAAATCACTGCAGTTTTTGCTGAGGAAAAAGAGATTCAGGGTGCTACCTTTAAGGTAATGAAATGTCATGATTGACACATGCACGTAATTATGTTGAAAAATATATTATATTATATATGTAATCATTTATTTTACAGTTTATTTTTGTGAAGCTAAACCAACACTGCCAACAAATTTTGAGGAGGATACATGGGCAAAGTTGAAGTCAGCTATAGAAGCTATATTCTTGAAAAACCAACTTTCTACAATTTGGACATGCTATATCAG
>JAVXUL010000012.1:5801521-5830753 GCA_035590515.1 Trichilia minutiflora | reverse complement strand
GGACTGCCGCGTACTCAGTCCAAGTATGATGCAATATGGGTAATTATGGACAGGTTGACGAAAACTGCTCACTTTCTATCCATTAGAACCAAGTATCCTATTGAGAAGCTAGCAAGATTGTATGTGGTAGAGATTGTAAGGTTACATAGTGTGTCCATGACAATTATGTTAGATTGAGATCCCTGTTTTACATCTCGATTTTAGCCCAGCCTTCAGAAAGCTATGAGTATGAGGTTGACTTTCAGTTCGGCATACCACCCTCAAACAAATGGACAGTCTGAAAGAACTATCCAGACCCTAGAAGATATGTTGAGAGGGTGTGTATTAGAATTTCTAGGAAGTTGGGATCGATATCTGTCATTAGCTAAATTCGCTTACAATAACAGCTATCATTCTAGTATAGGAATGGCTCCATACGAGACTTTGTATGGGCGAAAGTGTAGAACTCCTCTATATTGGGACGAAGTGGGCGAAAGAAAACTAGATAAAATTAAGTTAATTGAAGCCACCACAGAGAAAGTGAAGATTATCCGAGATAGATTGAAGACTGCCGAGGATAAACAGAAATCATACTCTAATAATAGAATAAAGGACTTGGAGTTTGAGGTGGGTGAGCAGGTATTCTTAAAAGTGTCACCCTAGAAAGGAGTGATACGATTTTGGATTCAAGGGAAGCTTCATCCAAGATTTATTGGATCCTTCAAGATTATTGAGCGGATTGGTCTAGTGGCTTACAGGTTGGAGTTACCGCCAAAAATACAGAGGATACATGATGTCTTCCATTTATCCATGTTGAAGAAATATATACCTAACCCTTCTCATGTTATTAATGTGCCACCTATCGACTTGAAGGTAGATTTGAAGTGTGAAGTGCAACCTGTGGCCATACTTGATCGACAAGAGCAAATGTTGAGAAGTAAAGTTATCCCGATGGTAAAGGTTTTGTGGAGGAGTGATGCGATTGAGGAGATGACGTGGGAACATAAACTGCAGATGTTAGAATAATACCCTCATCTTTTCCAGTATTAAGGTATGATAAATTTTTGGATAAAATTCTTTTAAAGGGGTAGAATTGTAACACTCGTGTTTGTACCTCAAGGGTATATTTATAATTTTATCATATTTTTTGTTCATGCTTTTGTATTTATTGAGCATATCGATAGTTAGTCAGCCTGGTTTTGGATATATTTGATATTTATGTTTATTAAAAAGAGATTATGTGAGTGCACATTGGGACTCTATTTGTAGTTTTCAATTTCGGAGAGCACTCAAGTGAAAAAGTCTATTTTTGGCGGGTTCGATCGACCGAATGGATGATTCGTTCGATCAAAATTTTGAGGACCCTTTGAAAAATTTTGGCTTCAGATTCGTTCGAACGAATAGGGGGATTCGTTCGATCAAATTAGACTTCGTTCGATCGAAAGAGCCATTCGTTGTACCGAAGTGTTGATTCGTTCGACCGAACATCGATTCATTCGACCAACAATTTAGAAATTCTCTGACTTCTGTAGACGTCGAAAGATTCGATCAAACGAAATAAGGATTCGTTCGATCGAAGGGGATAATTCGTTTGAATGAACTTCGATTCGTTCGATCGAATCAGCGTGAATTGATGATTTTACCCTCTTCTAGAAGCTTCTTCCTTAAGAAAACTTAAGGACAAATTGATAATTTCATCCTTTTTCTATAAATAGGGGTCAAGGGTCAGATTTTTTAGCTTTTCTTCCACTTTTCTTCTTCTTCCCCTCTTGCTCACGTTGGTGCTCTGCCCTCTCTATCCATCACCCAAATCTTTGCCAAATTTCGATTTCTTTTTTCCCGCGAATCATATTTTATGCATCTATCATGTTAGGAGCAGCAATTTGGCGATAGGAGCGAGAATTCGCGAAGGAGGAGCTAGGGTTTCCGGAGAAGCATTTGGGGTTTTTTGGTTTTAAGGCGAAATCGGAGCAAACCGACCACACCACGAGGTTCGTAGCTTCGTTTCTAGCTCATCTGCATATTCATTTCATCATTTTAAGCATTTTGATTCATATGGGTTTTCGTATCGATTTTCTTAGATTTATCATTAAATCTTAGTTTTATGCGCAATATGAGTTGTAGAGGAGTTGTAAAAATCGTAGGAAGCTAGAAATAGGATTTCGAAGATTTTGGATGAATGTGAACAGTAACTTTGATTACTATTCCGATGAATGCATAGGACCCACAAGTCAGAATCACGTATATTAGTCGTCATGAATCATTTTAGCCATAATATAGGTCCATGCCAATAGTTATTAGATAATTAGAGGTTTAATGAAGATTTTAGACGATTTTGGATAATAGTTTGACGTTAAAAACCCGGGGTTAGTGTGCATTGCATGCATTCGAACTTATATATATTGGAACATATATTGATAGTAATTTTATGTGTGTGGTTAGACGACGGTTTGTGATCGAGGTACTCGCATGACTCGTCAAGAAACGAGAAAAACTAGGGAGTGTATACCCTTCCTACACAGTGAGTGGACACTCTTTTATCCTACTTCTTTATTTAGATGTTTATTTTCTTTACAAATGAAATCATATACAAATATTTATAAATGTTTTTCTTATTACTCTTGAAATGTGAAAATGTGTATATGCATGTGAAACATATGGTTTTGTATTGGATTTTATAATGGTTTGCTGTTTTAGAATATGCTTTTACATAATGATATGGCCAGTGGGCCAAATTTATTCTTGTTATGTGATATTACGGCCAATGGGCCACATTTTATGTTCATGATGACGATATGGCCTGAGGTCTAAGTTTTATGATTATGTGTATTGGTGATAACGACCTTGTGTGTCGGTTTACTCTAGCTATAGAGTGGTAGCCTAGGGAGGTGTTCACTGGGAAGTGGACCCCCAGGTGAGTGTGATGTGGTAGCCTAGGGTTGACTTGGGAGAGAGGTCACCTAGCTGAGTGGAGGCTGTATAGGTGGACCGTTATGTGGTTGTAGTTGTGTTGTGATGATGATGAGATTTGTCAACCTATGAGTCTCGTCGAGTTAGTCACGGATGTCACCCCATGACAGCTCGTGGCAAACGTCAGTGTTGGGCACCTTTTTCTAATAAAACTGCATGTTTCATATCTTATGCATTTTAAATCTATTTTCATAAAATAGTATGTTTTCTTTGCATACAAAACCCATTGACGGTCTCGAGTCAGGGTAGTTGTCGCGAAAGGAGCCAGCCCAATGATTTTCATCACATGCCTTAAAGCTTTTAAAATAAAGAAGGTTTTCATTTATGCAAATATTTTTAAGATTTATAAGTTTTATTCATCGGCTGATTTATATCCAAATATGTACACATATATAAAATTGTTTTATTTTGTTCATTCACTGAGTATACTCCCGTATACTCACCCCATCTCACCTTTCAGTTTCAGGGGAAGCGGTAGAATAAGCGCTGGTGGTGGTGATCGCTCCAAAAGTGAAGGCTCAGTTATAGCTACTTCGACTCACTCAGGAAGTCCATAGTCCACTGGTGCCACTTTCATTTTTTCTTTTATTTTATTTGTGAGATTTGATAACTGATAAATGAATTTATAATAAATATTGTACCTTGAGTTGGGATTGATCCCCACAGACTTTTGAGCATGTACTTTTATTGATTTACGTGTATACTTATATATTTGAAGTGTTTGTGGCTTTGTTTTATTAATGTGAAGTTTGGGTGTTATGCTGGTCTGATATTGGAAGTGTTTTGGAAATAGTTTTTTTATAAATGCCTTACAGGCCTGCAGGTTGTATTCTGTGGGATGGAGTACACCTTGGAGGTCTTTGGGGGTTGTCACAGGTGGGATCCACGAGTTGGGGTGTGACATCTCTAGCCAACCCTTTGTGAGTGAGATGTGAAACGTAGACCTTTTGTACCACTTCAAAAATTTTATAAGCTCAACACACACAAAGATGTTTTTATTGGACTGTCCTATTTACTATTTTTTCCAAGATTTCACTATCATGTTCACCAATCTATTAATTGCATTAAAATTTACTTATCCACTTATCTGACCGAGTCTTTTAAAACTAAAGTCGTTGTTGCATTTGTAACTTGTCGTGGCATTTTCATCAAAAGGCTTCTTAGAAAACAAGCATTAAATAAACCTTTCAAACAAACAAACGAAAAATATTATATAAATCATTGTGAAGAATAATTTAGAGTTCTATAAATTGTAGAAGAAATTTGATTGAACGAATGACCTAAGGCATTCCTACTAGTTTTTGAGAATTGAAGAAGTTAAAAAGTTCAAAAAATTTGGTGGAATGATTTGGAGACAAATTGGACTCGAGAGTTTTGAAAGTTCAATAGCTAGCTTGTAGAGTCATGCGATTTATCAATTTCTACAATTTGAGTATAACAATTACAATGTGTTGGCTTGTATGATAATGAAGCCCAAAAATCTGTTAATTAGTTAGTTAGTTAGTTAGTTAGATATGTCAAGGTATCTTTGTAATATAGAAAGATTTGTTAGCTGGCAGATTGTTATAACTCACTACTATCTTTTATGTACTGAGGAAACAATTCAGTGAATGAGAAGACTTCCAAAG
This sequence comes from Trichilia minutiflora, assembly GCA_035590515.1. Taxonomy (NCBI): domain Eukaryota; kingdom Viridiplantae; phylum Streptophyta; class Magnoliopsida; order Sapindales; family Meliaceae; genus Trichilia; species Trichilia minutiflora. Next base: position 5,826,176 of record JAVXUL010000012.1, on the reverse strand, counting down.
CTTTCCTTTATAAAGATGAGTTCTTAGTTTCTCCTGATTTTTCCCGTTCTTCCATTTATAGTGTGCTCTAAACAAGATTCATAATGGTTGTCCTTTGTGCTTTGCTGACTTTTAGCTGTAGAAACCTGGTGTGTGTGGACTGCAGATCTTTGTTACTTGTTTTGTGGTTGGATTAAGTGTCCTGAAAAGCAACAAGTGGTATCAGAGCTTTTGAAGAACAAGAAGAAATCTGCAGAAAACAGAGACTAGTCCAAGAAGAACCACAAAGAAGGAAACTCAAGTGAAAGTTTGAATATTAGAGGAAGAATTGACAGAAGAAATGTAATGAAAAGCATGTTTGAATTCTTGGATATGGAAACTTGAAATCTTGGCTTCCTTGGAAGGTTCTGATTAAAGTTGCAAGAAGTCTCTCGTTTTGGTTTGGTGGCTGGTGTTCTAGGTTTGTAAGTCAAGACAGAAAGACAATTCCTTGAAGAATAAATTGGACATGAAGAAATCTGTAGAAAAGCAAGCCTGGTTGAAGAAGAAGTCTTGGAAGATAAAATTACAGCAAAGGAAAATTCTGGGGAAGGATTGAACATCAGAGGAAGAGCAGAAAACAACTGAAGGTGGAGAACAAGAATGCTTTAATATTGAGAACAAGAATGCTTAAGTAATCTGATGGAAGCTGACTCAAGCTACTAGAAGCTAGAGAAGCTCAAGCTACTGGAAACAAGTTACTGGGGTGATGGAAAAGAAGCGGAAGCAAGTTGTTGGCTGTTGAGACAAGCAGCTGAGAGCTGAAAGAAGCTAGATACAGAAGCTGGAACTTGAAGCTACAGCAAGTTGCTGGAGCTGGAACACGTGACTGAAGCTGGAAGATGTTTTTGGAAATTGCTGTAAATTGAAAAGCTGGTTGCAGGCTGTATACAAGAACCTACAAAATGTTGGAAAAAAAATAAAAGGGAGGAAAGCTGTATCTTTTAAAGATTGTAGATTGTTAAATCAAGGTGGAGATTGTCGAGCCATGTGATTTATCAATTTCTACAATTTGAGTATAACAATTACAATGTGTTGGCTTGTATGATAATGAAGCCCAGAAATCTGTTAATTAGTTAGTTAGTTAGATATGTCAGGGTATCTTTGTAATATAGAAAGATTTGTTAGCTGGCAGATTGTTATAACTAACTGCTATCTTTTATGTACTGAGGAAACAATTCAGTGAATGAGAAGATTTCCAAAGCTTTCCTTGATAAAGATGAGTTCTTAGTTTCTCCTGATTTTTCCCGTTCTTCCATTTATAGTGCTCTCTAAACAAGATTCATGATGGTTGTCCTTTGTACTTTGCTGACTTTTAGCTGCAGAAACCTGGTGTGCGTGAACTGCAGATTCTTGTTACTTGTTTTGTGGTTAGATTAAGTGTCCTGGAAAGCAACAACTTTCATCATCTTTATTCTGTTATTGTTTTTGTTTGGTGACAATAAGTTGTTAATATATTGGCCTGTAAATATACTTTGCACCCATTATTTCACAAATTTATACTGGAATCTTGGTTTTGCATGGCTAACTGAACATGATGCAGGGCTGCAAATCAGCAGTCTTCTCTAATTGTTTTGGCTAGGCAGTTTGCTATAGCAATGTTTGTAAAGGATGCATGGCAGTATTTTATACACATATAAATGCACCACAACAAGTTTTTGTATCGACATATCCATTCATCACCGCCTGTTTTTCCCTTATGTATATGGAGCTCTGTACAATCACCCCCATTGCCAATTGAGGGGCTTCTCCTCGACACAATTGGGGGAGCCTTATATTTTCTCCTCTCTGGTATGTCTCCTCAAGTCTCTATCTTCTTCTTCTCCTTTGCCACCATCAAAACAGTGGATGACCATTGTGGATTATGGCTTCCAGGAAACCTATTCCAAGTGTTCTACTGCACACCATGATTTTTCCACCATCAACTTTACGGTAGCAAATACAACTTTTCACAGCCATTCTTTGTAATTAATGTAGGATTCACTACAGAAGAGAGCTGATGGAGGCTTTTAAGCTCAGCCTACAAAAAGACTATAAGGACGACCGACCATTATATTAGGATAATCAGTTGTGTGTCACCTGTACTAATTCTTTTTTTCTTTTTACAGATGGGCAATTGCCCTATGATTTGTAAATACATATATTGTTGTGTTTAATATTTCTTATCTTTTTTTGTTGACATAAGTTAAACAATGAAACCAAGATGCAATGAAACCGAATCTATTATTATGCAGTGGTGATTTTGGTTTTATTTAGCTTTAATTTCCAGTGAATAATACTATGAGGATTGAGGCCGTTGCTGTCTTCTCTTTGTGGTTCTTGAGTGAAATTGAACCGGTCAATTGTCATAGGAAATTTTTTTTATAGCAGCAGTAATTGAGTTAATGTTCTGGTGCACAGCGTCATTGATTTTCCAAAACCATAACCTTTAAGTAGTCAGATTACTGGTAGGGATAACTTTCAGATTTTTAAGTGATTGATCTTTATTGGCATATTTACCCTTAAAATTTATTTTGAACACTTTTTTAGTTGCATTTTAAAAAAAAAAAAAAAATTAAAAATTATTCTACACACAATTGATTAATAGCTCTTAATTAAATTATTTTTATTATGCATGCTAATTTTTTTATACACCCATAAAAATATTTATCATATATATATTTACAAATCATGAATGACAAAATTAAAGTATGCATAGTTAATTACTTCTCTACACTAAATAATTTTTAAACTATAAAAGATAATTTTTTAAAAATTAATATTATAAAAATATCTTTTGATCGTATAAATTTTCTCAAACATTTTTTTTTTCTCTATAAGTTGATTAAAAAATTAATGACAAATTAATTTTGATATTAAAAAAATTAAGGTTTAAACTTTAAAATAAAATATTAGCGGTGTGTGTTTTGATGACTATTAACAATAATATTGTTTATATACTTAAGTTAATTTGTCCTTAATAATAATTTATATTAAGAATTTTATTGTAAATATAAATATTTCAAATAAATTTTGGGGTTCAAATAAATCCACCCATCTGTATTAGCACTAAAAGTCCCATATTCACAATGTTAGTTATACTTTATTTCGTATTGAGATGTTGTCACTTGCTATTAAATAAATGTAAATGAAAAAATAAATATTTTTTTAATTAAAAACTAAAATATACTAACATTTTACTTCCTTGTCTTAAAAAGTGACAAAAGCACTATAATCTATAATTTCAAGCAAATCTTTAATAAGTTTTGCAATTAATAAAAATTAATTTTTATATTATAGTATGTTGATTTTAAAATTTGGATATATTTACTATTGAGGTACTAAAATTTTAAAGTTATATAAAATATAATTATTAAATATTATTAAATGTTAATAAATAATTTTTATTTATCATTTATTTGCAGTGTGGTCTAATGATAAAAGATCCTTTGTATTGATTTTGGATTCAAACTACGGGTTAATACCATGATTTAAGTGAAACGTCTAGATGGTGGGTTATTAAATTAGTCTTTTCGAAGATTTTATCTTACCTACTTCTTATTGGATAATTATCTTTACATCGATTTTAAATTTGATAGTGCTCGATTATTTCAGTTATAATATCGTTAACTATTAATTTGAATTATATATCATTTTATTAATTTGACTTATGATTTAAATCGAATAGATTAAAATTTTTCACTTTAATAAAATGATTATAAAGTAATTTGACATACAATTTTAATAAAATTTTATCATTTTATTAATTTGACATACAAAAAAAATTTACTTATCACTTTAATGATTATAAAGTAAAATTTTAATAATGTCAAACATGAAATAATCATTCTCAATAATTTAAATATTAAATTATAATAATGGATGCCGGAAAATTTTAAAGTTATCAAGGTATGTTTGGGTCTATTAAATTTTTACTCAATTTTAAAAATATGTCTTAGCAAATATTAATTTTATTGACTAAGAATATTTTTTTTTCACATTTTCTTTCTCTTATTTAATATTTAATGATCATGATATCTTTATTTCGTATTTTTAAAATTTATATAAACTTATTGTTTTTTAAATGAAAATGCTATTGAATTTTTATTTTACTGTAAAAGAGAAATATATTTTTTATTTTTTTAATCTGTGGTGACGTGTCTCATATTTTGAACTTGTTTAGAACCTCAATTTTAAATTAAATATTTCCTAAAATAAGATAAGTTGGCGAAGATATGATGAGCTGTAATTGGTCTCATAAATACTCTATTTTCTTCCTTTTATTTAAAATTTGTCGCGTATAACGTTACATCTTTTTATCTTTAAAGGCTTTCTCTTTCGAGGGAAAAAAAATTCCGAATAATAAGCCATAAAATAATTAGGGCACTTCTATCTGCGATGCGATAGGGTGTCCAGTTGGCAATCGTCTAAACGATGAAGTTTGCGATTTCCGACGATTTGTTGGGCACTTTTGTCCCCATTGTAGTGTACTGGTTATATTCAGGATTGTACGTGGTTCTTGGATCCTTTGATAGGCTTGAAAATTATAGGTTGCATTCAAGAAAAGACGAGAACGAGAAGAATTTAGTCTCTAAAGCAACTGTTGTCAAAGGCGTTCTCCTTCAGCAATTTTTGCAGGCTATTGTTGCAATTCTCTTGTTTTCGGTACTCTTTTGTTTTTAATGTTTCTAATTTTGTTTCTGTGAAGATTTTTTTATTTAAATAATAATTTTCAATTTGACTTTTGAATCATTTTTAGATCTGGCATTTTAGTTTTAGTAATGTATGATTTAAGTCTTCAATTCCCTTATAGTTGTATGTATTAAAGATTGAACTTTTATTAAAATTTCTTAGACTTACCAGTTGAGGAATGCTTTGTTCTTGGACTTATTTATCAGTTTGTGGGGAATATGCGTGATCGTGTCGGTTTCATGTAGTTTTCTTGATTCGTTCTGGCTGGTTATCATTTCAAATTTTGCGAATTGATATCCTATTTTTTCAACTTGTGCATACTTGTATGAAACCTATGAGGATGGTTGTTGAGTAGTTATGTATATGCATTAATTGTTATATCAACTTTTAGTAAGTGATAGATTTTAGATATATAATGTTCTTTTTGTCATTTATTAATATGGTTATTTATTTGATATGAAGCCTGAAAAAATAGGTGGGAATAAGTTAAGTTTTGTAGTTTTGTGCTTTCAGCTCAATTTCTATTTTTGGTGATGCTTTAATTAATGTATGCAGGATTTATGAGATCTTAACCATCTTATTGATGATAAATTGATACTATGGATAGTATTACTTATAAGAAATCTTGAACTGTCTTTATTTGGCATAATAACAAATTGTCAGCTGTGTGCTATTTTATCTGTGTTTATGCTTACTTTTCATCATCTTTCTCTTCCTACTGTTTTTGTTTGTTTGATGTTGATGAAGTACATTGAGTCAATAAATAGTAAATATCTTGGCATCATATATATTGCACAAATATATGAAGGAATTTTTGCTTTTTGCATAGGTAACGGGAAATGATACGAAGGCAGGAAAGCAACAGTCTTCTCTAATTGTTTTAGTGAGGCAGTTTATTATAGCAATGGTGGTTATGGATACATGGCAATATTTCATACACAGATACATGCACCACAACAAGTTTTTGTATCGACATATCCATTCTCTACATCATCGCCTGGTCATACCTTATGCATTTGGAGCTCTGTACAATCACCCCATTGAGGGGCTTCTCCTTGACACAATTGGCGGAGCCTTATCTTTTCTCCTCTCCGGTATGTCTCCTCGAGTCTCCATCTTCTTCTTCTCCTTTGCCACCATCAAAACAGTAGATGACCATTGTGGATTATGGCTTCCTGGAAACCTATTCCAAATGTTCTTCAAGAACAACACTGCGTACCATGATGTCCACCATCAGCTTTATGGCAGCAAATACAACTTTGCACAACCATTCTTTGTAATGTGGGATAGAATTCTTGGAACCTATATGCCGTATTCACTTGAGACGAGAGCTGATGGAGGCTTTGAAGCTCAGCCTACAAAAGATTACAAGGACGACTGATCATTATGTTAGAACAACCAGTAGTGTACCTCCTGTATGAATTTTTAATTTTTTTTTTTTGGCTTTCACTAATGAGCAACTGCCGTGTGCTTTGTGAATACATGTATTGTTGTGTTTTGTATTTCTCATCATTTTTGTTGATAGAAGTTAAATAATGAAGTGGAGACGCAATGAAACCGAACCTATTGTGTGTAGTGACAAACATACCCTAATATTTTTTGGGGTCATGAAATTATTTGGCTGGATATTAGATAATGATTTAGAGTTGCAGTATTTCGTAGTTGTTTCTTTCAACATCCCCTTTCTAGTAAATATCAGCTCATATTATTAGAAGTTTCATTCTGTTATCCATCAAGGCAATTACCTAATTACGCAGCTTTAAATGCCTCTCTATTCCCGGGTGGTCCATGAAAGAGTTTTTATAACCCTTGTCTCTAAAGCTTATATTATATCCCCAAACGGATTCCATTCTGCATTGACATTTGTTCAATCAGACTTTTTTTGAGTCTTCCAGGAAACTCCACTGATCTACAAGTTGTAACGACAATTAAGTTTCTTGCAGCAATAAATTCCTGAGGAATTTTTATTCCTTTTTGTGTCAGATAATTAATATATCCTTTGTGCTGCAATTATGACACTTATCTACCTTCCCTTTTCTGCGTATGAATTGTCGCATCCAATTATTCATATGGCTGTCCCTCTTGTTTATCTCATGATCTTTTGAAATGCTCAGCTCATCAAAGTGATCGATAGGAATAGGAGTGTCTCTGCAAAAACTTTCTCATTAATTGTTCTTTTTTGGTATATTGTTGGCTATTCAAGATGACCGATACCAGCCACTCATTTAAGTTCTGTGATGAATCACAAATTTAACGGAGAATATATAGTGCTTTTCTGTTAAGTGCATTGAAAACTACAGTGCTGGAAATGAACAGAGCAACACAGCAACTTAGAAGAATTCCTATTTGAGTTTGTCATTCTTTAGTGCCTAATTTAACCTGGTATCAATCTAAAATATCAAACTGCCTTATTAAAACAGTTTCATTTTTCTGACAATGAGAATTGTGAAAATAAAATAAGAGTAATTTGTTCAAGATTTTGGTTATCTTTCAATATGTACAAGGATTGAAATTAAATAAAATGGTATATATGCAAGAATGGACCACCTTATTTATAAGGGGTTCACCCAATTGATGGAAGCAGCAATCAGCTGCAACCTACGTTCTTAATGTGGCGATTGATAGGTGTCATTTTTTATCAACGTTCTTCACCTTAATGTAAGAGACGATTACGAAATTTACCTGTACTCAGATCAATTAGAACCATTTTTATTTTAACTTCTCTGTTATGTTGGTTTGAATTATTTAGACTATTCTACTAGTTCAGGAAGTTTTGTTGAATTATTAGAAGTGGAACAAAATGTACAAAAGAAAAGAAAGGTAACTTTTCTATCTATTTTCAATCATAAGAAGTAAATTGGAATAATTTCAATGAAATGACCGATATTACTAGTAAGGTAAATATTCATGATACTTGGTGGAAGAAATGAAACTGGAAGGAGCTTCAACGGAGCGATTCTAAATCACTGAATGTACAGAAGATTAGAAGGACGTGGAGAATGTGATCTCGGAAGTGAGCGGGTGGCAGCAAGATTATGAGCATGTTGCCGCTGCCTGGAATCGAGTCCTGTCAGTTTAGCCTCAGCTTGAAACCTTGTGATAGGTGTAAGGGAATCTGATATGCGGCGCGTCCGTGCATCATAATTTGCTTTCTTCTCATTTGTTCTATATGCATCTCCTGCAACTCTAACAACCTTGTGGCTCTTGCAACCCAATGAAATGCTAGGACTCCGCTTTGGTAACTCTGTGATAGTTGTAGTTTTGGCATTTGAGGCAACTGAAAATGTTTTCAGTGGACTTGTTGCCATTGTTGATTGCCTTAGCTCTTTGTAATCTAACATCACTGAGAAATCTGAAGCACTGGCGGTAGCTACGCTCCATTCAGTGCTTGCTTCACTTGGTGCATAACAAGCTGTTGGAGTTGCACAATCAGATGTAGCGTTTGATCCTTGCCTTGCAAGGAAAGGATTGGATTTCTCTTTGAGACTCTCTATCTCAAACAAGTCTGAGCTTGCATCACTCGCAGCATCGTTATAGCTTTCGCCACCAGAAGTTGCTGAATATTCAAATTTCTCAAGTCTTGGAGTTGCATCCCAGGACAACATTGATAGCCTCGTCTCAAGGCTGAAAGACTTCTTTCTCTTTTCCAAACCCGGGCAACCAAATACCTCTAGCGATTTCCTTGGATTTATTTCTTCTTCTTCTTCGGCAGTGTGTACTTTGGTGGGAAGATTTTTTTTCCTGGAATTCAGAGTCGGGAAACTGAAACAGTTTTCTCTATTCAACACAAGATTTTCTTTTGCCAAGCCTGCGGATTCATCAATTTGAGTGTCAATAGGTTGACTAGGTTTTATGGGTTCTTTTGTGATTGCTCTGCCTTGAACTATACTGCAGTTAGCACTTTTCTTGAAACTAGTGTCACCAATATGTTCATTCATATCAACGGATTTTTTATCAAAACAAGAGCACTTGCATCTAAGACCAGCAAAAAAAATCTTCCCTTGTACCTTGTTTGTCTGTTTCCGAGATACATTCCTCAGAACTCTCTGCAATAAAGCGATTCGGCCGTTCCAACATGATTCAAAACGAACATCAGGAGTTCCAAGCTGAATTTTAGGTTCCACTGAAGCTACTTTGATTTGTTCATCTTTTACGCATTCATGTTTCCTTGGGCTGACTTTCGTGAGTCTTGGACTGTCATCCATTGCTCCATTGAAGTATTTCTCGGCACTAAATACTCCAATTTCTTCTTCTTCTTCTTCTTTCTTCTTACCCAAGTAATGTTGCTCCTCTTGGGAAGCAAGAGTAGGACTCAGCTTTTGACTCGCCTCCACAAGTTTACGTACAAAGTTCTCTTCAGCACCGTTCAAGTATGAAGAAAAGGAAGCATCAAATAGGCTGTTATTATTGCTCTCGTAGGACAGAGTCTGTGAAAGGCTACTTTTGCAGGTTGATGTTACGGTAATCATAGCCATGGATTTTAGTTTGGAAAACTTTGCTGCAGAAAAACAAAGCAAGTGGGTATAAAGATCAAGAATTCGTTTGTAGAGATGCAAGAAACTTCGATGGGAAGCGCTAAATTACAAAAAGAAAATTGAACAAGGCCCAACAATAGAAATTTTGAAACTACAAGAGAAGAATAACGAAAAACAATATTAGGGAGTGTTAAAAGCTTGGGAGAATATAGTACTACCAGGTTTAATGGACGACTAGAATTTGGATGCATCAGGTGTCCCCCGATATGTTCAACTGAAAGACACTCAACATGATCGAGCTCCAAAGCAATCAAAAGGCCGAAATTAACCACAAGGAAGACGAAGAAAGAAAGAAAACTAGACTGCTTGGGTTAGTGAGAATTCGTCCTATAAGTAAGCTTGTGAGTTATGACATATGCCAGATGTTAAAAAGAGTAGGCCCTTATGCTTGTGGCCAAACAGACTCCTATAATTTTCTCTAGTCAGAGCAAACAGTGCTATAAGCCCGGTAATATTATCTGACAGCCATCCATATATTAATATTTCCTAACAGATTATTTTTCTCGTTTATAGTTTTGTATGAGATCACATTGTTAAGAATTCATTGTGTCCTAGACGTGAAGGGTCGAGATCACGCTGATCACAAGATTATTGATATATCAGATGATGCTACACCATGTCAATTCATTGGGTAGACATTTTTTTTCACAATTCATGAAATTATAACTAGGATCTATCAACGTTCGTGTTCCATGTCAAGAAACTTTTACAGCAGTAACAATTCATTTTCAGTTTTTAAGTTTTTACGCTTCAAGTTCACATGGGATGTTAACTTCCATGTTTAAATTTAATATGTGCACTTAATCTATTTAAATGATGTTTAATGAAACTAGCAATGAGAAGGTTTTACCCAAAATTGCAGTAACATGTCACATATAACACGATTTTTTCTTGCTTGTTTCTGGTAAAAGATGGTGCATTCTATCATAATAGACTCAACTTGTTACATGGTCTATATTATCTTAAATCAAATCAAAAGGATATGAGGTAAGAAATTGGATAAGTATACGTCCTATTTCATAACTCAGTGTCCAGCTGACCAATACAATTGAGAGCTAATATAACAATCCACTACAAATCACAATCTATGACATACATGATAAATCTAACAAACTTTAAGAAATGTTGTCCACATTTACGGTTCACTAATTATTAAAGATGCCCTACCATCACCAGACAGTAGTAACATCCTCCATTAATACGCCCAAACCGTACAGTCAATATAGACAATTATTTTGTAACTTCGGTGTAGACAAGCGATAGCAAATAAGAATAAAATTAAATATCCAAGTGGTTTGTAAATTAGAAGAGGACAGATTTTATATTGTCCCATGTCAGCAATTAGTGTTTATAGCGATCGTTTATATAATAGATGGATCGACACTCCTACGAACTCCGTAACGGGAGTCTGTGGCAAAGAGTGGCATCAACGTGGTCGGACAATAGTCGTCCTTTCTGGGTAATCGTAGGAGATCCACGAAGTTAGTTAATATTGACTTGCCCAATCCGAGTTGAGCGAACTGTGAAGTTTTCCACGAAAAAATCCACCCGCATAAAGGAAGAAAATAAACTAAGTTCCGGCAACTAATATGTTGGTATAAGAATTGTCCGTGAACCCTTTTTATAGTTAATGAGAAATGATTTAGTTGGTGATTTGTGAAGACGATATGACTGTCATTAAACAAAAATTTTTTTATCAAAAAGCAACTGAAAATATGGCTATTTTCGACAGAGTTTCATCTCTTAAGTTTGTAAAGACAACAAACATCTATAGAATAACGTCAGGAGCGGTTCTCGACGAAAAAACTCTGATACCTAAGTCAAAAATAATGTGTAGGAAAAAGAAAATAGATTTTCGGCGAAAGCAGTAGAGAGAAAACCAAAAATGACTTAAAAATGGGAAAGAGTATGTGAAATCTTTTACCCCAAGACTACTAAACGAAAATATGTATTTGAAGTGTAAACTTCCGGTGAGGTTCCAAAGTCGAAGAAGAAGTCCTCCGAAAAAAAGTCTAAAAAGTCCCCCCCAAAATAGAATAGAATAAAATCCCTCTCAAGTTGAAGAAAGTGGCCTTAAATAGTGCCTCTCTCCTAAACAGTGACTTGACATCGGAGAATGGAAAGGATGTGCCGTCTGATATGGGACAGTATGTAGCCAAATTTCATTAATGACGCTAACACATCTGCAGGAGTATAGGCCTGACACTGTCCCATCATCTGAAAAATGGTCAGAGGATGGGACATGTGCATTTAAGGGGCCAACTGTCAGCAACCATTCTCATTTTTGATTTGAAGGAGGGGACACATGTCCGCTGATCAGGGATTGCTTGCAAACTAGTCTTGAGAAGCTATCTGGATCTCTAGGGAGGCAACTTGTCTCAGTTGTTGCTGTTGGATGCCTGAGATGTGCTGTATATGACCGTATCATGCCTGAGAAGAAGCCTCAATCTTCGTGGTGCCTGAGACAGTGAAATTCCTGAGGCGTCATTAATTCTCCTAGGATACTAATTTCCTGGGGTGAAACTCACTGGGGCCATGGAATCCCTGAGAAGAGGGATTCCTGAGGCGGAATTTGCTTGAGGCCATGTATTCCCTGAGCATGGAGATACCTAGGGTGGGGTGTATACAAGAAGGAGCTGTGTAGGATTACCCCTAGCCACCTGCATGTACTTTGCTGATAGGGCATCCACGTGTCACCCTTATATTTTTTCCCAAACATCCAGCCCCCTAGTTTCTGGTGTGAGACCAGTAAGGCTTGCGCCAGAAAATTATGCTTAAGAGGATCCATCTCGAGGAAGAAATACATGCTCAGGTGGGTCCAATTGTCTGGTGGAGTGGTCAATCACTGAGGCCGTTGGCGTGGCACAAAAACTTCATGGTCCCTAAGGTAATTAACGTGTCGCAGAAGTTTCACAGTCCCTGAGATCCTTTCTCTTTCTTCTAACAAAATCGTTACACTATTGATGACATATCCTGCCTGGGTCTTCGTTCTGTCTTCATTAATGGCCCCTGTCAAAAGTCACGACATACCTGTCAATAGCTGTATTTCGAGAAGGCGGCTCCTCGGGTACTGAACAGTCTTTGAATGCTTGGCTGGGGATGCGCCACGTGTTGAAGCACTACTGGGAGATTTGACGATTCCTCGATCCTTGTGAGGGCATTTATGATCCCGGATGCGTAGCTACTCCCTGTCCGTTTAGATCAACGACTAGGATCACCTCTCTCCATCTATGAATACCCCCCTTTCTCGTGTCATTTTACACTCATTGTTCAAATTTCTCAAATTTTTTCTATCATCAGAGCCTTTCTTCGTTATTTTCTTTTTACTTTGACTGCTCTTGCTTGTTTCCTTGCATTTTTATTGCAGATCAGGAAAATTCTGGATCAACTTGGTCATTTGTCGGATGCCACCCGAGCAGAAATAAAATCTTCAAGGGACCCAATCATTAGTCAAGAAGAGGGCGGCTATAGAGGAAGTGTTTTTGAGTAGGCCCAGAGCAGGGGGCCTAACAAGGCGGACTGGTTCCCCTCTACTGTAATTGTGACGGAGTTTCGGACATATCGATGATTTTTTCATATCCCAGACAGTGTATGATTCAGGGTCCCCCAACCAGAGGAAATTCCAAGTGCCCTGGCCCTTGAAGAGATAACCCTGAATGAAGAACACTTGCTATTGGGTGCCTGTCTCCCTTTGCAACCCTACTTCGCTAGAATATTTAAGTTGTTCAGGGTGCCTCCGTACCAGCTCACCCTGAACAGCTGGAGAATTCTGGCTGGACTCTTTGTCCTGAAAGCGAAGGCGGGGCAACAAAGCCCCACTCTGGACGAAGTGCTGCATATGTACCTGCTCAACAAGAACACGAGTCAGTACCCTGGGTGATATCACCTCCAGATTCGCTCAGGGTTCCAGTCAAAATTAAAGGGAACCCTTCATTGAATAAGAACTGGAAGGATCACTAGTTCGTCGCCAATTGGGAGGCAACTGATAACATTCCTGGTCCCCTTTTTTCAGCCTTCCGAGAGACAGGTAACGTTCCTTTCCTGAGAAAGAAATCGTCTCTGATAATGCTATTTGCTGATTAAAAATTTTTTTACATAGAAGTAGAGAAGGACCAACCTGACATTCCAATCAATGTGGCAAACGTCTTCTTGGGCCTTCCTACCACAGACATTAGATATCTCTTCAGCGGGGACAATCTGGCCAAATCACGGCTGACCTATTTGTCTGCCACTCGAAGTGAGCTCTTAAAGGCTCGGACTGATATGAATGAAGGTAAATCTTCCTTGTCTTAATAATCTTGAACGCGACTCTGTGTGGATTCTGACCAGAAACTGTCGATCATCTACAGCCGCAGGGACTGAAGGGTCCCTAGATGGAAGGAGGAAGAAAGTGACGGACATCCTGCAAGGGTTATTGTCTCAGGGAGGATCCAGGGCATCTGAGGTCTCGGATGCCCAAAGGAAATCCTCTGATCGCCCTAAAGGAAAGGGGATCCTGACCGAGGAAAAGACCCCCAAAGGGGGAGTACGCCTTTAGAAGAGAGCTCCTCCTCCTCTTAAAGACAAAGGCAAAATACCTTTAGAGGAGGAGATCGAGGAGCCCAGGAACAAGCAGAAGACTTCGAGATGAGTTGAAGGAAGTCGGTTAGACCGGGGAGAGGATTCCAATCGAGATGAAGGCCTGAAAGAAGGAGATTCCCACATCTCGATCTCCTTAGATGATAGTGACCTGGGTGACAACAGACTTCAATGGGAGGATCTTCCTGACAAGAAGATGAAAATTTTTGGATACCTCCTTAATTTAGTAAACGGGGCCCAGCAAGTCATTCCTCCGGAGAAGGTGGATATAATGAAGAGCATCCCTGCTAGCAATTCTCTAGAATGCATGAGCATACATGCATATAGGGTAAGCCGTTATGATTCCTGAATTATCACTTCAAACTTTTACCTTGGTTGATATGTCTGACTTATCCGTTTTTCCTTATGTAAAACGCATACTTGCTGGACTTGTTCATGAAAGAACTCCAGTTAGCAATAAAGGTCAATGAAGAAGCCTCGATATCAATCAGGCAGTTAGAGAAGAGGACTTAAAAACAACTGACCAAACTATGGCAAGAGTCAGCCAGGAAGGAAACAGACCTGAAAACAAAGGTTTCTACTTTGGAGGCTGAGAACTCCTAGTGGACGAAAGAAAAACAAGTACTGACTGATAAACTTTTGTCTACTGAGGCCTTGGACTAGACTTTGTCGATTGATAACGATCGCCTGGAAGGGGAGAGGCAGAGCCTCACAGGAAAATACAACCAACTAACCAACCTTTTTCGGTCAATTAAATCTGAGGAGGCCCGATTGAAGAAGTCATATGCAGAGTCTATCGATGATTTGAATCGGGTGTCAGAGGATCGTGAGGCGCTGGTGAAGGAACTAAGGGAGACGATCAAGTCCCTGGAAGCACTTCAAAAAGAAAAAGAAGAGGTCCTGGCCCAGTTTTAAGTATAATATGACTGGGGGGTTAATGATGGTCTGAACTTGACGAGTCGTCTTTTTCTTCAAGAATACTCAGACCTGAAACTTGACTGGTTATTTAGCAGACTGGATGGAAAGGTTCTGGGGGTCTCAAGCAAACAAACAACAGACCCCCCTTCTAACGTCACCGAGCCAACCGGGGTACAAGTCCCACCTACTTAGGGGGAGGGAAATTCGGATCCTCCCTTGGCTCCTTTGGATGAGGCAACTGTCCAAGACATCTCATCCAGTGAAGAAGAAGAGGATAACCTTAAAGACCTTTGATCGACTCCTCTTTTAGTATTCTTGGCCTTGTAATATTTTGTATTTATACTTGTACGTAATTATTATTTTGTACTTAAAATTTTTTTGAATGAATACAATATTTTAACTTTAATGTTTGCCAAATCAAAATACAACCTAAATAGCCGAAGTTAGGGACCATACGACTTATTTTTCCCCCAGTAATGCGAGCCTTCTTCCCGGGCGACATTTGGCGAAGAAGAAGCTTTATCCCCTAACCTGTCAGATAAACTCGTCCTATTGTACCTCGAGTCAAAGACCAAGTGGTGGAACTTTTAGAGTGAAGGTCTTTGTAATATGGGTTTAGGACTTTAGAAAAATTTCTTGTAGAGCTCTCAGGATTTTTCTCTAAAATATAATCCATTTATTTATGTATCCAAGTGACACGTATTATCTTTCAAGCAATAAAAGATGAATCTTTCCTTTGGCTTCCCTAGGCTTCAAATTTGGCTTTACTTCGAATTAGAGGAATAGCTTATTAAGGTTGGGGGCCTTCAAGGGTCTTCAAGTATTGGATCCTGATTTGATTAGGGTTTATCATGCCTCACTCAACCAGGTCTTATTCGCTAAGGACGCCTGATATGACCCAGGATTTACGGTACCTTACTCAAATGGGGTTTTCAAAATGATCAAGCGTTAAGAGATTTTACAGCCTCCTACCAACCTTAACCTTGAGGGACATAGTTTGACCCAGGTTTATCACACCTCAAACTCGAACCAGGTCTTAAATGCTGAGGATGCCTGACTGGGGAATGAGGGTTTACAGTACCTGAGACGATCAGGGTCTTCTGTTCTGCCTATCTCGTTCAGGGTTTACCATCCCCCAAACTCGAATCAGGTCTTAAACACTGAGAATGCCTGATTGACGAATGGGGGCTTACGACACTTGAGACAGCCAGGGTCTTCTGTTCTATCTATCCCGTTCAGGGTTTACCACGTCCTAAACTTGAACCAGGTCTTAAACGCTGAGGATGCTTGATTGATGAATGGGGGCTTACGGCACCTGAGACGGTCAAGGTCTTCTGTTTTACTTATCCTGTTCAGGGTTTACCACGCCCCAAACTCGAATCAGGTCTTAAACGCTGAGGATGCCTGATTGACAAATGGGGGCTTACGGCACCTGAGACGGTCAAGGTCTTCTGTTCTACCTATCCCGTTCAGGGTTTACTACACCCCAAACTCAAACTAAGTCTTAAATACCGAGGATGCCTGATTGGGGAATGGGGGCTTACGACACCTGAGATGGTCAAGATCTTCTGTTCTACCTATTTTATTTAGGGTTTACCACGCCTCAAACTCGAACCAAGTCTTAAACGTTGAGGATGCTTGATTAGCGAATGGGGACTTACGGTACCTAAGATAGTCAGTGTCTTTTGTTCTACCTATCCTATTCAGGGTTTACCACGTCCCAAACTC
Source organism: Trichilia minutiflora (assembly GCA_035590515.1). Classification (NCBI taxonomy): domain Eukaryota; kingdom Viridiplantae; phylum Streptophyta; class Magnoliopsida; order Sapindales; family Meliaceae; genus Trichilia; species Trichilia minutiflora. The sequence continues at coordinate 5,809,728 of JAVXUL010000012.1, read as the reverse complement.
GAACCAGGTTTTAAATGCTGCGGATGCCTGATTGGCAAATGGGGGCTTACGGCACCTGAGATGGTTAGGGTCTTCTGTTCTATCTATCCCGTTCAGGGTTTACCACGCTCTAAACTCGAACCAGATCTTAAACGTTAAGGATGACTAATTGGCGAATGAGGGCTTACGACACCTGAGACAGTCAGGGTCTTCTGTCTTCAACTAGTGTTTAAAGAATTTTACAACCATAGCCAACCTTATTACTTTTTAAAAGGAAAGTAATAGTAGAATGAATAAAAATCTGAGAAGACTTTATAAGTAACCTATTTTATTCATATAAAAAAATAAGTAAATAGCCATTTTTACAAAAATGCCAAACCTAAGAAGAGACTCTCTCAGGGGTTGTACTTCGATAATTCTTCTCAGTCTGGATTAAACAGATTATATTTTCTCGTACGACCACCCTTTAAGTTCTTCTACGAGAATTTTCTTTGAAAAATAAGTCTCAGGTCCTTTTTATTCCCAAGGCTCGGGAAAATGATCCTTATGTTGCCTGCTGATTCTTCTTGTATTCTTGAGGTCGTTCTTGAAATTCCGTTGATGATTTCTTCTACCCCTCTACTGATCATCTTGTCGGGGCCCTCTCCTATATGGGGCATCCAGGTATCTCCTGTAATGTTCGGGTTGGAACTGATTGTTGCCATCTCTTCGAATTCATTTTCAAAGATAGTCACCAGTTGAGTGAAACTGTGGACGCTAGTGAATGATAATCCTTTATACCAGCGCCTGACTGACCCTTCTAGAGTCAAATAGCATGTAACTTACTAATAAGACGTCTCTGTATCACCCTTATATTTTTCTTTTTCTCCAAACATATATCATCCATTTGTACGCCGACCGAAGTCACCCGAAGTCAAGAGAAACTACAAAGCATATCCTCTATTACCGATTTTACATATCGCAGACCCTACTTACCATTTCCCCAAATATTTATTTATTTTTTCTTTGATAAGACACTTCGAACATAATGCTTGCTTGCACGTAATTGCGAGCACCAAATTTGGAGTCAAGGATCAAATTCATTGTGAACTTGATGTGTTTGCTGTTAAATATATTAATGGGTTGATTTAACATTTAAAAAATATAATATTAGGCAATCAAAAGAAATCTTAACTCCAGTTAGTAATTCCTCAATAATTCATACAATTATTTACTTTATTATTTGAAAATGGGTCTCTGAATTTCAAGAATCATGCATCGCTAGAAGGGGAAGACCTTTTAATCCATTCAATAGTACAAAATTATGGTTTCAGAACTTTGATCTATGTTATTACGTGGTCTATCTTACTACGTGCAAGATATTATTGGTCAAATTAAAGTTGGCATACCAATGAAAATTATGAAATTAATTAGGTTAAGACGATTCACATGCCTATCACTCCACAACAATTTATTTTTTTTTAATAACAAAGAAACTCTATCCTATTTAATTTAAATTACTATTAAATCTAATATAATATTGTATAATCCTTCTTTTAGTTGACAAGTTTATACTAAATATAACTGCATAATATTTGAATAAAATGAAAAAAATCTCGGCGTTCTCTTTGACATGCCACTATTGGGAGTTTCCACTTCATTCACGCTAGCATACTTAAAACTCGAACACGGCACCAAACACAATGAGAGAAAAATAGACTATATATTTAATGTGTGTCATTGCCACTAAATCATACTCATGGGTGATCACTCCACAACAATCTTCTCACAGTTTCATTAATACAATACATTTAATTTAATCCCAATATATCATTAACTATATACTTGTGTACTAGCATAAAATTAATTGTGTATATATAAGAATCGTTTTCAAAATAATTAAATATAGAGTGTATGCTAATGATCTTCAATATTTATGTGGGTAATTTACATATATTTTGTTGGAGCCACAAATTGTAAAAGGGTTACGGTTCTAAAGTATACAATAATTATTAAAACAATAATATTATCTATTGAGGTAAGAAATTGACCTCTTTTAATCTTGTGCACTAGGTTTTTTTATCAATTTTACTCTCTATTTTTTTAATTGTAAAACATAGAGATAAAATCAATTTTTCGATGAAAACCCTCTGATCTTTAAGTCAGTGAGAGTTTTATTTAATGTTGAAAAAAAATTACATATCACAAAAGAGAGCTTGGAGAGAGAAAAAAATTATAGAAAAAATGTGATAATATTTGTTACCGTGAAAGAATGAATCCTGTCCCTTTTATTCCGGGATTTTGTTACCTTTTAATTATTAGCATATTTAACCGTTGATACATGCTTCACTCTCATTAACTCTATCTAAAAATTTGTTACGTGAATCTTGAGACGTTAATATCATGGAGATAGTACTTGATCATGTATACAAATGAACATCAATGACTGATGATGGGATTGGAATGGCTAATATTGGATAATCTTGGGTCTCAACGATAGATTAAGGGTCTTACACAGGCTTGTAAAGAGTATAGTCGACCCCTGAAAAAACGTAATAGGCCTCGAATAGCAGGTATAACAGTAGGTCTTACATATAGAACTTCTGTGAATAATTTGAGACGTTTCTTCAACATTCATAGTCTCAGATACTGTTAGAGTGTCATAGTAGAAGATCTCGGAATATTACGATATCGTGGGCTCAGAAAAATAAACACCATTAAATGATGTGCTTGGACTGTTGAACTGTACTCTGATAAATTACTCAAATATTATCTATATCAAAATTTAATTTTAATATTTTATTTTAAATAATATAATAAGTAAGTTAGCATTAATTTATTGTTTATTAAATTTTTATAATTTTAAAGTATTTATTATAAAGTTTAATTATTTGATAAATATTATATTATTTAAAATAAAAATTTAGAATTTGTATCATTAATTTTACTAAATAACCAAAAAGAGATAGAGCTTCACATTTTTAATTTCTTTTCCTTCTTGGATGACCGTATTTGTGTCGTACTTGTATGTCCATGTCCCTACTTCATAGCTTGTAAGCAAACATGGACAACTGCTATACGCAGACCACGTTCAAAATGATCATGCATTGATTCATACCAAACTAATGTGTCATAGACGACGGCATTATAAGGGACATACTGAATCCTCCGTTGGGTCAAAACAAAGATAACACGAAAGTAACAGAGAAATCCTAATCATACAACAACATTCCTTTCACTGACTCCACCGTTAAAATCAACGCTTTCAAAAATGCATTATCTGGCATCATGTAAAATGGATAAAATGCCTCCAAACTCAAGTCAATCGATATAAGAAGGTAGTAAAGTTGTACCTTCTTTACATATCACTTTCACCCAGTAACATACTATTATCTGGCAACAATACTACATTTGAGTGATACGGTCTTAGAATTTTAGACGAATTCAAAACTTTAAATCTATGGTTCGACTCCTTGTCAAATGAATACAAAATCGGATTCAAACTTGGGTTTACAGCATTTTCCCAACTAGTTGTGCCATTTGTTGCACCATTAACAATGATCACTTCACCTGCGGGTAACAATAACTTATCACTCGTGACATGTGGCATGACCTTCATGGCCCAAACGAGTTTCAGGTCGCTCACTTTGAGTCTACGATAAGTTTCTAACGCTTTTATGAAAACATGTTCCTTAGGATTTGATAGACGCATCCACAAGTGCTCTACATCACACCATCACTTCCACTTCATGTTAGATTTTTTATGAGTTTACATTAATCATCACTGTGATTTTATTAAAATAGGCTAATAACATAGTTATTGAGTAAATGAATCTAATTATGTGATCTAAAGAAAATTAAACTTAATGTCATTAACGAGCTAATTTGACAGTCGATATAGGCTTGGATCATGTTGAAGCCTTTAATAGAGAGGTCTTATAAAGACCAACTAAAGTTAGGCTAGGTTCCCTCTCTAATTCTACATATAAAAGAAGCACTAAGGGTGTTAAAAATCCTAGAAGAAAATTGACTTTGTCTTATTGAGGAAGTTGTCATATACGTAGAGAATAAAGAGGAAGATCTAACCTTTGGAGCACTGCGTCAATAGCCAAAATAGGTACGCACTCTATCTCATAATTATATTCTATAATCGTATATGTAAGATCTTGACAATTAAATAATTTTAATTCTTACATATGGTATTATAGCCAAGCCATATATGATTTAGAATCAATTATAAATTATTTGAATGTATTTTTCTCCTATAATCGTATGAAGTCTTGATTATATTTTATGTTGATTTTCTTATAATATACGATTAAAAGTTTAGGACTTTTATTTTTCTCATTATATACTTTGTATTGATATATTGTATACAGTCTAATTCGTAGTATATATGAAGAAATTATAAATTAAAGATTTGGATTTTATAAATCCTAACTTTTGATATCCGAAATTCTTCATAATATTTTATATCAATTTTTGATGATTCATGATGTGATTAAATATGGGTCTTATTCCTCTCTTTACAAGCTTTGTAATGATATATTATTTGTGACATGAAATTTTGTATTTTGTGAGAAATTTGGGATTAAAGTTTTTAAGGTTATTTTTAAGTTTGAAAGTTTATACTCAAATTTAGGCAATTTTTCATCAGATTTTGAGAAAAATAAGGCTATAATCATATTCAAAACACTTTAAAACATAGGAATAGAATTTTCAATCATCGAAATCGGACGAAAAACGAAGATTTTAGAGTGAAAATACAAACGGATCGAAGATGAGTCGCGATTAGGTTAAACGACCCAAATACAGAGAACCGGGTCAAGAAAACTCGACTCAACGAGCTGACGCATGTGCTACATGTGCCAAATCCTACAAATGGCATGTGAAAGTGCGTGATTTGCACAGACGGGTAGACCGAACTTGATTAGTTCGAGTAAATGGATTCAGAAAAACGGGCGAACTAGGTCAACCCGACTTATCTCAAGCAAGAAAATACACGTAAGAAAGCGTGAAATACACACGCCAGCTAGAAAAATTGTTAATGTGTGTAGGCGCATGAGGTGTCGAATTTCAGAGTTCTTGGCAGCGATTCACTCCTCTCTTAATTTCTTAATTTTTGATAATTTTTATTTTATTTTTTAGGATACCAAAAATCAATAAATTAAGAATTTTTTATTATTAAAAAATAAAATTTTAAATTAAAAATATTTTAGTAATTGATAATTATCAAAATAATACAATTGCTAAAATTTATTATAAAAAATTATTATTTTTAATTATTATAAAGATAATTTATTATAATAAGTGTTGTTTTGTGTGGTTTTATGATACATACAGTTTAGTATCATATTCGATGTAAAATCATATAATAAGAATAATTGATGATTATGATATTTTTTTATTTTTGAGAAAATTTTAATTATGATTTTTCTTAATTATTATCACTAAAGTGATATGATCATTAAAAATATAAGGTTAATTAAAATTTATGAAAAATAAATTTGGTATTAAGAAACAAATTATATGATTTATAGTTAAATGAGATGATTATTAAAAGTCATAAGGGTAATTAAAAAAATTAATATTTGTATGGAAGACACTATAAGATGTAATTAATAAATTTATCTGTCCAAACGGGATAAATTTTAAGATTGCTTATTTAACCTAAATATATATAATTTAGAAAATTTTATCTACATAAAGGAGGTATGTTTTTCAGATTATATGTATTCATATTTTGTTGTCTTCATGTATAGAAACCACAAGTAGAATTATAGGTTTTACCCAAAGAGGACTAGCCATGATACATATGAGATCTCAATATTGATATCCATTATTGTTAAATTGACTAACTATAGTATAATTTTTTAAAACAATTTTCTTCAGGTTTAATAATAACAACACCTTGATAGAAGTTCTGACTGGTTTAAATTACAAGAAATAAAAGTAAGATATAGAGTTTGGTTTAGGAATCATGGACATAGATTTAGCTCTACATGTAAATCCACCATCACTGCTCATTAAGAACAATACTGATGATGAAAAATGCTATTATAGAAAATGGGAAAGGGTAAATCACTTTAGTTTGTTAGTGATAAGGAGATCTATTACTGAGGATTTGTTTAGAGGACTACCTGAGACTATTAATACTAGAGATCTACTCATTGAAGTAGGAAAAAATGCACAATCCAGATATAGTTCACACAGCATCTTGGTCCAATCAAACTAGACTCTAATTGTATCCATTCCCGGTTCGATTGAATCAATCGATATTCTCAAGTTCAATTCAAGACTTAAAACAACTTCAATCAAAGTCAAACTTAGTAACATAATGTTTTTTAGCATGTTGATTGATGTATGGCTCAGAATTTATATTTGAGCACTTAGGATTCAGAGAATTTTAGAAGTGTATGAGTAAGCAAAAGAAAAACACATGTTTCAAATGTCCTCGGTCGATTAATATATAGAAGAAAAATTAGTTTCACTATTCTTATTTTAAATAAAAAGAAAATAAGTACTGCTAGTCAAATTCGAGGTCCGAGACTACTTCAATTACTCGAACATGAAAATATTCAAAGATTGTGTATACACAATAACTGTTTAAAATAAATAAGATCATTCCATCTTTTAAATAAAAAAACCTAAAGAGTCCTAAGAAATCATATTTGCCATTGCATCTGAACATGTATAAGTTTAGTCTGTTAAAATCTAAAGATTCATGAATTAAAATTGATACAGTGAAGGATGGCAAAACATAAGGGACTAAAGAATTAATGAAGTTAAATAAAAAAAATCAAGGATAAAAATACGGATTAGAGTTCTTTCTATAACAAAAATTATATTGGAGTCAGACATTAGTTGTCAGCTTATTTTAGAAATTTTTATACCTTATCTTAGAAGATATTTTATCTTATTTTTTCTTTTAAGATAAGATTAAATTATATTTTAATAAGGATTATGACTCCAATATTATTGCTAGTTGTAATTTTAGTTACTAAATAGATTCTCTCAATTATCTTATGGTTTTAATTTGTCCATTATGAGGTCTTTAAATTAAGAAAAGATCCTACATACTGTGGTATAAACAATTGAGTCATGGATCTAGAAAAAAATTAAGAAATTAATTAAGGCTAAGATTCTTCATATACTATATTACGATGATGATCGGTAGATTATATAAATTATGCTAGAGAAGAGATTGATCAAAACCAAATAGGAAATAACCATTTGTAATGAAAATTTCTCTATTATCTTATGTGGTAATGGATATGGTTGGTTTATGACTTCTTACAAAGAAAATATATTATACCCTTATTAGATTCAGATACAGCAACCTCTATATCTCACTCGGCTAATATCTGAACCTTTTGTAGGATTGTATTATAAGTCAAGAACTCTAAATAAGAAGATTAAAGTTCGTAATTCTAATTTAAGTTTTTTTTCAAAGAGTTCAACCATATAAACTTTAATGTAAATGTGGAGTACTAATTACTTGCATTTTATTTAGACATATAACAAGTGGATGTGATTATCAGTACCATATATTTGACAAATCTTCTTTAATGGATCAATTTAGCCTTTAAAGATAGAAGATGAGATTCTTTGAATAGTTTAACTACCCGCAAACAATATTCACAATCTTTTAGATTTTCAGTTATAATTTTGACTCAACCACAACTATAACAAACAATCAAATAAAAAAAAATTCTAGAAATTACACGTCTTAAAGCCTCTATTAGAAGATTAAAGGAATGGAAAGGACAGAATTTTGGTATTTTATTATATGAGTAGATCATGATAAATCAGGATTCTGATCTGGTGATTTATAATAAAGAAATTAACCGATCATAATTATGATAAATTGATTGGATACTGTAAGGGATAAAGTATAGTATATATAATAGACGTTGAGAAGTGGTTGAGTTACCTAAAGAGTTCAAACTAATAAATTGTAAATGGGTGTATAAGACTTGTGAGCCCCGTGCTTAGATCCCAAGGGCATAACGATCATTTTATATTTTTACTGTTCCTGTATTTTCATCCATCTCTTATACTATGTGCTTGTGAGTGCAATTTCGTAACTTAGATTGAAAATTTGATTGGTTAAAATAGAGTTTTGGGGTCATAAACACAAAGACCTCAACGAAATTAAAAGTAAGATTTATTTTGAGTGGAATCCTAATGATATTTTTCAATTTGGGGAGTATTAAAGTGAGATTTTAATTTTTGGCGGATTCGATCGA
>JAVXUL010000012.1:5768158-5801421 GCA_035590515.1 Trichilia minutiflora | reverse complement strand
CTTTCGGTGGGTGGGGGGATCAAGTCACACGTAGTTCTTTGGTGGAAAAGGATAGTGATGATATGTAAGAGATGGTAAACTGGCAGGTTGTAATGGCCAAATGGCGACCCCAGGGACACACGTTGTTTTATGGCTGACGTGCCCAGGGTGACCTATCGTAAGGTTAGAGGGCGCGGGAAATGGTAGCGCTGTTCCTTCTATTCCTTGCCACATTATCCCCGAGCTCCCGACTGTTTGTCTCGACTGTAGCACCTGAGGCGAATAGACTGTCTTAATATTGGTCTGACTATTCTCTCAGAACGCCGCATGATGGAACTCGTTGAATATATGCATGTAGTGGGCCTGGATAGGGTCGTAGAGATGGACCTGGATTACTGGAATGGACCTCAATAAAATCCCCCAACAAGTAATTTATATTATGAATGTTTTTGCAATAATTTTTTTTATTAATATATGGGTATTTAGCGTATATTTTAGTATACAAATGGACCGATCCCTCTTAGACGTTATTTACATTATAATTTCCAATGTTTATAATAGAGTTATACTTTATTTTGTATTGAGATGCTATCACTTACTGTTTAATGAATGAAAATAAGATTAAATAAAAGCATAAGTAATTGAGTTCCTACTAAAGAATTTAACTGTACAAATATTTTTCTATTGTGTGTTTAAAATGTAATAAAAGCACTATACAATATAACTTCTATAAATTAATAGGGGTAAGATCATATAAAATCAATTAATTAGAAGAGGTATTAATTAATTAATTAATTTATAATTTATTAATTTATAGAAGGTATTTATATTCAATTAAAACACATTTAAGTACCTAAAATTTATTTTATTTTACCAATCTAGTCAATTGAATATGAATTAATTTATTAAATATACATTAAATTAAATAAAAAAATATATTCATAGTACTTATCTACTTGATTAAATAATATTTATTGTAATTATATTAATTTAATTAAATATATGCAATAAATTAAATTATAAATAAACACATAGTTTTCTTATATTTCATAGTAAATTTCTTAAACTTTTACAATGATTTTTAATTTAAGAAGTATTTAAAAATCAAATAGGATAGATGAAATGCATAATATGTGAGTGTAGTAAAGAGAATTATATATGCATTGAAAAAGTTACAATCACAAGAAAAATTAAAGATGAGAGATCCAACCAAATTTTGTTAACAGGGGTAACTTGTGAAGGGATATAGTCATTTGGATGAAATGCTATAATTATTTAAATGAATAATCGTATTCAAATAAAGTCATGCAACTATCTATTATAACTGTCATTTATGAAAATTATAAATAGATAGTAGAAGGTAGGGATTAAAGTATTAAAAATATTCAAGAATCTTTCTATTTTTTAGAGAGAGAAAATAAAAAATCCATTAAGTTTTTTAGTGGATCACTCTACTTTTAAGTTTTGGACGTCTTTGTATACAATCACTAGTCTTACGACGATGTTAAAATTTTTTATTAGTGATATCAAAGCCTGATTTTATAGAGAGAGAAGTTCAAAGAGGTAAAATAGTTTTCTTTATTTTTCAATAACATTTCACATTCGTTTTTAATTTTTCTTGATATAAAAGTGATCTACTCTTTGAGACGAATTCAACGGTATTCATTTTGTTGAAAACGATCGAAAAGTTAAAAAAATAAAAAATCACTAACCGCGTGAAATATAAGAACCCAAAGTTAGATGATACACGGGGTTCATGTGCAAGGACCGAGCATTATAAGCATCGATTGGGTATGATTTAAGTTTACCTGATCCGGTTCAACCTAGTCTAGACCCACTTTTCTTTAACCCAGATTTGATCCGGTCTAATCCTGAATCAACCCAGTCTGATTCAATCGTTATTGACCCAGTTCATTAATCCTAATCTAATCAAGCCATCCGATTTGAACTATTCCCGGTTTGGTTGAATTGTTTGAACTTCTCAACCCCGGTTTAAGACCTAAATCAACTCCAATTAAATCAAAATTTGGTACTCTAAGATTTTTTGGCATGCCAGATTGACGTGTGACCTTAAAATTTTGATTTGAGAACTTAAAAGTCAAAAATTTATGGAGGAACAAGGATATAACATAAAAAAAATATTAATTTTGGACTATTTCGACTTATCAACACATCGAAGAATGATTAGTTTTACTATTCTTGATTTGTATGTACAAGAAATAGATACTTCAAGACAAATTCAAGGGTTAAAACCACTACAACTTACAAAGATACTTAAAACTTCAAAGACCGTATATATATGACAATTGTTTTAAGAAAAATGGAACATTTTAGCTTTTGAGTAAAGTAGAGAGAAAAATCTTAAGAAATTGTATTTGCGGTCACATATAAACGAATATAAGATTAGGTTATTTTAACCTAATCTACTGTGAGTTAAAAGTTTAAACTGTTTTATTTATTTATTTGTATTATTTTCTATATATTATGGCTAGTAAAAGTACTTTAAATTTAATAAAGATAAAAATGTTAAATAATATTGATTATAATATATGAAAAATAAGAATATCATATTTAATGACACATGACAAAATATTATATGTTACTAAAAAAGAAAAATTCACGGAAACTAAAGCTTTAGAAAAATGGGAAGAAGATAATGAATTAACTAAGGATATGATTCTTAGTAATATGTAAGATGATTTAATTCTTTTATATAAAGGTTATAATACTACTAAAGAAATTATCGATATATTAGATAGCAAATATGGGACAAAATCTGATACATATATACAATTAAGATTAGTTGAATTTAATAATCTTCGTATAAATGAGAATAACAATATAGTAGATCATATTATAAAGATGAAATTGCTTGCAAAAAATCTTTCAAATGTTGGTCATAAAATTTTTGATAAAATACAGGTGTTAGTTCTTTTGAATAGTCTGTCAAGAGCATAGGATCGTATTATAACTTCAATAACATATGACAAACTGATTTATCCATGATAATATTGTCTTCAATATTGGCAGTTAAAGAGGTTAAGATAAATAGAAGGAAGGAGGAGAATCACTTCAACAATCTTCTCTTTGTAGAAAGTACTCAAAGTGAAAAAGGAAAGCCACCAGAGAAAACTTCCAAGTGAAAGAAGAGATTGTGGAAGTCTAGAAAAAAAAAAAAGCATAAGAAAATTAGTGCTTTATATGTGGAAATACTAGTCATTTCAAAGCTCAGTATCCAAAATGCAAGAATAAGACAAAAAAACAAGAAAGAGATTGTTTTAACTGTTTTAGAGGCACTCATTGTTGAATTACAAGATCAATGATGGATGGATTTTAGTGCTACTAGATATGTGAGCAATGAAAAAGTTAATTTGTTACTTAAAGAAAAAGCACTAGGAAAACATTGGTTATACATAGATAATAATATCTATATTGATGTTTAAGGAATAGAGAATTATAAAATTTCATCTATAGACATCACCATCATTTTGAAGATGTGTTATATGCTCCATCTATGAGAAGAAATTTGATCTCTATATTTGTTTTAAAGAAATAAGGGATTTGAGATTAAATTTAAATCAGTATTTATAACCATAAGAAAAATGATCTTGTATTGTTAAAGGATAAAAGAATGAATGATATGTACTTAGTTGATTCTATAATGAATAAAAATTCTTCTGTTGATATATCATATGTTAAATTTCATTGATGCTTTACTTTGGCACTTAAGATTAGGTTACATAAATATAAACAAAATTCTAAGAATATATAATAAAAGAATGCTTTTGCAAATGAATATGGATAACTTTGACATGTATGATTATGTATTAAAGGAAAAATAATGAGAAAACCCTTTTTGAATCATTGGAAATCCTCAAATTTACTTGAAGTAATGCATTCAAATTTTTATAGATCTATAAATATAAAAACATATAGAGGTATAGAATATTTTATAACTTTTATTTATTTAGATATAGCCATGTATATTTTCTAAAGCATAAATTAGAAGCTTTGATAAAATTCAAAGAATATAAAAAGAAAGTAAAAACTCAATTGGGTCACTCGATCAAAGTTTTAAATAGTAATTGAGGTAAAGAATATTAAGTTTTTGATGATTTTTGCAAAGATAATGGTATAAAATATATATGTACAATGCCTTATAGTTCACAACAAAATAATATAACAAAAAGAAGAAATCGAATTTTATAAGATATGATAAGATCGCTGATGTTTTACTTGAAAATGTCTTTATATTTTTGGAAAGAAGTATTATCCACAGCAATATATATCTTAAATAGAGTTAACACAAAATTTAAATTATTAACTCCATATAAGTTATCAATGGAAACAAAACCTAATTTAACAGGGCTAAAAGTTTAGGGATGCAAAGTCCATGTTCTTATTCCTAAGCGTTTAAGAGATAAGATTAGTACCAAAATATGAAAATTTAAATTTATTGGTTATATTAAAAATAGGAGTGATTATTGATTTTACCATCCTAAAAGAGATATTATAAAAAGTAGAAATACTTTGTTTATGAAAATCATAGAAAAAGTAATCTCTAGTCAATAACTTGAGCTTTTAATGAAAATAACAATTCTACCACTTTACATAACTTACCAATAATACTAATATAGACAATGAAGATACTGTTGATCCTATCACTTTTATACAATCAAGTGAAGATACACAAGCCAATGAAAAAAAAGAAGAAAATGGGAGCTTTCTTAGTGGTTGAAAGATCATTATATATTTACCATTGATGAAAAAAATCAACGAAGTAATGCTCTCAAAACTTATAGCAATACTATGAGACCATTTGATTCCAAAGAATAACAATTAGCCATGAAAGATGAGTTAAAATCTATTAAGAAGAATAAAGTTTAGGAATTAGTTGATTTACTAAAAAAAAGAAAGGCACTGATTGTAAATAAGTACTGAAGAAAAAGTTAAAGGTTAATGAAAGTCTAGATAGGTATAAGACTAGATTGGTAACTAAAGGCTATACTCAAAAGTTTGGAATAAACTTTATTGATACTCATTCACCAGTTACTAAATTCACATCTATTTGAATTATTATGGCAATTATTGTAAGATTAGATATTGAATTGTATCAATTAGATGTGAAGAGTGTATTTTTAAATGGTGACTTAAAGAAAGATATTTATATGTCACAACCAGAGGGTTTTTTTGATTAAAAGATATGAAGATAAAGTCTATAAATTGAAGAAGTTTTTGTATGAACTTAAATAGTCATCTAGACAATGATATTTAATATTCCATTAGGCAATCCTAAATTTGGGATATAAAATGAATCTTTCGGATCATTGTGTTTACAATTGATAATGTGAAGATAAAATATCTATACTCTTATTATATGTGGATAATATTTTATTCACCAGTAATAGCATGGATATGATTAATGAAACAAATCATATCTTGGTACAAAGTTCGATATGAAAAGACATGGGTAAAACATCTTGTGTTCTAAGAATTAAAATTATTAGAGATAGAAAATAAAAGATTCTATATCTAGATCAAGAAAATTATCTAGAGAAAATATTTAAATAGTTTAACATGGAGAGTTGTAAATCAATTAGTATACCCATATACAAGTCAACTATTTTAAACAAATATTTATGTCCTCAAAATAAAAGCAAACTAGAATAAATATATAAAGTATCTCATGCACAAGCTATTAGAAGTCTGATGCATACAGTGGGAATGGTAAGTAGATATCAGTCAAATTTAGGAAAAGAACAATGACAAGCAGTTAAGAGGATCATAAGATATTTGAAAAAACCAAAGGTGTGAAACTCTGTTTTGATTTGCATGATTTAACACTTGTTGGATATTATAATATAAATTTTATAGGTAATTCAGATAATAGAAAATCAATAAGTGGTAATGTGTTTTTATATGGTGGAATAATAATTTCTTAGTTAAATAAGAAATAAGGTTGTGTTATAAAATCTATCATAGAGATATAATATATATCATGTAGTACCACGATAAGTATAGTTGTATGATTAAAAGGTTTATTGATAATTTACAATTAAATTTATCTAAAGAATTTGTTAATATATTCTGTGATAATAAGTCTGCCATCTATTTGATTAAAAGTGGAGAAAATAGTTTAAAAGAAAAAACATAATGATCTAAATTATCATTATATTCTAGATATAATGGAAATGATTGAAATTAAAGTCGACTATATCTCCTCGGAAGAGATGACAGCTAATTTTACGATCAAGGGATTGTCTTTAGAGAAATTCAAAGAGCATACAACTACTATAGATTGGAGAATCATCTATATATGTAGTTAACATGCGGAAGGATATTATTTGTAAGTATTAAGGACGCTTAAAAAAATAATGACACAACTCTATCTGATTCATTATAAATATTGGTCGGAGAAAAGATAGAAGACACTATAGTGAGATTAATAAGGATTACAATAAATCATCTTAGATGTAAAATTCGTATTAGATACCAAGATAAATTTATATAATATCGAATGCTTAGTGTATAAATCGCCTTAGAAACTAAGTATGAATAGTATTTTTTTTTTTAGTTTCAGTTGTGATATCATTCTACTTTTGTAAATTGTGCGTACCTAATATTTGTGATTTAGTTATGGTATGATAATGATGATTAGTTATACTCACAGAATATTCAATTATCGAAAGTAAATCTAAATACTTTGATCAAATAGGAGATTATTAATAATGATCAAAAGGTCACATGTGGAGGGACATGGTTATTCAGATGAAAGGATACAATTGTTTAAATTAACAATTGTGTCCAAACGACAATGTAACTGCTTTTGAACAATTGTGTCCAAACAATATCATACAACTATCCAATGTAACTGTTATTTATAAAAGTATAATTGCTTAATATAACTATCATTTATAAAAATTATAAATAGACAATAAAAGACATACATTAAAGTATTCAAAATATTTAAGAATCTTTATATTTTTTATAAAGAGAAAATCAAAAAAATTCTTCAAGTTTCTTATTGAATTATTTTGTCTTTAAGTTTTGGACATTTTTACATACAACTATTAGTCTTATAATGATGTTAAAAATTTTCTATTAAATTTAAATTTAAAGAAAAAAATCATATTTTAATAAAATGTTATACCTAATAATATTTATTATTTTAATAAATTATTAATTTATGATATGAATGGAACCACAAAAATATATAAGAATTTTTTAAAAAATATTATCTTTTAATTTATTAAAATTATAATTCAGTCCATATATTCAAGTTGGAACCTTAAAAAAAAGTATGTAATAGAAGATATATTATAATTTCAAATAAACTTTTAATAAGTTTTACAATTAATTAAAATTATTTTTTGTATTAAAATATATTGATTTTGTAATTTTGGTATATTTAATATTGAAATACTTTAACTTTAAAGTTATATGAAATATATTACTGAATATTATTAGATGTTAATGATAATAAAAAAATAATTTTTACTAAACTCTTTAATGATTATATTTTCAATGAATTTTTATTTCACTGTAAAAGTATAATATTTAATTTTTTAATTTTTTTTAATCTGTGGTGATGTGTCTTATATTTACTGTAATTTATGAACTCTCAATTTTAAATATATCCTAAAATAAGATAAGTTGGTGAAGACATGGTTTGTAACTTGTAATTGTTACCATAAAGACTTTATTTTCTTCATTTTTATTTAAAATTTGTCAGGTGAAAATATCTTTTTATCTTTCTAGATTTTCTCCTTTTTTTTCTTTCGGAAAAAAAAAAAATCCCGAAAAACACGCCATAAAATAATTAGGGTGCTTCGAGCTTCGATGCTATGGGTGTGTCGTTGGCGATCGTCTAAACGATGGAGTTTGGGATTTCCGACGATATGTTGGGCACTGTCGTTCCCATTTTAGTGTACTGGTTATATTCAGGATTGTACGTGGTTCTAGGATTCTTTGATAGACTTGAAAATTATAGGTTGCATTCGAGAAAAGATGAGGACGAGAAGAATCTAGTATCTAAAGCAAAGGTTGTCAAAAGCGTGCTTCTTCAGCAAATTTTGCAGGCTATTGTTGCAATTTTCTTGTTTTTGGTATTTTCTTTTAATGTTTCTAATTTCGTTTCTGTAAAGGATTGTGAATTTTTTTTAGAAAAAATATTTTTACGTTGACTTTTGAATCGTTTATTGATCTGGCATTTTAGGTTTTAGCAATGTCTGATTTAAGTCTTCAATTCGCTTATAGTTAAGTATATGTTAAAGATTGAATTTTTATTAAAATTTGCTAGATGTAGCAGTTGAAGAATGCTTTGTTTTGTTCTTGGACTTATTTGTTAGATTGTGGGGAATATGCATGTGTGTTGGTTTCATGTAGTTTGCTTGATTTGTTCTGGCTAGTTATCATTTCTAATTTTGCGAATTCATATCCTATCCTTTCAACTTGTGCATCCTTGTATGAAACCTATGAGGATGGGTTTTGTGTAGTTATGTATTTGCATTAATTGTTATGTCACCTTTTAGTAAGTGTTAGACTTTAGATATGTAATGTTCTTTTTGCATTTATTAATATTGCTATTCATTGGATGTGAAGCCTGAAAAAATACATAGGAGTAACTGTGCTAGTTTGATTCTTATGGAATTGGCGAGTTAAGTTTTGTGCATTCAGCTCAATTTCTATTTTTGGTGATGCTTTAATTAATATACGCAGGATTTTTCAGATCTTAACCATCTGATTGATGGTAAATTGATACTGTGGATTGTATTACTTATAAGGAAATTTTGAACTTCTTTATTTGGCATAATAACGTGTTGTTAGCTGTGTGCTATTTTCTGTGTTTATGCACTTTCATCATCTTTCTCTTGCTACTGTTTTTGTTTGATATTGATGTATGTTGCGCCAATGAATATCTAAATATCTTGGCATCACATGTATTGCATCTATTTTTTTTTATATATATTGGAAAATCTTAATCTACCGAATCGGGGATAGGTACCAGCCGAACTAGTCTGTCATTATGTCAGGATGGGCAATTCAGATAAAACCCACGATCTTATCCCCTTGGCGCTTCAATAGAGTGACATCCCCAGGATTTGAACTTGGGACTCATTAGGAGTTCAGGTCCTTTCCACTGGACTAAGCCTTAGGGAGGTTGTACTGCATCCATTATTGCTCAAATTTATGGTGGACTCTTGTTTTTTGCATAGGTAACAAGAAATGATACAAACGAAGTGAATCATCAACGGGCTTCTCTAATTGTTTTGGCTAGGTAGTTTATTATAGCAATGGTGGTTATGGATACATGGCAATATTTCATACACAGAGACATGTACCAGAACAAGTTTTTGTATCGACATATCCATTCTCTACATCACCGCCTGGTTGTCCCTTATGCATTTGGAGCTCTGTGCAATCATCCCATTGAGGGTTTTCTCCTTGACACAATTGGTGGAGCCTTATCTTTTCTCCTCTCCGGTATGTCTCCTCAAGTCTCCATCTTCTTCTTCTCCTTCACTACCATCAAAACAGTGGATGACCATTGTGGATTATGGCTTCCTGGAAACCTATTCCAAGTGTTCTTCAAGAACAACGCTGCATACCATGATGTTCACCATAAGCTTTACGGTAGCAAATACAACTTTGCCCAACCATTCTTTGTAATGTGGGATATAATTCTTGGAACCTATATGCCATATTCACTTGAGAAGAGAGCTGATGGAGGCTTTGAAGCTCGGCCTACAAAAGATTACAAGGATGACTGATCATTATGTTAGAACAATCAGTTGTGTACCTCCTGTATTAATTTTTAAAATTTTTTTCTTTTACTGATAAGCAACTGCCCTGTGATTTGTGAATACATGTATTGTTGTGTTTTCTATTTATTTTTGTTGATAGAAGTTAAATAATGAAGTGGAGTTGCAACGAAACTGAACCTATTGTGTGGAGTAACAATTTTGTTTTGAATTAGTATTTTAATTTCCTTTTACTCCTGCAATTTCCTATTGAGTATTGAATTAATAACTGATACCTGTATTAAGCAAAAAAGCGAAATTACAAAATCTTGCTTTTGCTTAATATCAAGAGTGTAACCATTCAAGTGTAATGTAAATATTTGTTTTTATATTTATCAATGATTTACGTATTTATTTCTTTGTGATATGGTGTCCAACCAAAGGTGTGGCATGAAATATAACAGTTTTGATTGTGTCATAAGATATCTTAAGTCAGTTATCTTAAATATACCTGTTCTTCTTTTTATTTAAATTTATCTCATAAAATATCTTTCTTTTGCCCTAATATTTTTATTAATGTGGTTAATTTAATATCTTAGTTGGAATTTCAAGGAGGGACCCGTGAGCCTTAATTCATCTTTTATTAGGCACAAACATACCCTAATATTTTTTGGGTTAGCAAATATTTGGCTGGCGATTAGATAATGATTTAGGGTTACAATTTTGGAGGGTTGTTGCCCATTTTCTTTCAACATTCCCTTTTTAGTAATTATCAGCTTATGTTATTAGAAGTTTCATTCAAGTTTTCCATCAAGGCAGTTGCCTAATTACTCAGCTTTAAATACCTCCAATCCAGGGTGGTCCCTGAAGAGAGGTTTCACAACCCTTATCTATAAAGCTTATATTATATCTCTAAATAGTTTCCCTTATGCATTGACATTTGTTCAATCAGACATTTTTAATTAGTTTTCCAGGAAAGTCCATTGATCTACAAAGTTTAACTTGTAACCACAAAAAAGTTTCTTCCAGCAATAAATTCCCGAAGAATTTTATTCCTTTTTTTGTCAGATCATTAATACATCCTTTGTGCTGCTATTATGACACTTATCTACCTTCCCTTTTCTGAGGATATATTGTCACATCCAATTATTCATATGGCTGGCCCTTTTGTTGTTTATCTCATGATCTTTCGAAATGGTCAGCTCATCAAAGTGATGGGAATAGGAATAGGAGAGAGAATCTCTACAGAAACTTTCTCATTAACTGTTATTTTTTGGTTGATTGTTGGCTATTTCAGATGATACCCGCCACTCATTTTAAGTCCTGTGACGAATCATCAATTTAAAGGATAATTTATGGTGCTTTTCCGATTAGTGCATTGAAAACTACAGCGCTGGAAATGAACAGAGCAACACAGCAACTAAGAACAATACCTAATTGAATTTGTCATTTTTTAATGCCTAATTAATCTGGAATCAATCTAAAATATCAAACTACCTTATTAAAACAATTTCATTTTTCTGATAATGAGAATTGTGATCATAACTTAATATTAATTTGTTCAGGATTTTGGTTATCTTTCAATACGAACAAGGATTGAAATGAAATAAAATGGTATATATGAAAGAATGGACCACCTTATGTACAAGGGCACCAAATTGCAATAGTCAGCTGCAACCTACACTCTTAACGTGGCGATTGATAGGTGTCGTTTTAATCAATGTTCTTCATGTAAGTCTCTTGGAAAGATTGAGATTATTACGAAATTTACCTGTATTCAGATCACCTAGTACCATTATTTTTAACTTCTCAGTTGGGTTGAATTATTTAGATTATTTTATTTACTAGTTCTGGAATTTTTGCTCAATTATTAAAGTTGGAACAAGTTTCTACAAACAAAAAGAAAGGAAACTTCTTCTATCTATTTTCAATCATAAGATGTAAAATGGAATAATTTCAATGAAATTACAGATACTACTAGCGAGGTACAAATTCACGATACTTAGTGGAAGAAATGAAACTGAGAGGAACTTCAACAGAGTGATTTTAAATCACTGAATGTATAGAAGATTAGAAGGACGTGGAGAGTGTGATCTGGGAAGCAAGCGGGTGGCAGCAAGAGTATGAGCCTGTTGCCTCTGCATGGAATCGAATCCGGTCAGTTTAGCCTCAGCTTGAAACCTTGGGATAGGTGTAAGGGAATCTGACATGTGACGCATCCGTGCGTCGTTATTTGCTGCCTTCTCATTTGTTATATAAGCATCTCCTGCAACCTTAACAGCCTTGTGGCTCTTGCAACCCAATGAAATACTAGGACGCCGCTTTGGTAACTCTGTGATGATTGTAGATTTGGCATTTGACGCTACTGAAAATGTTTTCACTGGACTTGTTGCCGTGGTTGGTTGCCTTAGTTCTTCATAATCTGACATCACTGAGAAATCTGCAGCACTGGCCGTGACTATACTCCATTCAATGCTAGCTTCACTTGGTGCATAACAAGCTGTTGGAGTCGTGCAATCAGATATAGCATCTGATCCTTGCCTTGCAAGGAAAGGATTGGCTTTCCCTGTGAGACTTTCTATCTCAAACAGGTCTGAGCTTGCATCACTCGCAGCATCGTTATAGCTTTCGCCACCAGGAGTTGCTGAATAGTCAAATTTCTCAAGTCTTGGATTTGTATCCAAGGACAACATTGATAGCCTCTTCTCAAGGCTTGAAGACTTGTTTCTCTTATCCCACCCAGAGCAACCAAACACCTCTAGTGACATCCTTGGCTTTATTTCTTGTTCTTCTTCTGCAGAGTGTATTCTGATGGGAAGGTTTTCTGTCCTGGAACTCATAGTTGGAAAACTGAAACAGTTTTCTCTGTTCAACCCAAGATCTTCTTTGGCCAAACCTGCAGATTCATCAATTTGAACTGCGTCAATAGGCTGACTAGGTTTGATGGGTTCTTTTGTGATTGCTCTGCCTTGAACTAGATTGCAATTAGAACTTTTCTTGAAACTGGTCTCACCAACATGTTCATTATCATTAATATCAACAGATTCTTTGTCAGAACAAGAGCATTTGCATCTAAGACCAGCAAAAAAACTCTTCACTTGTACCTTGTTTGTCTGTTTCCGAGATGGATTCCTCAGAACTCTCTGCAATAACGCCCTTTGGCTGTTCCAACTTGACTCCGAATGAACACTAGGAGTTCCAGGCTGAATTTTAGGTTTCACTGAAGCTACTTTGATTTCTTCATCTTTAATGCATTCATGTTTCCTTGTACTGACTTTGGTGAGTCTTGGACTATCATCCATGGCCCCATTGAAGTATTTCTCAGCACTAAATACTCCAATTTCTTCATCTTCTTCTTTCTTCTTACCCAAGTAATGTTGCTTCTTTTGGGAAGCAAGATTAGGACTCATCTTTTGACCCGACTCTGCAAGTTTACGTACAAAGTTCTCTTCAGCACCATTCAAGTACGAAGAAAAGGAAGCATCACGTAGGTTGTTATCATTGCTCTCGTAGGACAAAGTATGTGAAAGGCTAGATTTGCAGGTTGATGTTACGGTAATCATAGCCATTGGATTTCAATTTGGAAAATTTTCCTGTAGAAAAACAAAGCAAGTGGATATAAAGATCAAGAATTTGTTTGTAGAGATGCAAGAAACTTGAATAGGAAGCGCTAAATTACAAAAAAAAAAATTGACAAAGACCCAACGATAGAAATTTTGGAACTACAACAGAAGAATAATGAAAAACAATACTAGGGGGTGTTAAAAGCTTGGGAGAATATAGTAGTAGTACCTTGTTTTAGGGACAATTAGAATTTGGACGCCTCAGGTGTCCCCTGATCTACTCAACTGAAAGACACACAACATGAGCAAGCTCCAAAGCAATCAAAATGCTGAAATTAACCACAAGGAAGACGGAAGAAAGAGAGGAAACTAGGCTGCTTGGGTTATTGAGAATTCGTCCTATAAGTAGGCTTGTGAGTTGTAACATATGGTAGATGTTAAAAAGAGTAGGCCCTTATGCTTGTGGCCAAACCGATAATTTCTCTCATCAGAGCAAACAGTGCTACAAGCTCCTTGACATTATGCGGCAGCCATCCGTTTATTAATATATCCAAACACATGGTAGTGGTTATTTTTCTCATGTATAGTTTCGTATGAGATCATATTGTTAAGAATTCAATATATCCTACACATGGAGGGCCAGGATCATGTTGATCAGTAGAATATTGATATATCAGATGATGTTACACCATGTCAATTTATCGGATAGACATTCTTTTCACAAACTCATGAAATTATGAATAAGATCTATCAGCGCTCGTCTTCCATGTCAAAAAACTTTTACAGCACCAATAATTCATTTTGACTTTTTAAGTTTTATGCTTCAGGTTCACATGGGGTGTTAACTTGACACTTGTATGCTTCAAGTTAACATGTGCACCTAATCTATCAAATGTTGTTGGATAAATTAGCACCGAGAAGCTTAGAACCAAAATTGCAGTAACATGTAACATGCAACACGTTTAATCTTTGCTTGTTTGTGGCAAAAGATGGTTCATTTCTATCATAATAGACCCAACTTGCTTCATGTTCATATCATCTTAAATCAAATCAAAAGGATATGAGGTCAGAAATTGAAAATGTATACATCCTACTTCAGAACCTGGTGCCCAGCTGACCAATACAATTGAGGGATAATATAACAATCCGCTATAAATCACAAACTATGACATGGATAATAAATTTTCCAAACTCGAAGAAATGTAGTCCACATATAAATTTGACCCATTAGAAACGATGCCCTACCATCACCAGCAGACAGTCGCAAACCGTACGGTCAATAAAGACAAGGTTATTATATAACTTCAGTGTGGACAAGCGATATAGCAAATGAAAATAAAATTAAAATTAAATATCCAAGTGGTTAATGAATTATAAGAGGACAAATTTTGTATTGTCCCACGTCCGATTGAGCTTATAGAGCGGCCGTTGATATTATACACGGATCAGCACTGCTACTGCCGAGCACAGTAACACTAGCTTGAGGACAAGTGGGGCATCAAGGTAGCTAGAACATACCGGCTTTTCCGGGTAGGACCAGCGGGGGATCAATGTTGGTTCGTCCAATCCAAAATGAGAGTTGAGCTCGAGTCGCTTGAGCGGACGCTTGGGCTTCAAAGTTCCTAGACTGGAGGGTAATCAGGCGGCTTTCGCAGAGCAGCGATAACCTTCCCCTCTTTTCAGTGCATCGATAATGGGCGGACTGCTAAGGGGTCCAACATCGCCTGGAAAGCATGCTTCCTTGGACAATCACTTTTCTCTTTGTTCTATTTTTGTTCTTTGAACCCAATGGTATTTTTTGGTCTATGATCTGGGAAATTGTTCGCGTGAATACTTTATGTTTTTTAAGTATGGGTATATAATATGCTACAAACTAGATGATATAACATATCTATTAATATTACAAGGTCAATATTAATACGGACCAAAGGATGGTTAATTGAACGTCAACCCTCAAAATTGCTCTGCATGAAATTATGTCAATTGACGTCAACACCTTTGAACACAGCTCGTATGTCAGAACCATCAACCATATCATAATACCAACTTTTTTAATTTGTCGTTCGGCATCATGGGTTTTTATTTATTTAGGTAAGAGACTTTTAGATCCTAAAACTGAGTAAAAAGGATATTCTAATTTTATTAAATAAAAAATATTTATTTTTATTTATCAAAAATTTTTTATTTTAATTTTTTTAGTGTTAGGCTATAAAAATTAATCCTGCTATCATATTAGATCTTGAATTTTAAAATTATCAATATAATTATATTAAAAAACATCAACAACCAACAATTAAGAATAAATTTTTTTTTTTAATTTAATAAAATTAAAATATTCTTTCTACTTAACTTTAGTAGCCTAAATATCCTTTTTACTTTATAGATTGATTCATACTTACTATATAATATGGTAACAGCACAAGCAACCTGGGACATTCAAAAGCAAAAATTCTCAACGAAATTGGATAACATGAGATTTGTGATTTGATATTGAATTTAGAGATGGACTTAGAGATGGCAAAAAAAAAAACCAGACCCAGCCCGGCCCACAGAAAATCCAGGTGGTCTGGGTGCGAGTTAACCCAACTCATAGATAAAAAAAATTAAATACGATTTTCAATTTTTAATATTTGTATGGAGTGCGAGGACTTCATTTAATTCAGAAAACCCAATCTTGACATTCGAATTTTCTCTGTTAACCGCCATTAATCACTGTCAAAAAAATTTTTCAATATTATTTTACATCAAATTTAATATAATTAAAATACTTGTTCAATTTGTCATACAATAATACTATGATAATTGCCATAAAATTAATTGTTTTTGTAAACTTGAAATTAAAATTTTCACCAAATTTTAATCCGGATAGGAAGTTTCTTTATTTCATCTAGGTCCGGATTGGGAATGGCAAAACCCAGCCCGAACCCGGGATTTTACCACCCTCAGTTGCCTTACTATCATCAACTTGTTACGAACACAAATCCTACAATTCCCATCGAAACCCCCTTTTAGCATAAATTCAGCATGACTTGACTATTGCACCAGTAAAACATTCTCGCTGTTGACGCAAGAATACCACCCTGATATCAACATGAAAACTCATGAACATTACCGGTTATATAAACAGCCAAGTAGAATATAGTTTCAGCAAGCAACTGAATTTAGATAATCAATCCCACTTTACAGAGCAGTTCATGCTATACTTCTTAAATCCATATCCATAGAATTAATGAAACAAAATGTTGCAAAAACTTAAGCTCATTCTGATCACTAACACACATTTTAATTACAAATGTAATGTTTCTTAACCCCTTTTATTGGTGGGGAACGCGTCTCGTTTATATCCTTTTTTTAGCTTGCTCATTCACCGTGGCCACACACAAATTATATTTTACACGACCTGAAGTGAATAAGTGGCCGCATCAAACAACTTCCTGGGGTTGAGTTGCGTTATGGTTAGATCCTGATGCTATGGTAAATTGCAGACCCCTCCGTTGTCCGGATTGTAGCACAAATGCAACTTGTGTGGCGGCCAATGCAGCAGCCTCCTGTTCCACCAAATAGGGTGCTAACTTCAGCATACAATACCAATCAGAATGGAAAAAATTACTCTTGTTGCTAGTTATATTTTATTATTTTTACCTTGGTTTATCCCCATCTTGGTTGAGGTACTTAAATGTTACTTGGCGATTAGCGTATGCCCAAAAGTTTTTTAGTGATGTTTATTACAAAAGTAAAATGATTTCCACAGTTGAAGCCAATGTTGGAAAGAATCCGATCAGCCAATGAAGAGGCAAGAATCATGAGACACTAACCTGACTTTGCCTTCGACGTTGCAAAATATTGATTGCCCAAGCCATGATGTAGCATGGCAAAAGAAATCCAGCAGCCCGAAGCAAGAAAAGCTGAACAGCATCAACAAGTTAATGAGCTATGTTTTAACTAAAAAACAACCCGATCACCAATACTGCTGAATACCATAGTGGAAGCAAGGGGATAATATGAAAGACCAAATTCTTCTTACAGAGAAAAAAGTAGAAATATCATCTTCTCCATCAGCATCTGGGATTGCCAATGCATGTCGCAAGAGCAAAAGGGCCATTAACTGTCAAGCAAAGTTGATTAAGCTTATAATCAAGTCTTGATTTCATAAAAACATGCCTAATAGCCAATTTCCTACCACCATTGTAAAACTATTAATTTTTCTTCTGTATATGAAGTCATTTTCCATCAAATATTATCCTTATATATGGTGTTAAATCAGCACTTAACAAAAGTAACTTTTACCATACATATGAAAAATGAATTCGGGCTTTTGTATATAGAGTTCTAGAAGGTTGGAGAGTTAAAGCTTACAATTAGAGCAGCAGAACGGCAAAATGCAGCTCCACTGGCATTTGAAGATTCATTTTCGTCATATTCAGCTTCCAAAAAGTGACGTTCTGCCTCTGCAATGGCCAAGAGGCGAGGATCATGCAAGTCCAAAGGGGTGCCAGAGATTGTCCAACCTCCACTAGAAACAAGAATCAATAAAAATGACACTGTTAGAACATTCTGACTATACTAATTCCAAATGAATGTACTATATTACTAACTCTAGTGCGCATCTAGATCAATTTTGCTAGACCACATCAAATTTGGTAAATCAAATATATATTTGCTGAATTTCAACAAGAAATATCAACTACAAAATAGAAAAATCACATATATGAAGAAACTTTTCATTACCCAATTTCAATAGCAGTATCTTCCAAATGAGGTGGAGTTGGAGCAATATAATTTGGTTCATATTGCTATACACACATAAAAAAGACGAAATCAGAAGACAAGTTTCATTTGATATAATTTATTTGAGAATGAATAAGTCATGCAATGTACTCATACATTCACATCTGGTTTGCTCTAAACCATGGTCGTACAAAACAGATAAAAAGAAATAAATAAAGGCAATGTGCATGGAACTTATTGATCATATTAGCTTAATCATAATCCATTCAAAGTCCCTGGACACAGAAAAGTTAGAGTGTTGATGCCATACATTGCACCACATCCTCGAAATCAAATCAAGTATAATGCTGTTAGTTGCTTATTTTTGATGCTATGCATACTGACAATGTATGTAATATAACAAAAGGATGTTGAAATTCAAGTGGCCGACGTAACAAAATACAACGTTGAAAGCATGCCTGCGACATAGGATACAATATAACAATAACACAACCAACACCAATGAACATACCTGATGGCATATCTCACAATTTATATCTCCTTTCTCATTGCACCAATGTTGAACACACTTTCTATGAGCAAACTGGACAAAACATAGAACTTATGAATAAACACTGGAAACATATAGAACCAGGGGAACAATTGATATTCATATGTTATATATATGTAACCGTTTCCCTTTCCACAGGCTGGGCAAGATTTGATGAGAATCCCATTCACCCCTTTACAATAAATTTATTGTCTACAAATTTGTAGGAAAATTCACCAAGAGCACAGCATAAAATGAATCAATGAAACAACTGACAAATGATTTAATCCCAAATAACAGAATTCTATGATTCATTCGAACAAAATATATCACACGCATATTTGCGCTGCCATGCACCTATAAAATTTCATAAGCTTGACCAAAATGTTTTTTTTTTTTCTAAAAAAAAATGGAAAACTCAAAATGTTAAAAAGGGGGAAGGAAAATCAAAAGCTGCACAAATTTTCCGACAATAAGAGAGACTCTCTCGTTTGCAATTCGATTCCACACATCCAAAACTAACCCATTGAAGACCAAAGCATACAAATCACTAAAGAATCACAGAATCCAATAAAAGCATCAAAACATTAAAAACAAATATACCTTGAGACTGCCACTACAAGCACAGGGTGTCTCCAAATTATTGATAGAATCCTCCTCCTGGCAAATGCGACATTCACCCACCTGAAGTAACGGCTTATTCTCTCCCATTTCTTCATCTCCCGCATATTCCGCCGAACAAGATGGGCCCGCTTCATTTTCCGATTCACCAGCTCTGCGAATTGGCTCAATCGCCCCTTCACCTTTCTCTTGTAGGCTCTCCGGCTTCGTCAAGCGGTCAACGTACAAAACCACGTGATCACTCATTTTCTTTGCTCTCTCTGTCTTTTTTAAAATCCTCTACAAGAAAAAACAAAAACCATCTACAAATTTAAAAAATCCCAAAAAACAATAAAAAAATGAACACAACGAAAAAAGTTGACAAAAGAACAATTTGAACAACTTTTGAAGAATAAACGAAAGCGGGGACAACGAGAAACCGAGAAACAACCGATCGCGCTGCTTGGCGCAGCGGATCGGAGGTTTCACAGAGAACAACAATGGGAGGGGAGTTCAGACAGAGAGACAGACAAAAATGGAACAACTTAAACGATGAAAAATAGAATCTTTAAACTATTTCTTACATGAGAAAATTTACTTCTATTTTTCGGTTGCTTGATGACAGCAGAAATGTAGGAACCCAAAAATAGATTCCAAATAACGACAAGACTGTAATTTTGTTCGTCGTATTGAAAAAGCGGCTTCAATCGAAGGATTTGGGAGTTGCCCCCACAAAAATAAGAAAAATGATATTTACAGCTCAGATTAAGCCTCCCATTTTACGATTACTGTCTGTCATACTCAATTCACGGGTTGGTTTCGATGAGTTACTTGCAATACAACAGCAAAACAATGGGTTTACATTGTCTGAGCATGATATAGTTTGAGGGTAGTTTTGTCATTTTAACGAGTTGTTTCGTTGGTTGCCGCGTAAATGACCCGTTCTTGTTTGGGTCCACATGCAAGAATTGGATATAGCTGGCATTTTATTTTTTTAATAAATTTATCAGAAATTTACGACAGCGTTTTTCGTTTTCTATTTCTTATTGGCCATTCGAGTCATCTTTTCGGTGATAAAAATGTTTATTTCTTTTTCGTTTTATTTACTATTTTTATTTTCAAAAAATTAAAAGAAAAAAACTTTAACTAGAATTTTGCCACGAGTTTATAATATTTTATTCAACAATTAATTGAAGATTGAAGATGAAGAGGTGATTTTTCCAATTGGAGTGTAGATGAAAACTCAAAAAATTATGTTTAAAAATGAATTCTTGAAATTAATATAAATTCTATAAATAAAAACATTTATAATCTTAATCTTTTTTATAAATTTATATTTTTTCCCACTAAATATCATTATTCTTGAATCAATTATTTCTCTTTCTCATACCTGTTTTGTTTGGATGTTTCTCCTTAAAGAAATATGCATATAAAAACACTTGGCATCATTTGAATTGGCTCAAACTTGATGTGAATTCAAATTATCAACCCTTCAATTCAACGCAATTTCCTTTGCCATTCCTATTTCCTAGAGGTAAGCAAATTTTGGAGTGATTGATACAATAGTGGGTTTCCTAGCAGTTTAATTATAGCTAATAAAATGTAATTTTCCTATAACCATGAGGCAAGCTATTACGTCATATCAACGTCTTTTATTCATTTCTATCTAATTTCCATTGTAAGTAGCAACAACTATCAGCTTTGACTAATTCTATTGTCTTGTTTCCAGATACAAAATGCCCATTTGAACGAAAACGTTAAAGATAAAGATAAACAGGGAAAAACATGAATCTATCTGGTCTTTAAATTAGTATGTCTTCCATTAACTCAAATGGGGTGACAGCGATAGCAGAATCCTATCAAAGATGATGGGGAAAAATGATTAAAAAGAGTACTATTTTTATATAGAACGCGTGATATAAAAAGTAATGTAATGATTTAGATTATGCAATAACACTAAATTTATAATTTATTATTATCTCACAACAATTTTAATAAAATGACAATATTTGAAAATCATATAAATAAAGTCTTAATATAACTAATTGAAAAGTCGTGAAAAGTAATTATGGAAATAGACTTAAAGCTGTGTCTATGTGT
Source organism: Trichilia minutiflora (assembly GCA_035590515.1). Taxonomy (NCBI): domain Eukaryota; kingdom Viridiplantae; phylum Streptophyta; class Magnoliopsida; order Sapindales; family Meliaceae; genus Trichilia; species Trichilia minutiflora. The sequence continues at coordinate 5,780,182 of JAVXUL010000012.1, read as the reverse complement.
TTTGAGAAGATTATTATGATAAAGCGTTCTTATAAACAAAGAAATATGGATGGTTGATTTATCTATTAACTTAGTCTTGGTATTAGCGTGCGAAATGGGTTTTTAAGAAGAAAATAAAAGAATGGCCATGGTATTAGAGTGAAAATAGGATTGTTAGAAAAACCACAACCAACCTTACTTGTTATTAACCTTGAATGCAATATCTAAATGGGAGATTTGGTTCATTTTTTTTATCTAAATTTTCAAAGTCATGAACAACAGCTACTAAGTAATAAATGGGAAATTTGGCAACACAACTCAATAAGAATCCATTGACATTAAAATTGATTGACCAAAAATACCCTCAAATTTCCAACAAAATCTCTATAGAATAATGACATTTATTGACCATGATCCGAAACTCAAGTAACATTCATTGATCACGAAATTTCTAGGTAACAAATAACAATGATGCAGTCCAAGGGGCCTAAATATATAAATAAGGAAATGATTCTTGTCTGTCGTGTGAAAAGAGATGTTTCCAGGGTGATTTCTTTCACTTTACTTTCTATGGTTAAATTAGAACGGATAGTCCTCACAGCAATTCACCTGTTTTACACCGGCAGCTGGTAGAAACAGATGAATTGCCATCAACAAGGATCTCTTTATTGGGATATTTTATATTATATATTTTGTGATGAAGGTCGTGAATTATGCTGGCATATATCAGAAAAAGAATAAGAAAATCGTTATATCGTGCATCTTATAGAATAACTAAAGATTGGAAGCAAGTGAAACGTCATGACCCACGTACAATGACCTCTTTACGAGTATGATTTGGATTCTCTGTAATGCCAGGAATAAGATTTGCCATATTTTTGCTTATTTTTCTCCTACCAGACTTGGGTGACTGCCATCAATTCTTTATAGCCAAATTGGAACGGAGATGGCATCTCCATCTCCATACCATTGATGACGCAGCTCCATTGTTGATGATGGTGAGTCTCAATAAACCAAAACAACCGTGAGAGAAAACATATCAGCAATATGATTTCCACGACAAAAAGAGTCAGCAATATCATCGTGGGAACCCTTGCTTGCACATTGTATGATTCCTCGGGTTCAATCACCATGACCGACTTCTTACCGTCTGGCTAAATGAGAAAGCATGAAGTACAATAAATTGATATTTTTTTCTTCCAAACAAATACAAACTGGGAATCTAAAAACATAATCTCCTACAACTAATTCCCACAAAAAATATTACAACCATATTCTGTGTTGAAACCCCAAAATATATAATCTCACATTCCTCATAGCAGAATCAACCTTCAGTGTGTGTATTTGGCAGCAAAAGGAGAAAGCATACAATCTAATTGGGTTATAATTACATGGCACTCTGCTCTCCTGATCTGCAAAATCAGTAGGATTGATTTCACTCTTCTCTATAATGCTATCATCTATGAACACGACTAACTATATATCGCCCTTTTTCTAGATCATAAATTGTCTTTAACCGGGGTTTCCTCCATTTTGATATAGACCAGGCTATAAACATAAACATGATTAAAATGGCAATCAGAGAGAACAATGAGGGGGAGTCATCACTGATAATGGTGGCAATCCAGCTCGGGTGCTGTACATCCAAGTCAGCCGTGCTTTTCAAAATGAAAGCTCCCAATGCCCAATCAAGGGGGATATTTTCCACCTGATTAGCATAACCAATTCTGCTCAAAAGTAATTCCCGTCAATGACTGGAAGAAAAAAATCAAAACTATCCACATACTGATCTAAGATATAAAGTACTTAACATTAGCTAGGCCATTTTATGACAGATGCATACAATTTCATTTACTGAGAACTACCATAATTGACAATTGATCAAAATGGTTCATGATACCTAAATTGAAGAAGAAAGATGCTCTACTTAACAAGTAAGCTGCAAAAATTTATACCTTTCATCACTCAAAGCAATTCCAAGACTGTCATGGAGTAAAGCCACAATATACGCTGAAGAGAAACAATAGCGCAACAGATCTTCATCATCAAGTGACTGGTATTTCTTTCTCAACTTTGACCAATCCTCTCCACAGAATTGTTCTCCAGCCATCAGCAGTTCAGATAGAAATGCCCTTTGGCGTAACCCAAAGAACTGTGCAAGCGGTAATAGGAAAAAGCATAGACCAAAAGGCTTAAGAAATCATGTAAAAGGTGAAAGTAAGCCTAAGTATGCGGTATAGAATCATAGAGACGCTTAATCCTTCTTCGAAAGGGTTCCGTACAAGGATATTTGAAGTCAGAAGTCAAATGAAGCAAAAAATAAGAAAAAAGTTCACAAAGCAAAATGAGAGACAAATACCTTTGATGTATGGAAGAAATTTTCCGTGGCCAAAAATTTTCCTTGCAGCTTAGGCATGAAAGTTGATCCCAAATAGCAGCTTTTATAGGAACATTTCTCTGCAGTTCATAGAATAAGATAGTCATTACTGCTGTTGAAAAGAAACCTTATGTATTGTCGTTCTAGAGTTCAAACCTTTTCCTTTCTGTAAGAGCACTAATGCAGCAGATCTGCATTCTGAAAAGTTACCCCCAGCTTGAAGAGTGGACAATTTATCCCTTGCAGCCAAGGAACCAGGAAAGGGCTTCCCCGACTCTATATGATGTATATACCCTTTAGGAGAACAAGGATCTGTATAAATTCCCTTCTGCAGAGACTCTGCAGCTGAATTAATACAAGTAACATATAAGCAACAAAAGAATATCACATTTCATAGAAACCAGAAATTACATGATGATTGTCCATTCTAACTATATTAGGGGTATGATTTAGAACACAAGAAAACATTCTATCTAATAGTAAGCACATTGCGAGTTAAAGATGAGGGAAAAATAAGATGCCAAACCATAGTGGCTCGTCTAATCAGGCCAGCTTCCTTGTAATGGCCTAATGGCAAAAGCTGCTAAATGAAGTAAGCAGTCAAGCAAAATCTTCAAACCTTCTCGTTTTTATATTAGTGTTGACAGTTGACACATATATAAAGTGGTGACATATTTCCTCTAGATGACAGAAAGATCTGTTATCAGGACAACATCACAAGAATCCAAAAGATAACATAATGCAGTTCAGCATATACAATTTTAAGAATCGGATTACCATGAGCATTTAAGAATCTAAGTTCAAGACAGGGTATAAAGTTTAAACAACTTCTCAGTAAAGTTCAAATCTACAAAATCCATGCAGAAACTTAAGGCAAGTGTAGCTACCTGTGCTAAAATCTCCTGAAGCGAGTGATTCCCTCAATGATTCAAATGCAACATTCTGCAAAATGAAGCAGGTTACAAATTGATAAATGACATTCAAACAACTTAGGAAGTAATGGCTTACTTCAAAAACTTCAAAGAGATGCAATTTTCCATGTACAAATTGAAACTATATAAAAACATTTAAGCTTATCAGTGTGGCGGTAAAGGCTTGAGTGCAAGGCCATTTGCATGCCAACCCACCAATATCTAACCATCATTACAAGTCAGCCAAAAACAGAAAAGACAAGGAGAATAAATAACAATAAACAAAATACAATAACTCTGGGGACGTTTCACGTCTACATAACTAAGTTCATTGCCCCCAACCATATAACAGCAGTAGAGAAAATGAGAATGATACAGCCAAAAGAATATAAGTAAATAGGTGACAGTTACCTGGCCGAAATGAAGAAAACTATGGCTGTAGAGATTGTAATTGAAATTTCCAAATTTAATAGCATGTGAAAACTCTGGAGGCAAAGGCTCATTCGAAACTAAGGTTACCTGAAAGAAAAGCACAACAGCTATTCTAATCAAATTGCATACATCATATCACAAGTACCAATGCAGCAAACAGAAAAATTTATTAACCAAATAACAAGAAGCACTTAAAGAAGGAAAGAGAAACCAAACCTGAGCAGAGGCACCCCCAAGTTCAATAATCCCAGTAGTCTGCAAAGGATCACCTCCAAGAGTACCAAGTGCATAGTTTGCAACTACCCAAGCATATACACCCTCATCGGAGCCTAACACATTCATGGCATCCAACATTTGGTTTAGTTGTAAGAACAAAAAAACACACAAATGCAACCATGCTAGTATAGTTTGACAATATTCATTACCAGGCCCATACAAAAGTTATGCCTAGTAAGGGCAGCTGTTATTGTCTTGATTATATTTATATTTTCACAAGAGTCAATTCCACAATATTGTGACTATTATAGACCACTGGTGAAGATAACCTGGCGCTGTTTGTATTAATAGCTCTAAAGCAATGCAATTCTCAGATACTGAGTCCATTTATTCTAATCAACTGTTGGTAAGAACTGTTTACGGATCTACAAAAACAAGCATGAATACATGCAGGAATTGCAGAATTTCCATAATTCTAGTACCGATTCTCATTACCATGCAAAACTAGGATACTTATGCTACTATAAGAACAAGTAAAATCATTCCCTACTCTTCCACATTATCATATCATTACCTTTCCCTAATCCTATCAAATTACATTCAACTAATTCTCTTTGACCGCAATGTCATTCAAAAACAAAAACCAACTACATACCCGTAATTACGGTGGCCCAATCATCTCTGAACCTAAACCCAGACTTTCTAAGCACGCTTCTAGACGAGGTCAAAATCTTCTCCTGAACTTCAACATCCAGTAACCGCAAGCCGGCGGTCGCCATTAACCTAATTTCAGTTTTGTCCCAAAACTCCGCCGGTATTTTCCTTTTCCCAAAATCCACCAACTCTGTCAACGAATCCCCCGCATTTCTCGGATTCTCGGCATACGCCGACAAGCCGGGATTCACCCTCATGCTTCCCAACTCAAAATCAAACTCATTGGTTTTACTTTTGTAACTGAACACATGAATTCTCGTCCCCGTGCTGCCTCCATCTATAATGAGGCCGTATTTTAACCAACTGTGAGGTTCAGGACTCGCTGCGTGGATGAATACGTAATAACACGAAATCAGAGTGATCAAAGTGGCGGTTAACGCGATGGGAATTGTAAACGAGCAATTCGATTTGCTATTCTTTTGATTTCTCGAGAAAAGGTTTGTGGATCTCGTAACGGGTCGGATTTGGAATTTGAGTGGATCCATGTTGTTGCCCGGTTTGGAATTGATCCGTGTGCGGGCATGCGATCGTCGCATCAAAGATTGGGAATTGATGGTAATGTGAAGAAAATCATATGATTTTCTAAAACGAAAATATAAGATTTAATTAATTAAATGTTTGTTTTTTCCTTATGTTTCGAAGAATTTGGAATGAAAAAGGGAGGAGAGGGCCTTCGTTACACTTTCGGCCCCTCCCTCCGCGTTCGTGAATAGGTAAATTATGGGAAAGGGAATGATTAATTATGATTCGATTTTTAAAAGTTTTTATCATTTATGTTGCGTGAGAGTGAGTGAAGGGAGTTTTTTATTTTCAGCAAAATGATCCTTCTAAATGATGTTCTGGAAAAGGAATCATGTTCTATTTGTTTTGAATTATAACCTTTCACTGTATGCTACTTTCATGGATAACAAAATTTAGAATTTCTAAGTAATGCACGACATAAACCGATATGATAATGCATTGTTATTTTCATATGTTTTTATTAATCCCGTAGATTTTTATTGGTTTATTTATTTGTATCAAATTGATTGGTAACACCTATTTCAAAAGAAAGATTTTCTTTTTTTTGAAATACCGTCACCACATTTAAGAAAGTAATTTAATATTCATCATACATGGAATAAGTGATAGTTAATCCTTCAAAATACGAAAATTTTTGTTAGAAAGAGTTTCAATCAGACACTATTGAAGAAGAAGAAAACTCGTTTGAATCGTCGGATCCAGACAATTGCCGAGAGTCAAGTAATGTCAAGCAACTGGACCAATTGGGTAAAAGCTTGGATGCATCTTCAGTATTGGACCTTACAGCTCAGCACAATTTCATCTCTAGCCCATGTCACAAACAAGCCCAGCTTTTCTCTCAAAATACAGTAGAATCATCTTCTACCTTCGATCCCCTGCATTCTTCACGTATAGAAAATGTTTTTTGTTACTCCAACTGTAATGAAGAATTAGAACAACAGATGATGACACGTATCGAAAATCTGTATGGTTAGGATTTCTTGTTTTTAGATTTTCTTATTCTATTTATTCAAGGCTGGAAGATTTTGTTCCTTATGGATTGAAACGTAATAAACCGAGGCATTGTTTTCTTCTGTGTTTTTCTTTTTTCCTTTCTGACACCAGTTGAGAACCCTAATTTAGCATATTCTAATTCTTGAATATATATTTTTCAACAAGAAGGAGAAGGAGAAGGAGAAGGAGAAGACAAAACAGTATTGCTTATGCTTTTGTTTCAAAATGGTACTGTATATACATTTTATTCAACATTTCCTATTTCCTTTCTTTAATTAATCCACCTATCTCTATTATTTGTTGCTGATGCGAGTACCTTTATCCTGGTACCTTTATCCACCAGGATAACAATTGGTTCCTTTATAATTAAGTGCTGTAAATTCTGACCAAAACATCACCATGGACAAATCTAAATTATAGTTGATGGGCAGTGGCGGAGCCAGCTTATTAACGAAGGGGCCCCACACTCTATTTTTTTAAATTTTAAAATTTTATATTAATAAAAAAATATTTTTTTAAATCCTTTTTTAAAATACATAAAATTCTATTTTAACCCACTAATTTAAATTTCTGACTTCGTTACTGTTGATGGGACATCAATCTTGGTTCCTGGTCAAGCGCACTCTGTGTCTTCAGCTGCTTTTCCTAGTCGTACAGCAACAGCAACCTATTTATACAAAAAAAATTTCATCACATCGTCACTTCATTTCGTCTATATATGTCCATGCAAACTATGGTTAGACGTGTCAAAAGCATCAAAATAGCAAAGACATACCGATACAACAATCTTTTATCTATATCTGATCAGATAATATCCATTGGAGAAGGAAGCGATAAAGTCTGATAAACTAAAGTGATTTTAGGCTTGAGTACGTACGTTCATGCTCACTTCATCAAGACTAGAGTGGAGACAAAGGGAGCGTTTGTGGGTAGAAGCACTTTCTGAGAATGACTTTTTCCCTCAGTATATAGGAGGCATGGGCAGCAAATTTACTATATGAATGAAGTCCGGACTCAAATGATCGTCATTTTTGCCAGAGAATGAAGACCTGAAAATGCCACGAATTGTCAAAAGGGCACCAAATTAAAATCATGGCCCAGTTACTAGATGTCTCATTTGATAGTAGTGATAACAGTATCTATTCGACAGTGTTGAATTTACAAGGATCACTAAGTGCTCTGAACTTTCCAAGAAATAGTGTGTGCAGGAATCAGCTCTCTCAATGGTGGTTGAAATTTATTAATTGCTAAATAGAAGTGAATATCTATCTGATTTTATGCAGTATTTTCAAAACTAGATACAGGTACCAGAAACATATTGTAAATTCTGAGTGGATTGCTATGGAGCAAAGGAAATTTGTGATTTAGGGTCAGATCTTATCATTTGTAATGTTTGGTTCTTTTTTAAAGTCGATTGGTATCTGTCTAAAAAGAAGATAACTAATTGCACATTTTTTTTGTATAGATAGATTGATAGTTATACGCCTGGCTGTTGTTTTGCAGAGATTACACACTTGCAGCAAAGATATGAAAGGTCCATTTAGCAGATTTACTAAGAATTGTGTTTGACTGATGAATTTCTGAATTTTCTCAAGCCAGAAAGAAAAATAATGCAACTGATTCTTATGTCTTGAAAGAATCTAATCCTTTTCTTTTAAAAAGCGATAGAGATAATTAAACATATTTCTAGGCTCAATAAAGTTGTAAAAGAAGGAAAGGATGAGTCTTGACACGATCGTAAAGTTGGTTGGTTGAGAACTTTTGACTGCCCAGTACCCAGCACGGCAATGAGAGTTGGGGTACATTTGGTATTTGAGATGCTGCGATTTTTAAATTCATACTGCTATAGAATAGAATATTTGAGTGATTCTAGACCAATACTGGTAAACTTTTAATTGTTTTTAAGGTTCAGCATGAGTTGATCAATTCAATAATTAACATTAGAATGATTGGTTGAATAATATGTATTTGAGACATGAAATTCATTAGAGAAAATACAGCAATAGTATGGGAGTGATAAAACACTGCAAAAGTGGAGTAGTTACAAAATACTGTAGAAGAGTGGTTAACTAAAATTATTGGATATTGATAGTATATTTGGAACTAAAGTGTCGTAAGTTCTAATTTACAATGGCGTGAGATAGAACGACTAAAGGCCAAGTGTAACCGAAAGAGTATGTGGTAACAATTGCCTTAGTTCCTTAAGTTACCAATGTTATGATTGAACCAAACCTGTTATGTGGAAATTTTACACAGACAAATCTTATTGTGATCCTATCAGTATCCAATTAAAAGCCAATCAAATACTTAGCTAGAATTCGAAATTGTGTAAAGAACAGTTTCATTTATAGGAGCAACATCAATAATTGGTATAGAAGTAAGAACAATCGAAAGAAACATGGTTTAAAGGTGAGGGTGAATGAAAATTGCATGAACCAAAGTAGACAGAAAGATGGCATTTCATAGAAGAACCATCAAAGAAAAGAAACTGTGTCACCGAGCATTTATAGGAGCATTTTGCGTGGTGTGTGAGGGTGTTGTAATTGTCACAAATTGCTGAATACATCTGCATAGAAGTTGAATGGGAATCTAGTCATCCTCACCCTCTACATTTATAAACCAAGCTTTTTATTTTATTAATAAAATCAATAATAGAGTAGCGCACTTCATCATTCTTATATATTATGGACAAGGATATCCCCCCTCCTCATACGTACCAAAGTTTTGGGGGTCCTAGGAAGTCAAATATGGAGGACAACATGAAAGTAGAGAAAATGGAAAACCACAACGAGCTCTCAACGCCAGAACGAATGCAAAGAGGCACCACTTTCCTTAGGACTTGTTTCAATGGACTCAATGCCTTATCAGGTTTCGTATCTCCAATAAGAATAAGAATATAATTAAACACTTTCCTAGCATTTAGCATGAGTTATGTTTTTTTCTGTTTATTGCTATTCATTCATCAAAATGCTGTTTTCAGAACTGATTAATATTTTTGTTACTGATTGCTTTAACCATTTTTTTTTTTTGGTGTATCTTCATGGTCATGATGATTCTACTCTGGATAATTGAATAACTTCACGTTGCATATGTCAGATATTTCTGCTTCAAGCAAAAACTTTTCCGCAGTATTTTTTAACTGATATGATCTATCTAGCATTCATCAAGTTTGATATGCCTTGGTAAAAGCACTCCACTTTTGCTGCATACAGGACATGAAGAAAACATCATGCTTCAATACCTACCTACACAACACAATCTTCTGATTTTAATTCCTTGCTAAGTTGACCATTTAAGAGCAAAGTTTCGCTTTAACCTAATCTGATTATAAAAGCTAAACCAATTTCAGATTTCTTTGTGATATAAAAGCCAAACCAATTTCAGATTATTTTGTAATAGAAAAAAATTAAGAAATTCTCTTTTTTATTAAATCTCCAGTAAGAAATCAATCAAATACAGTAAATATAAATATCTACAATAAAATAATAATCAAAACACGTTAATATTTTATGCAAAAAACTCTTTCAAAATAAAATTCACAAAATGATTTTCAAAATCCATTCAAATCTTTATAATTAAATTTAATAAATACAAAATCTATCTAATAATCATCAATAATAATATTAGAATAATCTCACAATCATCAATAATAATAGAATAATCACTCTCGTTAATTATAAATAAAATATTAATTTAAAAATAATTTAAAATTAATAAAAAATAAAATCTTTTAGCAAAAAAATAAATAACTTAGAAATTAATTTTTATATTTGATTTATAATTATTTAAATGATAATTTAATTATTCAAAATAAATAAATTAAAAAATAAGATATCTCCGGTATGTGAAAAATTTTAAATTTGAACTCGATGGAATGATGAATTGATCCCCTATCGTCAGAAAAACGAATACTGTACGAAGAAAATTTTTGAAAAACAGTTGCCGTCCACTTTTGCGCCTCTGTCCGTTTTTTCCTTTTCTGCGCGTTTTTTTTTCCTCTTTCTTCACTTTTTGCTGTCGCCTGTCGGTTTCGCCTCTCCATTCTGCGTTTTTCTTTTTGCTAATGTCACTATTAATTGTGATCTTTAGTTTTATAGTTAGGGCAGATAATAATACATGGGTTGGGCTGGAAAACTATGGGTCAAGCCCAACACTTTGTTTCCGTGTTCTCTGGCTTCGATTACCACAGAGTGCCTAAAGATAACTGAATTCTGATTGGCTAGCATGTTTTTTCAGGTGTTGGGATACTATCAATTCCATTTGCACTTTCTGAAGGAGGGTGGCTAAGCATTATAATTCTACTTCTAGTAGCAATTCTCTGTTGGTATACAGGTTCACTTCTGCAGCGATGTATGAATACACATCCACTCATCAAAACATATCCTGATGTAGGCGACCTGGCATTTGGACATAAAGGAAGAACTTTGGTATCAATCTTCATGTACCTTGAATTGTACTTAGTTGCTGTAGAATTTCTGATATTAGAAGGTGACAATTTAGACAAGATGTTTCCAAACTTGGGATTCAAAATTGGTAGCCTAAAAGTTGGAGGAAAACAAGGCTTTGTTCTGCTAACTTCCCTTGTAATTTTGCCAACAACATGGTTAAGGAATCTGGGAATTCTGGCCTATGTTTCAGTTGGTGGGGTTCTGGCTTCTGTTATTCTGTCTGTTTGTGTTTTGTGGGTTGGTGCTATTGATGGACTTGGGTTCCATGAAAGAGGCAAGCTTCTGAACAGGGAAGGTTTGCCCACTGCTATAAGCTTGTTTACTTTCTGTTACTGTGGCCATGCTGTTTTCCCCACATTGTGCAACTCCATGAAAGATAGAAGGCAATTTTCTAAGGTAAAAAATGATAACATCCTTAATGAAATTTCCCTTCGCTAAACCTATCTTACTATTTCATTTATATTGTCTTTCATTACAGGTTTTACTTGTCTGCTTTACTGCAAGCACTATCAACTATGGATCAATAGCAGTTCTAGGATACCTGATGTATGGAGATCATTTGAAATCTCAAGTGACATTGAATCTTCCTCTAAGAAAACTCAGTACAAAAGTAGCTATTTATACCACTCTAATCAATCCCCTCACTAAATATGCAGTGGTAATTACTCCAATTGCAACTGCTCTTGAAGAAACTTCTCATTTCCGCAATAGCAGATCACTTAGTGTCCTAATTAGAACAGTACTGGTTATCAGCACAGTGATTGTGGCCCTAGTAGTTCCTTTTTTCGGATACGTTATGGCTTTCATTGGCTCATTCTTGAGTGTCACAGTCTCAATGTTGTTTCCATGCCTGTGCTACCTCAAGATTAATAAAGCAGCTCAAAGTTTTGGACTAGAGCCGATGGTAATTCTGGGGATTTTGTTGTTCGGTTCGTTTGTTGGTGTGCTGGGCACCTACACTTCCCTGAAACAAATTGTAAAATATCTCTGAAAATTTGATTGAGATGGTGGCATTAAGCGTTTATGTTAATAAGATACGAAAAATATACTTTTATTTGGGTGTTTTGTGAGGGAAGATGAAGCAAAACATGCAACTCAAACCACATTGAAGAAAAGTACTTAGCACTATTACAGTTTGCGTAATTTATGTTAAATCAAAGCAGCACAATTAATACAAATAAAGTAGCAAAAGTAACCACAAAATTATGGTCTTATCAGAAAGATACCGTTCTGTTTTTTCTAGTTTAGAATATAAAGGGGGAGGGGAGGAAAATATGAGAAACCCAAAGATTATTGCAATAAACGACGAGGTCCTATATTTGCATTAAATTAATCTTATTTGGGAAAAAAAAGTTTCGACGTGGCTATATATTATTCATTAATTCAATGGATCTATCTTGGTCATGGATGCAGTTAATAATGGCCCATAAAA
>JAVXUL010000012.1:5727154-5768058 GCA_035590515.1 Trichilia minutiflora | reverse complement strand
CTGCTGATGAAGGGGACCTGCCCGATGAAGAAAAAGAAGCCCCCACTCCACAGGAAAAAGGTGATGAAGATCCCCCTCCTTAGGAGAAAGCAGATGAAGCCCCCAATCCTCAAAGAGAAGCAAATAAAGACCCCCTACCCCCGTAGATGGTCAAATAGGTGGAGATATCTTTCTCGCACCCCTTGTCGAAGACTAGATGGTAAAAATATCTGAGTAAAGCAGAGGGGACTCTCTAGTATATACATACTTTTAGGACTTAAAATATTTTTTGTAACACTTTTGTAAATTTTTCTATACAATTTTCCTTCAATCAATGAAAGTATTTTTTGCATTTCTATACTTTTGCAAGTTTTTTTCTTTTTCTTGGCTGCTATTAAAACTTTAATAATGAACTGACTTAATGGATTCACTAACCTTATAAAAATGGTTGTGAACTTTTTGGGGGCAGGCGTCCTTTTAAAAGAGGGGGGCTTTGACAGAGGTCTTTGAATATCTTCAGTCAGATTCGATCAGGGTTTATCACGCCTCACTCGATCAGATCTTAGTCATGTTCTCCTGGCAGGATTTTTTTTGAAAAAGTAAAAAAAGGGGTCTCGGGTCCTTCTTATTCCCGAAACTTGGGAAAATGATCCTTCTTATTGCCTGTTGCTTCCTTCCGTATTATTGTGATTGTTCCTGTAATTCCGATAGCGATTTCTCTTCCCCCTCTGTTGATTATCTTGTTGGTGCCTTCTCCTACATGGGGGTTCTCGGCATCCTCAACAATGCTCGAGTTACGACTGGTTGTTGTCGTTTCTTCAAACTTTTTTTCGAAGATGGTCACTAGTTCAGTGAAACTGTGGACGCTGGTGGGGGGTAGTCCTTTATACCAGCGCCTGGTTGGCCCTTCTAGAGTCAAGTAGAAAAGTCGGCACATTTGTAGCTTCGTTAAATCTTGTGTTAACATCGTTTTTTGGAATGAGTTTACATGTGAAGATGGGTCAGTCTTCCTAGAGTAGATGGTTAACTGAGGCATCTTAAACTTTCCCGGAAGTCATGACGATAGAATCCTCTTTGACAGGGGAGAAATGGGGGCAAAAACAGGGACTCCCTTACTTTCTGATTCCTTCCCCTGAGTAGGGGTGCTCATCGATCCCATCTCTAATAACACACTTCTCACACAGTCCTCTATCTCCTTCCTATTGATTGCAACAACTGCTTCTTTTTCTCGGGCATGCTTCTCATTTAGATAGAATCTCATGTCAGTGGAGGCCAGGCTATGTTCTACTTCTGACTGAATTGCCCTTTCGGTTCTCATTAATGATAGTCCTCCTGTATCCACGCCCTTCATGAATTTTGAAGGGGGTGTTTATTTCCTGAGGCGCATGAGGCTTTTCCAACCTCTCAGTTGCCTTAATTTTCTCCTTTTGCCTAGGTGTCAATCTTTGCCCATGTATATAGTTATATACCTTTCTGAATTCCTGAACTTTTTTCGTATCACCGTTTCGGAGAGCACAACTTTTGAGACCCTCAGGAGCCAGTGGTGTTCTTCCTTCCCTTAGGAAAACGATCTCTCTGGTCATCTGCCTCCTAACCTCTAGGAGCTCCTTTTCGAATGTTTCTGCCCTGCTGACTAAAAATCTATCCACTTTTCTATTTTCTGACTGGGGCCTCTCCCTGGTCAAGGAAATCTTTTCTCCCCCACGAGCGATACTTTTGCTGGAGCTGAAATCTTCATCTCTTCGTCTTCTTTCTTCCATTTCAAACATTTTCTAAAGATAATCTTCAAAAAATATTTTCCCGAAAAACTTCAAAGAATATTCCTTCCTCCTTCCTTCCTCCACACAAAGTGTTTCAATGGCTTTTTGTCAATTCCCACAGACGACGCTAGTTGTTGGTGCAAGAATTATCCGTGGATCCTCCTCGCAGCCAACGTGGAATGACCAAGCTGGTGAGGTGTGAGGGCAATGTGACTATTTATCGAACGACGATTTTTACACCGGAGAATAACTGCAAATGTGGTTGTTTCCTGCAGAGCTTCACCTCCTAAGCTTACAAAAAAAGTAAACACTTCGGAGTGACGCAGGGAGGGGTTCTCGACGAAAAAACTCTGATGCCTAAGTCAGAAAAAAGGGGTGGAGGAATAAAATGTGCTTCCGATGAAGGTAGCAAAAAGAAAGTCTAAACGAACTGAGGATGAAAGAAATATATGTGGAATTTATCCTCTGGAGATAGTGAAAGAAAAACGATGGTAATGAGGCTGTCAGATTTCTCTCAATCTCTTTGTGTGGCTTAAGTGTTTCCCACTTCATAAGTAATAAGAAGTCTGCCCCAAAATATAATGACCAGCGAATACCTCAAATATCAACCAACTAACCAACCCACCAAATTACCAACCCTTTTTCTATTAAAGAAGTTTGGTTTATATAGTGCCCCTCCTTCAAATAGTGATATGACTCGGCATCGGAGAATAAAAAGGATGTGATTTTTGATATGGGGCAGTGTATAGCCGATTTTCTTTAATAATGCTGTCACATCTGTCGACTTTACAGGCCTATCACCGTCCCATCACCTGAAAATGGTCAGAGGATAGGATGGATGCTTTTGATGGGTTAATTGTCATCAATCATTCCTATTTTTTGAGTGGGAGGGGCATATGTCCATTGATACTCTAGTCAAGGATCGCCGAAAACCCAGCAGCTAGAGAACTCCTGGTCTAAGATAATTTTCTTGAGAAACCACTCTGATTCCTGAGTTGGGGATGATTGAAAACTCCAACTTTTGGATGTCTGCGACGATACTGATTCTCCTGAGAAGTAGGTTGCCTGAGGCAAAATTTTTATGAGACCACAGAATCCCTGAATCAGGGGATACCTGGGATGGTTTTTGTCTGAGATAGTTGATTCTCCGAAAAGAGAATGCCTAGGGCGAAATATACTTGGGATGGTGGAATCCCTGAATCATCGGATAATTGAGAAGGTGGAATTACTGAACTGGGGGGGCCTGGGACGAAGTACACCTGAGAAGAGGGCACCCTGAGATTACACTTGACCTCCCATCACATGTCTTATTGATTGGGTGTTCACATGTCACCTCCGTATTTTCTCCCAAACACCATTTAAGAAGGTGGACTTAAGATCCATTTGAAAAATCTTCCATCCCTTTTCTGATGCCAAAGTCAAAAGTAGTCTAATTGTATCCAATCTAGCTATTGGGGCAAAAGTCTCAGAGAAATCAACTCCTCAAACTTGAGCATATCCTTTCACCACTAATCTTGCTTTGTGCTTATTTACTGAGCTATCAGGATCGAGCTTTGTCCTAAAAACCCATTTGACCCCAATTACTTTTTTTGTCTTTGGGCCTTTCTACCAGCTTTCAAGTTTAATTTTTTCTCTATTATGGCTAACTCCTCCTTCATTGCATCTGTCCACCTTTGATCTGCTCTTGCTTCCTCATATACTGCAGGTTCAAAAACAGCAAAATTACATCTTTGATAAATATCCAAGAGTGATCTTGTTCCCTTAACAAGTGGTTCATCTTCTAATTCATCAGAATTTAAAGAAAAATCCTGATGTTTGACTTGAGACTCTTCACTCTAGTCCCACTGCTCATGTTCAAGGAACTGAACATCTGTTACAATCTTCCCTGATTGAGGTTGAAAAATTCTATAGGCTTTAGAAATCAAACTATAGCTAATGAAGATTCCTGGTTCCACCTTCTCATCAAGCTTGTCTCTCTTAACCTGTGAAACATAAGAAAAACATAGACATCCAAATATTTTAAGGTTTTTAAAGTAGGTTTAATACAATGCCAAGCCTCAAGTGGAGTTTTCTTCTCTACTGCTTTAGTAGGCAGTCTATTTAGTAAGAACACAGCTGTATTTGCTGCTTTTGCCCAAAATTACTTTGAAAGACTCTTCTCATGCAGCAAACATCTAGTCATCTCCATAATTATTCGATTCTTCCTCTCGCTGACCCCATTTTGCTGTGGAGAGTAGGGAACAGTTAGCTGGTGCTCAATTCCTGCTTCTTCGCAAAAAAAGTTGAATTTGTCTGATGTATATTCAGTTCCATTGTCTGATCTTATGATCTGAATCTTACAGCCACTCTGGTTCGATCCAAGTTTTGAACTTAAAGAAAACTCCAGCAACTTCGGACTTGAGCCTCATAAAATAAATCCAACACATTGTTGTCAGATCATCAATGAAAATTATACAATACCTGCTGTCATTTAATGATGGAGTTGTTTGTGGGCCACAAAGATCAGTGTGAATTAGCTGTAACTTCTCTGTGGCTCTCCAAGTAGACCTTTTGAATGGAAGTCTGGTTTGCTTGCCACGTAGACAAGCTGTGTAGCTTGAACGATGCTCCTTCAAGCTTGGTAGACCTTTTACCATTTCATTTCTTTGCATGAACAGCAAGGCTTTGTGATGGAAGTGTCCTAGCTTCTTATGCCAAGTTTCTGCAATGGTGAGCTGACTAGGAAATGCCACCTGCTCCTCCTCTAAGGGATTCAAACAAAAACTTTTACCCTGCATCTTAATTTTAAATAATTCCTGACCATTTGGATCAATGATCAGACACTTTTTGTCTTCGAATAATAATTTGAATCCTTTTACTATCAGCTGTCCAACACTTAGCAAGTTTTGATCAATTTCAGGAATATGCAAAACCTCAGAAATTAGTTTTGTACCTGTAAAACTCTCAATGGCTACAGTCCCCTTTCCTTTCACTGAGATGTAGTTCCCATTTCCAATTCTGAGCCTTGAAGTTCTTGATTTGTCAAGCTCCTTAAAGAGTTTTTCATCATTGGTCATGTGGTTCGTACAACCACTATCAATGAGCCAACTGTCACTTGAGATACTAGATGCAAAGCAAGATGCAACGAACAGTTGTTCTGCCTCTTGTTGACTTGCAAATTGAGCCTCTCCCTACTGTTGTGACTCTTTTTCCTTACAAATAATTTCTGCATGCCCAAGTTTTTGACATCTACGACATCTCATATCAGACTTTCTCCAGCATTTATAATGACGATGATTTCTTTTACCACAATGCTGACAAGGAGAATGTTTTCCTCCTCAATTGTTACTTGTAGTGTTGGTGTTGTTCTCAGCTGCTGCAGTTTCAGAGTTGCTGGAACTCCCTTTCTTTCTTTTCCACTTCTTGCTTTTACCTTCAGAATTCAGCTGCAACTTGGCTTGCAAAGGTCCTTCAGTAGTTCCTTTGAGTCTCATCATCCTTCTCTGTTCTTGTGCCTGTAGCGCACTTAACAATTCTGCCAAACTAATCTTTGACAAATCTTTAGAATTTTCCAAAGAAGCAATAGTTGCCTCAAATTTCTCAGGTAAGGATACAAGTATTTTTTGAACTATTCTACTGTCAGTAAGCTCAGTTCCAAGTATTCTTACCTTATTTGCAATGCCAATCAGCCTATCTGAGTAATCTTTTATCGTTTCAGATTCCTTCATATGCTGCAATTCAAATTCTCTAACTAAATTCAGCACCTTCGTTCCTCTGATTCTTTCATCTCCTTGATACTTATTCTTGAGGAAATCCCAGATGGCTTTAGCTGAACTACATGTCATGATTATGCTAAAAATGATTGGAGAAACTGCAACAAATAGGCAGGCCTTAGCTTTGATTTTCTTGACTTCTTCTCTTTGTGGGAATGGTTGGATTTCCTGGTAGAGGATGTACTTCACAATCTTCCTCTACAGCCTCCACAAATCACAAGCATCCAGATAAGCTTCCATTCTCACAGCCCAGATTTGGTAGTTTTCTCCATCAAATATTGGTGGACCCATACCTATAAAAGAACTCTCTCCTTCCATTGGTTTAATGGTTTTCTGTAGAAACAAATTTGGTTGCTATTTTGAGTGAACACTCAGTCAAATAACCTCACAAATCTCCCTTAAGAACAAAGGGGCTCTGACACCAGTGTTGTTGAAAAATTACAGAAGCAAGAAAATTGACTTGGAAAGTCTATTTTATTAAACGTCAACTTCAAATTTATACAAGTGCAGCAAAACTAATTACAAAATAAAATGCAAAAAATCTGCTAACATGCCTAAGAAATAGCAACAACCAAAACGGTACTTCTACAACAAAGAAACAAAACAAACCACCTAAAGACTAGGACTCAATCTTAACACAATCTTAACAGAAAATGCAATCAGCTTATGAGACATTATCAACAGATGCCCATTTAATAGTGATGATAATAGTATCTATTCGACAGTGCTGAATTTACAAGGATGACTAAGGACCCTGAACATTCCAAGAAATAGTGTCTGCAGGAATCAGCCTTCTCATATGCGGTTGAAATTTATTAATTGCTAAATAGCAGTGAATATCTCTACCTGATTTTATGTACAATATTTTTAAAACTAGATACAAGTACCAGAAACATATTGTAAATTATGAGTGGATAGTTATGGAGCAAAGGAAATTGGTGATTCAGGGTCATAGATCTTATCATTTATAATTTTTGTTTCTTTTTTAAAGTCGATTAGTATCTGTCTATTAATGAAAAATTAAGATATCTAATTGAGCTTCTTTTTATATAGATAGGTATAGGTTGATAGTTGTACGCCTGGCTGTTGTTTTGCAGGGACTACATACTTGCAGCAAAGATATGAAAGGTCAATTTAGCAGATCTACAAAGAATTGTATTTGATCTATGAATTTTTCAATTTTCTTAAGCAGAAAGAAAGATAATATAATTGATTCCTTTGTCGTAAAAGAATTTATTCCTTTTCTTTTAAAAAAGCAATAGAGATAATTAAACAAATTTGCAGGTTGAATAAAGTTGTAAAAGAAGAAAAGAAGGAGCTTCGACAAGATCGTTAAAGTGGGTTGATTGAGAAGGTTTGACTGCTCAGTACCCAGAACAGTAAGGGTACATTTGGTATTGAGATGCTACAATGTTTTAATTCATACTGCTATAGAATAGAATATCTCATTGTTGCTCTGAACAACAGTGAGTGATTCTAAACCATAACTGCCTTAGTGCGAAACTTTAACCGAGTAGAACAACTGGCTTAGTTTGAAACTTTAAGTTCTAATGTTTGTGGTTGAACCAAAACCTGTTATGTGCAAATTCATAAACTGCAAAGTCATCCAGTGCACAGAAGGATTTGTTATTTTTTGGCACGTAAGACATTCTAATGTTGAAATTTTACACAGACAAATCTTATTGTGATCTTATCAATATCTAAATATAAACCAATCAAATACTTGGCTAGAATTCGAAATTGTGTAAAGAGCAGTTTCATTTACTAGAGCAACATCGAAGTTCATATAAAAGAAGTAAAAACAATCGAAAGAAATATGCCTTAAAGGTGTGTGTGCATGAAAATTGCATGAACCAAATTAGATAAAAGCATGGCGTTGCATAGGAGAACCATTAAAGAAAAGAAACTGCTTAACAGAGCATTTTGTGTGGGGTGTGAGGGTTTTCCCTTTGGAAAACTTGAGTTGTAATTGTCACAAATTGCAGAAGACATCTACATAGAAGTTCAATGGGAATCTACTCATCCTCACCATCTATCTACTTCTATAAACCAAGCCTTTTATTCTATTAATAAAATCAATAATAGAGAGTAGTGCACTTCGTCACTCTTATATATATGGACAAGGATATCCCTCTCCTCATATGTACCAAAGTTTGGGGTCCTAGGAAGTGAAATATGGAGGACAGCACGAAAGTAGAGAAAATGGAATGTCAAAACCAGCTCTCACAGCAACAACCAATGCAAACTGGCACCACTTTCCTTCAGACTTGTTTCAATGGGCTCAATGCCTTATCAGGTTTCTTATCTCCCTTAATAATGTCTTTCACTCATCAAATTACAGTTAACGTTGTAAGAAATAATTAATGTTTTTGGAGCTGATTGCTACAACTATTTTTATTTTTCTATTTTTGGTATCTTTATGATCATGATGATTCTATTCTGGATTATTGAATAACTTCAAGTTGCACGTGTTAGAGATTTCTGCTTCAAGCAAAAACTTTTCAACTGTAATTTTTAAACTGATATGATCTATCTATCATTTATCAAATTTGATATTTGTCTTGGTAAAAGTACTCTGCTTTTGTTGCATACAGGACATAAAGAAAAAACCATGTTTCAATATCTACCTAGACAACACAAATTTCTGATTTTAATTCCTTATCAAGTTGACCCTCTAAGACCAAAGTTTTGCTTTAACTTAATCTGGTTGTAATAGCTAAACTAATTTCATATACTTGGGTGTTTGCGTTCTCTAGTATATGTAATGGTAAAACTACTCTGCTTTCGTTGCATACAGGACATAAAGAAAACACCATGTTTCAACATCTACCTAGACAACACAATCTTCTGATTTAATTCCTTACCAAGTTGATCCTCTAAGACCATAGTTTTTGCTTTAACTTAATCTGATTATAAAAGCTAAACCAATTTCATATTACTAGGTGTTTGTGTTCTCTAACTTTGATTACTGTCGATGTGCCCAAAGATAACGGAATCCTGATTGGCTACCATGTTTTCTCGGGGGTTGGAATACCATCAATTTCATATGCACTTTCTCAAAGAGGATGGCGGAGCTTAATAATTCTACTTCTAGCTGCAATTCTCTGTTGGTATACAGGTTCACTTCTGCAGCTACGTATGAATGCAAAGCCACTCACCAAAACATATCCTGATATAGGCAACCTGGCATTTGGATATAAAGGAAGCGCCTTGGTATCAATCTTCATGTATCTTGAACTGTACTTAGTTGCCGTAGAATTTCTGATATTAGAAGGTGACAATTTAGACAAGTTGTTTCCAAACACGGGATTCAAAATTGTTAGCCTAAAAATTGGAAGAAAACAAGGCTTTGTTCTGCTTACTTCCCTTGTAATTTTACCAACAACATGGTTAAGGAATCTGGGAATTCTGGCCTATGCTTCAGCTGGTGGGGTTCTGGCTTCAGTTATTCTGGCTGCTTGTGTTTTGTGTGTTGATGCTGTTAATGGTGTTGGATTCCATGAAAGAGGCATGCTTTTGAACAGGGAAGTTTTGCCCACTGCTATAAGCTTGTTTGCTTTCTGTTACTGTGGCCATATTGTTTTCCCAACTTTGTGCAACTCCATGAAAGATAAAAGGCAATTCTCTAAGGTAAAAAATGATAACTGTTGGTTAAAGCTACAAATAAAGAGCTGGAACTTCTAAAGAATGTGAAGCAGAATTTTGAAAAAGAAGTTTGTTATTAAATCTGGAAAAAATTACAGCATATTTATACATCATTTGTCAAAAGTTTATCAATCAAACTTCCATGATTTAAGGAAGTTTGTTCACCAAACTTAACATACTTTAAGTTCCTCCATAATTTTACAACAACTTTCAACTAACAAAGGTATGGAGCACTATAATCATTGCAAAAGTTACAAAATATCGAAATGACAACATATGCATCGAATCAACAGATTTCTTAACACTCTTCCTGGAGGCATGTGATGGAATGAACATCAATGAGTGATCTCAGAAATTCAAATCTTGGTTTCTGCAATGCTTTTGTGAATATATCAGCTGCTTGATCTTCACCACTGTAATGTCTGATCATCACTTCTTTATCCTTTTCAGCTTCTCTTATTGCATGGTATTTTATTTTGATATATTTAGTTTTGCAATGGAAAACAGGGTTCTTTATTATTGCTACCGCTGCCTTATTGTCACAAAGAATTTCATTAGCTTTCTCTTGTTGAAAATGCAAATCTGTCATGATTTTCGTTAACCAGATTGCTTGGTTTATAGCAGCACAAACAACAATATACTCAGCTTCTACTATCTTTTGAGCAATTGAAGATTGCTTCTTTGTTCCCCAACATATGACACCTGAACCAAAGGAAAAATAATAACCACTAGTACTTCTCAAATCCCCCACAGAACCAACCTAGTCATTGCCTGAGAATCCTAGTAACTTGATTGATGAAGTCTTTTTGTACAGCAAGCCAAAACTTGAAGTGCCTTGTATATATCTAAACACCTTCTTGACTGCTATTAAATGGATTTTTAATGGTTCATTCATGAATCTTGATAACAAGCTTGTAGCAAACATGATATCAGGCCTAGAAATTGAAAGATAAAGCAAAGAACCAGTCATACTTCTGTAAAGAGAGGCATCTGCAAGTTGAGCACCATCATTTTTATTCAGTTTTTCTCCATGAACAGCAGGTGTACTTGCTGATTTACAATTACTGATATTGAACTGTTTTAAAATTTCACCAACATATTTTTGTTGAGACACAGAGATGCCTTGCTTTGATTGTTTGATTTCTAGGCCAAGAAAATAAGACACTTTCCCCAAATCATTCATCTCAAATACTTGCCGCATCTTAATTCTGAATTCATCAACTAATTTCAAACTGCTACCAGTAACAAGAAGATCATCTACATAAACAGAAACCACAAGAATCTCTTTTTCCAATAGCTTGACATAAAGAGTTGCTTTATTAAGACTTTTAATAAACCCCAACTCTGACAAATAAGTATCAATTTCTACATACCAAGGCCTTGGCACCTGTTCTAGGAAATAAAGTGCCTTCTTTAATAGACATACATGATTGCTACTATTATTGAAGCCTTCAGGCTGCTCAATAAAGACTTGCTCCTCTAAGGAACCATTTAAGAAGACCAATTTAACATCCAGCTGAAACACTTGCCAATCTTTACTTACTGCAAGTACTGGAATTAGTTTTGTTGTGTCAAATCTTGCAACTGGAGCATAAGTTTCTGTATAATGTATTCCTTGATATTGAGCATACCCTTTCACTATAAGTTTCGCCTTGTATTTATTGATGGAGCCATTTGAATTTAATTTAAGTTTAAAAATCCATTTAATTCCTATTACTTATGGATTTTCAGGTCTTAAAACTAGAATCCAAGTCTCATTTTTATTGATCATTTTGATCTCCTCCTTCATGGCAGCTTTTCACTCAGGAATAAGCAAGGCTTTCTCAGCTAGAATGGGTTCTAGAGATGCTACATTACACCTATTATAAATATCTTCAAGGAATCTTGTTCCTCTAACTGCATAATCATCCTCATCTTCATATTCATCATTGATTATAGGAGGAACTTTATGTTATTATAACAATTACTGTGACACTCCCTTTTGAGACGTAGTTAAATCCATTTTTGTACAATCCTATTGATCATTTTTGTTCACTTTAATACTTAAGGGGATTTAAGATTTTATAGCCTTTAGCTTCATTGCTGTAGCCGATAAGAATCCTTTTTTCTGCTTTATGATCAAGCTTTCCTCTCTTTGCTTCTGGAATGAAGGTGTAGCACATACTTCCAAAGATCTTTAGGTGAGTTATGGTTGGTTTGTTTCCGAACTATGCTTCATATGGAGTCTTATTGCTTACAGCTTTAGTTGGCAGCCTATTCTAAAGGTAAACTACAGTATTTACAACTTCAGCCCATAGAGTTTTTGGCAAATTATTTTCAAACAAGAGACATATAGTCATATTTAAAATTAATCTATTTTTCCTTTCACTTACTCCATTTTGCTATGGAGTATAAGTGATTGTGAGTTGATGATGTATACCTTTTTGCTGTATAAATTACTTGAATTGAGTTAAAGTATACTCTACTCTATTATATTATCTAAGTGTTTTGATGAGATAACCAGATTGTGTTTTAATAATAGTCTTGAAACTTCTAAAGCAATTGAACATTTCAAACTTCTGCTTTAGGAAATACACCCGGCAATATCTAGTAAAATCATTAATAAATAGTATAAAGTATCTGTTATTGCTGTAAGAAGGAATACTCATCGGACCACACACATCTGAGTGGATAAGCTCAAGTTTTTTAGAAGCTCTCTATGCTTGTTTGGTTGGAAATAGAGTCCGCTCATTTTTTCAAATCGACAGACTTCACATACATCTATATTCTCAACTACAGGTGGCAGCCCAACTACAAGATCATTCTTTTGGATTTGTTTTAAAGAGTTAAGACTGGTATGACCCATTCTTTTATACCAAAGACAAAACTCTTTCTTATGACTGAGACACGACTCAATTTCTGTATTTTTCCAATCAATTGGAAAGCTTCTTTTATTCATTTTTACTGAAAAGATCTTCAAGCCAGTGGGATCACTAATCTCACAAGTTTTATCTTTGAACACTAGAGCATAATTATTGTCTAATAGTTGACCAATTAAAAGTAAGCATTAATTTAACTCAGGAACATATAACACATCAATGATGGCTTTAATACCTGAGATAGTTTGGACTAATACATCTCCCTTACCTTGAACATCTACAAGTTTTCCATCATCAAGTCTAACTTTCAAAGTGTTCTATGTCTTGTCCAAATTTATAAAGTTACTTAGGTGTGAGGATATATGATGTGTACAGCCACTATCAACCAGCCATACTTCTTTAGCCACTGTTAAGACTCTACATTCTTCAACTTCTCTAGCAGCAAACAACTTTGCTTCTATTTCATCTAAGTTTTTAGTGACTTGAGCAGGCTAAGCTTGAGATTGTTGCCTTATGTTTGTGGTGCAAACTCTATCAGTATGGCTAAACTGATTGCAAATGCTACACTGTGCACTATGTCTGAACCAACAATAATTTTCACCATAATTATTTTTCTTACAATGAGGGCAGGGAGGATAGTTGAACTTTTTTCCTCTCCTCCTGATAAAACTTTTATTCCTCCCTCCTTTATCAATTATTTGGCCTTTCGATCCTTCTTCTTGTGGCTTTGATCTTGGTGCAGGTGTTGGTTTCTGAGGTGCTGCAGATTTCTAAAATACTTGTCTTTGAGTAGCTGCAAGTACTCTTTCTTCCTTCTGATCTTCTGCTTCTCCGAAGGCTTTCCTTTGTTCAACAGCATACAAGGCATTTGTTAGCTCTGATAACTGGATTTTTGACACACCCCAAGAATCCTCAAGAGAGAAAATTTTTGCTTCAAAATTTTGGGAGAGTTACCATAATTTTCTCCACAATTCTTTTTTCTTCCAACTCTTCTCTCAATAGTCTGATCTAGTTTACCACATTCATAACTCTGTCAACATACTCATTTATCTTTTCTGTGTCCTTCATTTTCAGTAGCTCAAACTCTTTCTTTAGATTATATATCTGCATCTGTTTTGTTTTGTCAAATCCTTGGAATTCAATCTTCAACTTCTCCCCAGTTTCATAATTTGCAAGCTATAATCTTGGTGAAGATAGGTTTGACTATTACAGCATGTATGTATGACAGAGCCTTTAAGCTTTGACAACTTCCTCTTCATGTTGTTTAATCTACTGTAGTGTTGGATTTTGTCTCAGAGGAGGAATTATTTTTTCTTCTTCTACATATTTCCATAAACCAAGACCTTGAAGATAAGTCTTCATTTTTACAGCCTAGAAATGATAATTTTCACCATTAAAATGAGGAGATGAAATAGAAATACTGTTAGAAGCCATAAAGAAAAAATGATGTAGAAGGAGAAATGAGTTTGTTTAATGGTAAAACACTCACACAGCCCTTTAAGATCTAAAGTTCTGATACCATTTGTTGGTTAAAGCTACACATAAAGAGCTAGAACTTCTAAAGAATGTGAAGTAGAATTTTGAAAAAGAAGTTTGTTATTAAATCTGAAAAAATTACAATATATTTATACATCATTTGTCAAAAGTTTGTCAACCAAACTTAACATACTTTAAGCTCCTCCATAATTTTATAACAAGTTTTAACTAAAAAAGGTATAAAGTACTATAATCATTGCAAAAGTTACAAAATATCAAAATGACAACTCATACATCAAATCAACAAATTCCTTAACAATAACATCCTTAATGAAAATTTTCCTTTGCAAGACCAATCATACTATTTCATTTATATTGTCTTTCATTATAGGTTTTACTTAGGACTGTCAAACAGGCCGGCCCGTTTAACCCACTTAAATTAGTGGATTGAGCTTAAAAAATTTTGATCCGTTTAATTCGCGAACTTTTTGACCCGGTTCGTTTAGTCCGCGGGTTAAACAGGCTAATTCATCGAGCCCGCGAACCGCCAAAAAAATAAAAAAATAAATTTTATATATTTAAAATATAATAAATTTATTTTTATATATATTTTTAATTTTAAATTGGTCCACGGACCGATCCATTTAGAAATAAACGGACCAATCCGATCCGATCCATTTAAAATTAACCCATAATAGACCGGACCGAATCGAGCCGAATTAACCCATTTAACAACTCTAGTTTTACTTGACTATCAACTACAGGTCAATGGCAATTCTAAGATACCTGATGTATGGAGATCATTTGAAATCTCAAGTGACATTAAATCTTCCTCTAAGAAAATTCAGTACAAAACTAGCAATTTATGCCACTCTAATCAATTCCCTCACTAAATATCTAGTCGTAATATAATCACTGTAATTACGACTGTTCTTGAGGAAATACTTAATTTCCACAATAATAAATCTCTTAATGTCCTAATTAGAACAGTACTGGTTATCAGCATAGTGATTGTGCCCCTAACAATTCCTTTTTTCGGATACGTTATGGCGTTTATCAGCTCATTCTTGAGTGTCACAGTCTCAATTTTGTTTTCATGTCTATGCTACCTGAAGATTAATAAAGCAGCTCAAAGTTTTGGATTAGAGCTAATAGTAATTCTGGAGATTTTGTTGGTCGGTTCATTTGTTGGTGTGCTGAGCACCTACACTTCCCTGAAACAAATTGTAAAACATCTTTGAAAATTTGATTGAGATTGTGGCATTAAGCTTTAATATTAGTAAGATAAGAAAAAACTACTCTTATTTGGGTGCCTTTTAGGGGAAGATAAAACATGCAACTTAATCAATGTTGAAAAAAAGTAATTGGCATTATTACAATTTCGTAATTTATGTGAAATCAGAGCAGAATAATTAATATAATCAAAGCAGCAACAGTAACAACAAAATCGCGGGCTTATCAGAAAGATACCATTTTTTTTTTTAAGTTTAGAACATTAATTAAGGGAGAGCGACGAAAGTTTGAGCAAAACCCAAGCTCTTTGCAATAAACAAGAAGGCCCCATATTTGCATTAAAAAAGAAGTGCCGGCGTGGCTATATATTATTCATTAATTTAAATGATCTATCATGATCGTGGATACAGTTAATAATCGCCAACAAAAAGAACGCTTGCCTTTGCATTCCCTCCACCGGCTCTCACCAACAAAGTGTCAATTCAATAGCTTAGCTTCAATGGCTACAACTCCATCTCCATCTATAACACAATTTTCTCTTTCAAGACTTTATCCAAACACGAACAATCAAAAAAATGACACAAAAAACCCACTGTCTCTATTACCCAAATGCAACTCTCTCAGAGAGCTCAAGCAAATCCAAGCCTTTACCATCAAAACCCACCTTCAGAATGACCTCAATTTCCTTGCCAAGCTTATCGATTTCTGTACCCAGAACCCCACCACTCTATCAATGGAACATGCGCACCTACTGTTCGACAGAATCCCGGAGCCAGACATTGTTTTGTTTAACACCATGGCTCGTGGATATTCCCGCTCCAGAACACCAATTCGGGCAATTTCTCTCTTTGTTGAGGTTTTAAATTATGGCCTTTTACCCGATGACTATACATTTCCATCTCTGCTTAAAGCATGTGCGTGCATGGGCACTGAAGCATTGCAAGAAGGTAAACAATTGCATTGCTTTGCTATTAAACTTGGGCTGAATTATAATGTCTATATGTGTCCGACACTTATAAATATGTATGCTGAATACAATGACGTGGATGCTGCTCGGCGGGTTTTTGATAAGTTATCAGAGCCTTGTATTGTTTCATATAATGCGATCATCACTGGGTACGCTCGGCGTAGTAGGCCAAATGAGGCATTGTCGTTGTTCCGTGAATTGCAAGAGAAAAACATTAAGCCTACTGATGTCACTATGCTTAGTGCCTTGTCATCTTGTGCTTTGTTAGGATCATTGGAACTTGGAAAGTGGATACATGAATATATTAAGAAATGTGGATTCGATCAATATGTGAAAGTGAATACTGCACTAATGGATATGTATGCAAAGTGCGGAAGCTTGGATGATGCTATTTTTATCTTTGATAACATGAGCGGGAGAGATACACAGGCTTGGTCAGCAATGATTGTGGCATATGCAACTCATGGGCAGGGTCATCAAGCCATATCATTGTTTAAGAAAATGATTAAGGCAAGACTGAATCCTGATGAGATTACATTTTTGGGTCTCATGTATGCTTGTAGTCACACAGGATTAGTGGATGAAGGTTGTAGTTATTTCTATAGTATGAGTGAAAAGTATGGGATTGTTCCTGGGATCAAGCATTATGGATGTATGGTGGATTTACTTGGTCGAGCTGGACGCTTGGATGAGGCTTACGGGTTCATTGATGAATTGCCAATCAAACCCACCCCTATACTGTGGCGAACCTTGTTATCAGCTTGTAGTAGTCATGGCAATCTAGAACTGGCAAAGCAAGTTTTTGAACGAATTTTTGAACTCGATGACTCTCATGGTGGGGATTATGTGATCTTGTCAAACTTGTGTGCAAGAGCTGGGAAATGGGAAGATGTGGATTTTTTTAGGAAACTGATGAAAGATAAAGGAGTTGTGAAAATTCCTGGCTGTAGTTCCATAGAGGTGAATAATGTTGTGCATGAATTTTTTTCCGGGGATGGAGTGAATTCTGTCTCTACAGATCTCCACAAAGCACTTGATGAATTGGTTAAAGAATTGAAGATGGTTGGCTACAAACCAGATACTTCTCTAGTCTATCATGGGGATATGGAAGATGAAGAGAAAGAAATTACACTTAGATATCACAGTGAAAAACTGGCCATTACTTTTGGGCTCCTAAACACTCCCCCTGGAACAACAATTCGTGTGGTGAAGAACCTTCGAGTATGTGGGGATTGTCATTCTGCCGCTAAACTTATCTCACTAATTTTTGATAGGCAGATAGTCCTTAGAGATGTCCAACGATTTCATCACTTTACAGATGGGAAGTGCTCTTGTGGAGATTTCTGGTGATAAACCTGATTGACCCTAAAATCATAGTAATCCTAATGGAGAAATGTATCTTGGCCTTGTTTGGTGTTCAATATCAAACCCAGCAATTATTGGAAAGGACTGTGGTAGATATTTCACTGCATCCAAAGCCTTCACTTGAGCACCGTGTCATGCCACATGTGGGACCAGGAAGACTGGAGTAGGTGAGCTTTTCAAGCAAAACCATTTTAGATCCATATATTTCGATTCAAGCAAACCCACTTTGGATCCACATGTTAGAGGTGTGAAATTAATTTAAATCATTAAAGTCAAAATTTGAGAATTGGGATATCTTTGCCATGTGAAGATATTCATTCCAAGCACTCAGAAATAATCTAAATCTTAGTCTTGTGTTTATTACGAAGTTGTACAGAGATTCTTTTTACCTTGACAATATAAAACTGTGTTGATTAGTGCTTCTATCCTTGTATGGGAGTCATTCTATTGCCATTTCTATGTAATTTGGTGCCTGAAGGAAGACTTGCGTATCATGTCTCCTTAAATTACTTAGATCCTTCGTTAGACATTATAAGAGCAATAACCGCTCTTCCTTTCAGTTTCATATCTACTGTTGTCTGTTTACTGTTCCATGATTGTCAGAGGCCACAGCGGGACTTTCAATAATAGCCATACAAATTTTTGGTTAATCCAATTGGCCGGGATCTTATTGAGAAACAAAGAGAAAGTTGCTGCTATCCAACAAGCATCAGATTTCTGCATTCATGGGCTTTGGCCTTCTAACAAGGATACTACCTGGCCTGAAAAGCTGCAATCCTAAAACCCTTACAACGAATTTCAGGTATCTACGTTACGGATACGTGTAGGTCAAAGTTTTATGGTTTTCAATTAACAGCTATTTGAAAATATTATATATAATTAAGCTATTGATTGATAAATATTAGTTGCCAAGTAAAATTGATTGTTTACCAAATATTCTAACTGTTTTATTTCGAAAATTAAGTAAAAGTACTATAGATACACAAACTCTATGCCTAGTTTGTAAGTTAGATAGTAATAATAACAAATATACGCGAAGTGAATATTTAGATTCACATTAGAACTATAGAGGCAGATTTTGACGATCAGCATGAAGTGGATGAAAAAAAAGGCACATTCTCACCACCTTATTCTATTATATCAATAGCAAAATGTTGGAAAACAGCATTCTTTTGCTTGAAGCTTAAATTTCTTATCTGAAATGGAACGGATCTCAGACCTAATCCCCATAATGCAAGTTAAATGGCCAACTATTTTCATGCCCAAGTGGAAATGGCTCAAGGTTCTGGAAGCATGAATGGGAAAAACACGGAACCTACTCAGAGTCTGTCCTTGACCAGCACAACTACTTTGAAAGAGGTCTCAACCTCAAGCCACCTGTAGACCTTCTCCAAATTCTTAAGAAATCATGTTAAAATCTTTTCCAAAGCCTTTTTGAACACATTATACAACTGTTTGTTCTCAAGTCTTGTTTTAACAGAAGCAGGAAAATATATGATGCTATAGGTGGGAAATTCTACCGCTTTGATAGCATCATAGAGACAATTAAAGGTGCAACTGGGTATACCCCTGTGGGGGAATGCAATGTCGATGCAAACCGTAACAGCCAGCTTTTCCAGATTTATTTGTGCATTGATAAACGATCATCGAAACCGATTTAATATCCAGTGTCACCCAACAGAAGGTGTGCGTCCGAGATTGAATTTCCTATCTTCTAGTTCTGGTCACATGGATTAGGACTCGTAGGAGCAAATTGTCGACACATGATCTATGGTAAAATCCTAAATCTTTGTAATAAAAAGTATAGAAAGAATGCATTGATCCATTCCTTCTTAGAAACAATTTTACATCTTTAAAGAATAAATTAAACTTGTTAAGATAAATATAAAGAGATTAGTTGATCTATTATAAAAAAATTAAATCAATCAAGAAGAGAAATTGAAAGACAATGCGAGTGTGGTTGAGTGATGCCAAGCGCGGAATATTTTGTTCTGAAAAATGATAATCAAGAACTTGCAGCCACACTGAATTATGGAGTATTTACCAGGCCGAGCTCAGCTGATGTAAACCACAAGTACTTGTTGCTAATTCGTCGACGTCAGACGGTCCAGGCCTCCACCTAGTTTCACCCAAACTTTCTCCAAATCACTCAAAGATCATTCAACTTCAGGGTCACGAGCAGCAACAACATCCGTATGAAGACTTGATTTTGCTACAGGCTTGCAGATTCCCTTAACTAAACTACTGTTGTGTCTATGTATTATCTGTCCATTCTTCACCAGGCACGCTGTCAGAGCCTTGGATTCCTCCCTCTTGTTGATAAAAGAAGTTCATAAATGATAGACTAGAGATCTATTGTAATGCAGAGTCATTATAAAATATACCAAAAATAAACTCACATGCGTTCCATATCTTAATGCCCATGCTTACCAAATTAATACATACAATTATAATTTCAATATTTCGATGCGCGTCTCTGAGCTGAGCTCAGATTCATCTTGACTTCCCTTCTCTCATTTCCCTTAAATGATGGATATTAAACTAAGAAACATACATTTGTAATAAACAACACATACGTACATTCAGACTGCAATACAAAGACACGGTCTAGGACTTGTTCGAGCAAATTATAGAGACATGATCTATTGTAGCATCCATTCTAAATTTGCTTGAAATAATTATATTTTCTTAATAAAACTGAAAGAAATGAATGCCATTGCTGATGTGCTATTTCTTCTTAGAAACAATTATAGATTTTGTGTAAAGATTAAATTGAAATATCAAGTTGATTCAACTATCAATGTTGTAGATTAGTCTGTGTTCATTTATGCCCCATTTCATGTGAGGTTCCTGTTATCGATCCGAGGCAACCCCGCTTGTGATTCCATGTAAGTTATGGACTACAACGTAGGTCAAGTAGGAATCCTCAACTTCAAAAATTGAGAATTGGGATATTTTTGCCAAGTAAATCTTGTAAAAATTTGGTTTTATATATATATATATATATAAGAAGTTACACGGATCGATGTTTTTTACTTCAGGCTTTCATTTCACTTTCAATGCTTCTATACTTGTATAAGAATCAGTCTCCGGCCATTTCAATGTGGTTTTTGATACTTCAATGAAAATTATTGGCCCTTTAAACTGACGAATTGTCTGTAAATCTTATCCTTATTCTTTCTTATATGACTCACATGAAAAATATTTGTGCTAAGTGTCAATTAACCATGGCTCTAGTAACAAATTTTAGTGTAGATTCCATATATTTTTGTGACATGTATTGTTGTCGAGATCTTGACTGCACTTTACCATCAGGCGTGTGCATCACATACATTCGAAGGTTAACGCATAGTTCATGTGCATCACATGTGTTAATCGATTCTCCTGTAACTCAGCCTAGTTCACTCTAATTCAGATTCGGTTCAATTCAACTCGAGCTCGATTCAATACAAGTTGGAACAGGTTCATCCCTGTTCGATTTTCAATCTAATTTGACCCAAATCTAACCCAATTTTGATCATTTGACCCGATTTGACTCAATCCGACTTGACCTAGTTTTAGACTTGGTTCATACTATTCGATCCAATCAAACATTCCATTTTGATCTATTTTCGATTCAGTTGAACCGATTGATATTCTTGGATCCGATTAAGGGCTTAAAGAAGCTCTAATTGAAGTCAAATTTAATATCCCAAAATTTTTTGACGTACCAAATTGATTTGTAATCTTATAATTTGGATTTAAGCACTCAAAATTTCAAAATCTTTGGAAGTACAAGAGTAAAAAGAGAAAAAGTATCAGTTTTGCACTATCTCGACTTGTCAACACACCCAAGAAGTTAATTTTACTGTTTTTAATTTGTGTACAAGAGAAATAAGTACTGTAAGAAAAAATCTAAGGTTCGAAACTACTTCAACTCACAAAAATACTAAAATATTTAGGGACCGTGTATATGAGATAATTGTTTAAAGTAAAAAGAATTGTTCCAACTTTTAAGTAAAGAAATATGAAGAATCCTAAAAAGTTATATCTATGGTTGCATCTGAACGAGTATAAAGTTAAATTATTGTAATCTAATCAACTATGTATTAAAATTTGCATAGTTTTTATTGATTTATTTATGTTGTATTGTTTTATATTATGGCTAGTAAAATTAATTTTGATTTAGTTAAGATAGAAAGATTAAATAATATTAATTATAATATATATAAAAAAAAGAATTTTCTATTTAATAACAAATGAGAAAATATTATATGTTACTAAGAAAAAAACCCCACAAAAACTATAGTCTTAGATAAATAAGAGGAGGATAATAAGTTAGTTAAGGCAATAATTCTTAGTAATATGCAAGATCATTTAATTCTTTTTATATAAGGACTATAATACTGCTAAGAAAATTATAGATATATTAAATAGTAAGTATGGGTCGAAATCTAATACACATATTCAATTGAGGTTGGCAAAATTTAATAGTTTTCGAATTAATGAAAATGAAACTATAGGGGATCATATTATCAAAATAGAATTACTCATAAAAGATCTTTCAAATGTTAGTAATGAAATTTCTAATAAGATACAGGTTTCAATTCTTCTCAATAGTCTATTAAAGACATGGGATCATATTGTGACCTCAATAATATATAGATAAATTGATTTGTTTATGATTATATTGTCTATAATATTAGCAATTAAAAAGGTCAGGATGAATATAAAAAAAGAAGAGAATTGCTACAAAAAACCTCTTTTAGCAGAAAATTCTCAAAATAACAAAGACAAACACTATAAGAAAATTTTTAATTGAAAGAATGGACCATAGAAACTTGGATTGAAAAATAAAAAAACATAAAAAGTTATGTGTTTTATATGTGAGGATATTGGTCACTTTAAAGCCAAGTGTTCAAAATGTAAAAACAAGAAAGAAATTGTTTTGACTATTTCTAAGGCACTCATTGTTGAATTTCAAAATCAATGATAGATGAATTCTAATATTGCTAGATATATGAGCAATGCCAAAAGTCAATTTATCAACTTTAAGGAGAAAGTATTTAAAGAACATCGGTTATATATAGGTAATAATACTTATGTTAATATTCAAGGTATAGAAGATTGTAAAATCTCATCTATGGACACTATCATAATATTAAAAGATGTGTTGTATGCTCTATTAATGAGAAAAAAATATGATCTCTATATCTATTCTTGATAAAAAAGAGTTTGAGATTATATTTAAGTCTGGGTTTATAAATATAAAAAAAAAAATGATCTTGTACTTTTAAGGGGTAAAAAAGTTGATATATGCTCAATTGGATCAATAATGAATAAAACTTCCTTTTATGATTATATTTATATGTTATATTCTAATCATGCGTACTTTGGCATTTAAGATTATAACATATAAATAATATAAATAAAATGTTTAGAATGAGTAATAAAAAAATGCTTTCTCATGTAAATATGGATAAATTTGACATATGTAAATCATGTATTAAAGATAAAATGACAAAAAAAAATCTTTCTTGAATGATTGGAAATCATCAAATTTATTTGAAATAGTATTGTTTGAGGGAAAAATGTAAGGGTAACACGTAGATGCCCTGTTAGCAAGGTACATACAGGTGACTAAAGGTAATTCTATGCAGCTCCGTCTCAGATACACCCTATCCTAGGTATCTCCCTACTCAGGAAATACATGGCCCCGGGTAAATTTCGTCCCAAGAATCCCTCTTCTCAAGGATTCCATGGCCCTAATGATTTTCGTCCTAGGTAATCAGCATCCTAGGAGAATTAATGGTACCTCAGGATTCTCACCGTCTTAAGTGCCACAAAGATTGAAGTTTCTTCTCAGGCATAGCGCGATCATCCACAGCACATCTTAGGCATCCGATAGCATTAACTGAGGTAAGTCGCCTCTCCAAAGACTCGAATAACTTCTTAGAGGAATTTACAAAGAATTCCTGATTAAGGTGGAAATTCCTACTCAGAGTATCAGCAGACATGTGCCCCTCCTCCATCTCAAAAAATGGGAATGGTTGTTAACAGTTGGCTCCTTAAATGCACCTGTCCCATCTTTTAACCATTTTTTTCAGGTGATGGGACGGTGACAGGTCCATAAAGTCTGCAGATGTGACATTATCATTAAAGAAAATCGGTTGCACACTGTCCCATGTCAGATATCACATCCTTTCTATTCTCCGATGTCAAGTCACATCACTGTTCAGAGGAGGGGCCCTATATAAACCAAACTTCTTCAACGGAAAAAGGGTTGATTGATTGGTTCTAAAAAATAACTACAGCTACACTCAGAGATTGAGAGAAATTAAGAGAGATCTGACAGCCTCATTTTTCATCGGTTTTCCTTCATTATCTCTGTTGGGTATTTTCTACACACTTTCTCCCTTTTTAGGCCATTTACCATTTTCTTCTTATTGTTTTCGTCAAAAACACATTCTTTTTCTTCCATCATTTTTTTGACTTAGGCATCAGAATTTTTCCGTCAAGAATCCCTCTTGGCGTCACTGCGAGGTGTTTTTTTTTTTTTGCAGGCTTAGGAGGTGAAGCTTTATCGGAAACAGTCACATCTGTAATTATTCTCCGGTATAGAAGTCGTTGTTTAACAAACAGTCGTATTGTCCTCACATCTCACCAGTTGGGTCATTCCACGTTGACCACGAGGAGAGTATATTCAGATTCATGTGAACTTATGAAGACGAAAACACATAGAGATATGGAATATTTCATCACTTTTAATGATAATTATTCTAGATATGGACAAGTATACTTTTTAAAGTATAAATTAGAAGTTTTAAAAAAATTCAAAGAATATAAAAAGGAAGTAAAAACATAATTGAGTCATTTGATCAAAGTCTTAAATAGTGATCAAGATGGAGAATATGAAGCTTTTGATAATTTTTGCAAAGTAAGTGGTATAAGATATGTTTATACAATGCCTTATAATTCACAACAAATAGAACAGTAGAAAGAATAAATATAACTTTACTCAGAAATATCTTTACATTTTTTGGGAGTGGCATTATCTACAGCAGCATATATATTATATGGAGTTTACACAAAAACTAAATTATTAACTTTATATGAAATATAAGTAGAAACCAAACTTAATTTAACCAAATTAAAGATTTAAGAATGTAAAACACATGTTCTTATTCCTAAACTTTTAAAGGATAAAATTAGTGCTAAAACATGATAATTCAAATTCATTCGTTATGTTAAAAGAGGGAGTGGTTATCAATTTTATCATTCAGACAAGTGTCTTATAGAAAGTAGAGATGCTAAGTTTATGAAAACTATAGACACAATTATTTCTAAGAAGTAGCTTGAGTTGTTCAATGAAAATAAGATCCTTACCATTTCATTATAACTTATCAATGATCTTAATTTACAAATAAAGGATATTGTTGATCTCATAACTTTCGTACAATCTAGTGAAGATATGTAAGTTAGTAGGAGAAAAAGAAAAAAGAAACCCTTTTAATGGTTGAAAGATCATTATATCTTTACCATTGATAAAGAAAATCAACTAAGTGATGATCCCAAAACTTATAGTTATATTATAAGACAATTTAATTCCAAGAAATGACAATTAGTTATGGAAGATAAATTAGAATCAATTGAGAAAAATAAAATTTTGGAATTAATTTATTTACCAAAAAAAGAAAATCCATTGGTTATAAATGGATACAAAAAAAAAAGTTAAAAACTGATAGAAGTCTAGAGAGATACAAGGTTATATTAGTAGTTAAAGGCTATGCTCAAAACCCTAGGATAGACTTTATAAATACTTATTTGCTTGTTACTAAATTTATATCCGTTTGAATTATCATGATAATTATTGCTAGCTTGGATCTTGAATTGCATCAATTATATGTAAAAATAGCATTTTTAAATGGTGAATTAAATAAAAACATTTATATGTTATAATTAGAGGGTTTTTTAGTTAAAGGATATGAAAACAAAGTTTATAAATTAAAGAAATATTTGTACGAATTTAAATAGTTGTCTAAACAATAGTATTTAAAATTTTATCAAGTAATCTTAAATTAGGATTACAAAATAAATTTATTAGATCATTATGTTTACAGTTGGCAATGTTAAGACAAAATATCTATACTCTTATTGTATGTAAATGATATTTTAGGAGCTAGTAATTGCATGAATATAATTAATAAAATAAAATTATATTTTGATACGAAGTTTGATATGAAAGATATAGGTAAAGTATCTTATGTTCTGAAAATTAAAATTACCAGAGATAAAAAATCAAAGATACTATATCTAGATAAAGAAAAATATTTAGAAAAAAAATTTTAAATGGTTTAACATGACAAATTATAAACCCATTAGTACATCCATATACAAATCAATTATTTTGACTAAAGATTTATATTCTCAAAATAAAAATAAACTAGAAGAAATACACAAAGTATCCTACGCACAAGTTATTAGAAGTTTTATGTATGCAATAATTAATATAAGACCAGACATATCATATACAGTAGGAGTAGTCAGTAGATATCAATCAAATACGGGAAGAGAATATTGGCAAGCAATTAAAAAAATCATAAGGTATCTTAAAAGAATCAAAGGTATGAAACTTTACTTTGATTTATATGATTTAAAACTTGTTAAATATTGTGATTCAAATTTTGTAGGTGATTTAGATGATAAAAAATCAATAAGTGATAATGTGTTTTTATATGGTAGAACAATAGTTTTTTTATTAAGTAAGAAACAAGATTGTATTGCAAAATCTACAATGAAATTAGAATATATATCAGTACAGTAGTTGGCATCATTTGTATGGGTTAAGAGATTTATTAATAATCTATAATTAGACTTATCTAAAGAACCTGTAAATATATTTAATGATAATAAATCTGTCATTTATTTAATAAAAGTAGAAAAAATAGTTTCAAAGGTAAACACATTAATATAAGTTAATATTGTATTCAAGATATAGTGGAAAGTAGTAAAATTAAAATCGACTATGTCTTCTCGGAAGAGATGGTAATTAATCCTATAATCAAAGAATTGTCTTTGAAAAAATTCAGAGTATGTAACCACTATAAGTTTAAAAATTATCTAGATATGTAATTAACATATAAAAAAATATATCATTTATTAAGTCTCAAGGACGCCTGAGAAAACAATGATATATTTCTATCTGATTAATTATAAATATTGATAAGATAAAAGATATAGAGTACTATATCAAAGTTAACAAGTATTATAATAAATTATTTTGAATATAAAGTTTATATATAAATATCAAGATAAATTTATATAGTACAGGATATTTAGTGTGTAAGTTGTTATAAAAACTAAGTACGAAACGAATCTTTTTTAGTTTTAATTTTAGTTGTGATATTATTTTATTTTTGTAAAATATACATACCATAATTTTTATGAGTTAGTTATAATATGATAATAGTAATTGATTATGCATACAAAATATTCAGTTATCA
The DNA here is from genome assembly GCA_035590515.1 of Trichilia minutiflora. Lineage (NCBI taxonomy): Eukaryota > Viridiplantae > Streptophyta > Magnoliopsida > Sapindales > Meliaceae > Trichilia > Trichilia minutiflora. The sequence goes on along the minus strand of JAVXUL010000012.1, from coordinate 5,741,541 downwards.
GAAGTAATACACATATTACTTTAATTAATTGTGAAATTGTTATTATATAATCAAAGGACATAGGTAATATGTAGAGACATATTGATTGGCGTAAAAAGACACAACTGTTTATTAAACAATTGTATCCATTCTCAAACCAACAAAGCACCATAACTGCCAAATTCATTGGATATATAAGCAAGGCAAATTATAATACATTATTATGTACTAACTCAACTTCTATATAATATAAAATGTAGGAAACTTAATATAAATATATATTATTAATTCAGTATATTTAATTTTAAAAATTAAAAAATATTAAATATATTCATAAAGAATTAAAGTTTGACTAAATTTTATTATAGTTAATAATAATTATTATTATAAGTTATGAAATATTTGGACTTTATTTTATAATAATAATAATAATTATTATTAATGATAATAAATTTTGATCTAACTTTTAATTTTTTCTATGGATATATTTATGAATATATTTATATATATCAAAAATTAAAAATTAAATCTATTAAATTTAAGAATTTGACTAAAAATTTGTTCAAATTTTATTTATAAATTAATTAAATCTATTAAATTATAAATTAATATTTTTAATTGTTAATTCTAATATGTAATATAATTTTTTTTTTATAAATTATAAATCCTATATTTGGTGAAAATATCTAATATTTTTTTTACATTGAAATAATTATATTAATTCTTTCTATTGAACTCCGTTTACTATAATAATTATTTAGCTATTTTTCCGTAGACCTAAATAAAAAGAAAAAAAAATCAATTAAAAATAAAATAAAAAATATAAAAATAACATGAGAAAATAACATTCTTTTATGTTGTTATAAAAATAATTTTTAATATTAAAATTAATTATATTTAATACAGGTTAGTGAATTGGTAGATTGAATTGTAATATATTTATAAATTACATATTATAAAATTTTAATTTATAAATTTTTTTAAGTCGATTTAAATTAATAAATTGGATTATTGTTTTAAATAATTTATAATATTAGAATTAATTATATTTAATACATTCAAGTTAATTCGTAAATTAACATATTGAATTGACTTGAATTTACCCCCCTCTAATTCCATGTTCTACCTCTTAATATTTTTTTCTTTGATTTATTTATTTAACCTCTTCAAATAAGTTTATCTTTTCAGTGATGGTTTCCTATGTATACTTCTTTCGTTATATATTATTACTTTTAATGAAATTTTGGTACCAATACTAAAACTAAATAGCGTGTTGAGCTTATCATTTCTCATTATTTAATTACCCAACACCTTCCGATGATACAGGTAAGTTGTCGGTGGAACAGAAAACCTAAATATCGAAGAAACAACAAACCAAATATTAAAGAATAGTAAAGCTCTTTATCAATTCAAGAATCGACATCGATTATAATGCATTATAATCGCTTTACTTTTTAGGTTTCTCTTAAACCCTTTTTCGCTTTTCTTCGTTTTTAGGTAATTCATTCAATTGCCCATTTTGTTTTTGATCCACGTTGCATTCAGTTTTTAATAATAGAGGGAACCAAAGATTAAGGTTATTGGAGCAATTTTTAGTACCTAACAATATAATATTAATGGCCAACTCGTAGTCGTAGATTGTTATATTCTTAATTATGTTATTATTATTAGTGAATGTCATATCTTTAATATATATATATATATATAAAACCTTTTTTTAAGGATGGGATGATATTATTTTAAAAGACGTTGATTTGTATGAACAATTGAACATACAAATTCAATATTTGGATGCGAAGTATTTAGAAAGGTGGAAATGCAGAAAGTAATGTTCGTTTCTCACAATCTTAAACTACACCGTTTGTAATTTTCTAGTCCTGTTTTGCGTATTCACTGGCCCTTGCTCCTCCTCTTCGCTAGACAAAGCGAGAAAGTAAAATTCATCACGGCCCTATGAATTTCATTTGATTTTCAAGTAAGAAGAGGGCTTATCGGGGATGCAACTGGAAATGGGAACAAAGATAATTATCAAATTGGTCCATGTGCTTTCAAAGAATAGCAAATAAATATACTAATTTATCATTCATCTCAAATTCATCTTCTCCTATTTGTATTTGTGAATTGTTGATATTAGTAAATTGACATGATTTTCCATTAGAAAGAATAAATAAATTTTTTATTTCTTGTTAATGATATCATGATAGTTGATGGGGTGGGGGGTGATAAATTGGAGATAAAAGTTAACCGTGTGAATTTATTTGATACTTTTGTAAACTACATGGACCAATAGGATAATCGCCCTTAACTTAATGCCAATTCACAAAAGGGTAAAGGTGGAAGTTAAAGAGAAAAGATAAGGAAGGTAATAAGGTTCTCTATTGTCATTAGACTGGCCACTTACACTTCGCCATGTGGCGGAGTGTAAAAAATTAATCAACTTTGATTCACATGGCAGTCTTCCATTGGCGGTTTCCGGGCAAGTCACAACGTCGGTTCTATTAAAAGCGACACTAATTTGAAGTTATGAACAATTAAGGAAGACCAGAGTTGGATGGTTTTCAAAGGAAGTCAACAAACACGCGTAATTTATACTGTATGAAAAAACGTTGTCAAAGACCGAATTTATTTTTATTTTATTCTAAATTCTTTTAATTTTCTAACCGGTGTGAGCGTGCTCGGACGACAAGTCGAAATGGCAGAAATACATTGCTAATTTTCTCCCCGTTTTTCTCATACTTTCTGGGGAATTCCAGTGGACAAATTAGGAAAAGGTGAGTTCACTCTTCAGCTTCAACTTAAAACAGGTAATTCTGCTTGATTGGTTGGTTATAGTATAATAATTTTGAAGTTGGAGCTTATTTTACTTCCTTTTATGGCCATTGTTTGATTAAATTCGGATTTAGTGCAATGCGCTTGAGATCTGTTTGTTTCCTGCGAAGTTTAACGAAATGAAAGAATTTAAAAAAATCATGTTATTTTATTTTGTGTCGTTACGGTTTCCAAGTTTAAAAACTTCACTTGAACTAAGCTTGGTAGTTGTAATATTACTCGATGGAACTGTTTAAATCCCGATTATTGATTTGATATTTTTGTGCATTTTTCAATATGAAGAGAAAACTATGCAGGCTGAAACGAACCTTTTCCAGTTACTTCTATCAAATATTCAATTATGACCGCACTTAGTTGGATTGTTCTCCAGTTGAGACCTAGTTTGTTGCATGTTACTGCAATGCAGTTTGAATTTGTCTTTGTTTTTTTCAATTATTTGTAATATCAGTCGTTAATGTAATGTGGTCCCTCTGCCAGTAGATTTGTGATCTAATAAGTTATCTCGTAAAATTATGGTTAATGCTGTCTGCTATTTGGTCCGCTTCTCAGTTATTATGTATGTCATTCCAGAATTTTGTGTAGCTTAATCATCTTGGTCTTTCAGTAACGAAGAATATTATATGGGGATTGAAATGTCAAATGGGCTGATACTAGATCAGGTGTTGACCTTGATGACTTGCTCATTTATTTGAACCGTAGAGGAAACTGATATCTTAATATTTCCATGAGTGTGTTCCTTATGGTTGTTCTTTAAGATTATGGTGAAAGTGGAGCTTTATTTAAGGGAATTTTGGAAGTTATTTTAGTTGTACAGAACCAGTCCTGCTTTGATGAACTATTGATGAAGCTTTCTAAAGCTCAATTATGAAATGATTCATTGATTTCCATATCAAAAGAGAGAAGGCACTGCGTTTCATTTTGATATTTTCTGTCACTTTCATGTTAAATTCGTTTTGAGTCATTTTCTTCTTTCTCATGTTTCCTTTTTCTAGACAAATTTTTTTCTCATAAGAACTCTACCAAGAATCAGCCTTGAATTTTTATTTCAATTGTAGAATTTAATAGAAATTTTGTTCTCATATGTGGACTAATTGCTTTCAGAATTTGTTTTGGTTTGATAGTGTTTTTTCAGATGCTCCATCAAGAACTTCTACAGTGGAACTTTCATTGATGTAGCTGAAGATTTCATTTGTCAACCCAAAAGTAGATGTTTGAAGGGGAAAAAACAAGAAAAAGCAACTGACTGAAAATAAGATCTGAAACTTGCCTCCAAGAAGTGCAACAATCCTCGTATCTTTCTGAAGTTTTTACCTGTCTGCGGCTACATACGTTATCTTTGTCCACTTTATTTGCACCTCGGCTTTGTGGATTGGCACACACAGCTTTTTTAATGAAACACATTCATGAGTTGATCACTAATCAGTTGTGTATTGGTTATTTTATATTCAATCTCTTTGGAAAAGGGGTAAAAAGTTTTGACACAATTGTTTAAGCAGTAGAATGAAGAAATGGTACGGTGGTGTTGTAATTACATCCTTGTTTACATTGTTGCTCCTTAGATATGGTCTCTTGAAAAATCCTATTGGGGATAGTTATCTGACAAGTCCTGTCCCCAACAATGCAAGTAATCCTCTGAAATGGATGCGTACGGCTGTTCACCCTGCAGTTCAAAATCCAGGGAATGCTTCTCAAGTCATTTCAGTTGATACTATAGCCTCTGGCCTCTTTGCTCAGAGGAATATATCAAAGGAAGAGCAACAATCTTTGCAGACCTGGAATCTCTTGAAACATTTAATTAATCATTCTCAGGTTTTAGCAAATGGAGTAGAGGCTGTCAAGGAAGCTGGAAGTGCATGGAATAACCTGATGGTGTCAGTTGAAGAGGAAAAACTTGGTTATACTAATGAAAGTTCAGCCTGGAGAGCGAAAGAGAAACAATGCCCCCATTTCATAAATAAAATGAATACCACAGATCTTGACAGCAGCAGTTTTAAGTTGCAGGTTCCTTGTGGACTAACTCAGGGTTCTTCTATTACAATTATTGGCATTCCAAATGGTCTTCTTGGTAATTTTCGGATTGACTTAATAGGAGAAACACTTCCAGGGGAACCTGATCCACCTATTATCTTGCATTACAATGTTAGGCTACTTGGTGATAAGATAACTGAGAATCCTGTGATTGTCCAAAACACCTGGACGTTAGCTCATGACTGGGGTGGTGAGGAGCGTTGTCCATCCCCTTCTCCTGAAAAGATTACAAAAGGTAAAGTAACTATTGTATTTTTAATTCATTGAGCACAATAAAAGGTGAAAGTTGTTCATATACTGCTTATGCAAGTTGAATTCATCCCATTAAGAACAACTTAACTTTGTGAGCTTCGAGTTTAAGACAATATTTTCTAATTCTCAAAATATCCATTTTAAATTCTCCATTCAATACTGGGGCCTTCAATGTTGAAAAGTATATAGGGTCAAGCAATTGTAGTCACTGCATAAACATCAGTGTGTTTGAATATGCTATTAGGGTCATTGGCTGTTTTGTAGATGAGAAGCAATATTTGTTGTATGGTCAATGATTTACAAAGTCATGTTCAATTCAGTTTTAGTTATCATTATTATTTCTAGCAACTGAATGTTTTAACTGGAATTTCTAATTGCTTTTCTCTTTGTTCATTTGGTTTACTTCCTCAAGCTGGTCATAAATTACTGTTTTTTGTTTTATTATATTCTGACGGAACTCATTTGCTTTCATGTTCTAGTTGATGGTTTGGATCAGTGCAACAAGTTGGTCGGCAAGAACGATGAAAGGCATTCTACTACTGGCATGCACTTGAATAACTCAAGGACATCCCTGAAAGTACAAGAAGGATTGAAAACCAGAAGATATTTTCCTTTCAAGCAAGGTCATCTCTTTGTTGCTACTATTAGAGTAGGATCAGAAGGAATCCAAACAACTGTTGACGGAAAGCACATAACATCCTTTGCTTATCGTGAAGTAATTTCTTTCATCTATCTCTCATGCAACTTTTGGAATTCTGTTGCTTGAAACACTACTTACAATGAACTTATTTGCTTCTCCCTGCTGATATGTTCAGACTTTGGAGCCATGGCTTGTTAATGGAGCTAAGATTTCTGGAGACCTGAAATTAATTTCTGTCTTGGCTAGTGGTTTACCCACATCTGAGGATTTAGAGCATACAACCGATATAGAAGCACTGAAATCTTCTCCTCTCTCTCTTCATAAACCAGTGGATTTGTTCATTGGTGTTTTCTCAACAGCAAATAATTTTAAGCGAAGAATGGCTGTTAGGAGAACATGGATGCAGTATGCTGCAGTGCGGTCAGGAGCAGTTGCGGTTCGCTTTTTTGTTGGTTTGGTGAGCTCCCTGTGTCTTAGTTCCCCCCCTTGTATGGTGCTCAATTTTTCGGAGGTGGTGTATCTTGCTAGTAAATTGAAAACACACAATGATTGACAATCACCATCTAATTGGTCGAATTTTTTTATTGTTCCATTCGTTTGTACACTTGTAAATTTCTTCTGATATTTAGCACTAGCAGAAGTAAGCTGCTTTTTAGGGATCTAGGTGTTGAAGTCAACATTTGTGTTTAAGGTGTAAAGTTCTATAGTAATATAACCCATTGCTGAACTTACCAAGTTTGAGGCATATTGCAGCATAAAAACCACATAGTCAATGGTGAACTCTGGAATGAGGCGTGGACATACGGAGACATACAGCTGATGCCTTTTGTTGATTACTACAGTCTAATCACATGGAAAACTTTAGCGATCTGCATCTTTGGGGTAAAGTTTTGTCTCTTCCATATATTAGGAGAATTCTTCCTTTACCTCATTGCCCTCATCTCCTCGGCAGACGGAGGTTGTTTCAGCAAAATTTGTCATGAAGACGGATGATGATGCATTTGTTCGTGTGGATGAAGTACTGAGTTCTTTAAACAGGATCAATGTCAATTCTGGGTTGCTCTATGGACTCATTAACTCAGAGTCCCAACCGCATAGAAATCCTGAGAGCAAGTGGTTCATTAGCCCTGAGGTAATTCTTCCACTCAGCTCACACTGAATTCAGCAACTTCAACTTGCCAACTTGGCTAATGGGTTGTTGAATGCTTCTAGCTTATAATTTTTTAGAACGTTACGTTGCTCAGTGTAATCAACAAAACAATAACATGAATGCCATGTAAGATTTCGAAACTTTGATGCAGTTTTAGTGTGTGTGTGTGTGTTTGTTTTTTTTTGGTTGGGTAAGATGCTTGCACGCTTAAAACCACAATTTATCAATGCTTATCTCATTAATACACAACTTTTATTTTCTACTTCTCACATCATTGCACCTTCATTGTCTGCTCTTATGAAGGAATGGCCAGAAAACACTTACCCCCCTTGGGCACATGGTCCTGGTTATGTTGTGTCCCATGACATAGCAAAGGCAGTGTACAAGAGATACAAAGAAGGCAGATTAAAGGTATGATGATCAATTGTAGGTTTTTTTTTTTATCCTCTTCTTAGTATAAAAATCATGTAGCATTCCCTGCAGCTGTTTTTATTACATGTATTAGCATAATACAGTTTACCATTTTAAATTCTCAATGAACAATTTTGATGCTTCATATGGCAGATGTTTAAGCTGGAAGATGTGGCCATGGGCATTTGGATTGCAGATATGAAGAAAGAAGGTTTAGAAGTTCATTATGAGAAAGAAGAGAGGGTGCACAATGAAGGTTGTAAGGATGGTTATGTTGTTGCCCACTACCAGAGTCCTAGGGAGATGCTCTGTCTTTGGCAGAAACTCCAGGAAGGAAATGCTGCTAAATGCTGTGGTGATTGATAAGCATTGTTATATTGGTCAGTTGGCTTAACATTGCTAGATACACAACTGGGGAATCAGTTTTTGGTAGACAATAATTGGCATTGTAAGATTTAGGATAATCGAGCAAAAGGAATAGTTCCCAAACATTTTCTCTTCAGGAAATGGATGGTACTAATGATTGCCCCTAATTATCTATTCTTGTAAAATAGGATAGTGATGTATTTAGTAGTGCATATTAGAAGGTATCAATGCAAAGTAGAGAGAAGACAAAGAGGGGCGTTGTATAGATACCACTCGGTACTAGGATGTCACAAATTTACACTTACTATATATACTGTTCACTCTATTCTTCTAGAGTTTACGGTTACACAATTCATTTCTTTTATGATCTCTGTTATGACTAGCATTGAAGAAGAGTCCTGATAGGGTTCTGCATCTTGAGGAGAAAAAGAAAAAGATTTTTCAACGGGCTATTCGACATGTGAAATGTTTAAACAAAACAACAAAGATTCCGTTGATCTTCTCGTAATAAACCCACGCCAAGAAAGTTCAGCAATGGATTGATTTTCCTGATGTGCTTACCACTAGGGAACAAAGAAAATGAAAAAACCTCAAGTGGTCATGCATCCTATGACGCTAAAGGAAAACAAATTATGCCAACCATGATGGGAAAACTTTCCATAGCTTCATCCATCTCCTTAACGTCAGGGACAGGGCAATTTGTCACACCATGATTGGAGAAAGCCATCGCCATAAAGATGATCACCGACACAATTGCATGTACAAAATCAGCCAATCCAACTTTATATCTCTCATCTCTCGGGACTTCCAATCCAAGATCAGTCTTAAATACTGCCAGTCCTCTAGGCGTAACAAACCGATAATACATGTTGCCATCAGGACCTTTAAAACTATCAGTGAAGTGAACATAGAGACAAGAGAGAGAAATCGACATAATTTGCTACCGATGGAAGTAACATTTTCCTGCTGGTGGGAGTAGAAAGTTTAGGAGAAATGATATTAATGTATTAGAGAGTTTTTTGCATTCCTTTGGTCAGTACTCGTCTTCAGCTGCGGTACTGTAGAAGAGCTTTTTGTTGCGAGGGAAAAGGGTTTGGATATCGGCCATTTTGTGGGGCTGAAGTGTAATCACTGACTGCTATTTCGACAACTACCCACTCTAACCATTGCAACTGGTGCCTTTATGAAATGACGAACAAAAATAAATAATAAAAGATTAGTAAACAATGAATTTACAAAATAGAATTACTGCGTTATTAATATTTTTCTACATTGTCTTAGAAATTTCTGAACCATCCAGACAAACATATTCCCAAAAATGGTTTCACTCTACCAGCCATCGTCGAATATAAGCAGGAACAGATTTAGGTGACAAGCACTGGAGCCAACGTTTGGTATTAACAAGTCTGTGTTCCAGTTGGCAAATTTTGCCAAAGTGTAAGCTCAATTTTCCCCTCAGGAGAATGCAATCTCCAAGTAACAAAACAAAATGGTGATCTATTGTTGCAATAATCTACGACGAGATATTGGAATCTCAAAGGCTTGCATTCTCTTCCCGTGACTACAAACACTGCGATCATATGACGATATCTCATTAATGTTAAGATCAATACAAGTCTTGATCAGTTCTTCACCAACACTCTCAGCAGCCTCCTGAAGAAAACAACATTCAACAGTCACATACAAAAGTAAGAATTACAATGGTGGTACAAGAAAGATTTCGACGAATGGATTTCTGCTACAGTGCTTCGTAAAACAAACATTTTTTGTTTCTGTCATCCACCAGCATATTATATAACTGTTGCTTGGAACAGAAAACTGAAAGCCTTGGTTTTATAGGTGTGCTATTAAACTGATCATGACCTTAGAAAATCATAGCGTTGCTAAAACAGGCCGATCTCTATAACTCTATCAAGGACCCATTCAATAGGAAAATGGTCTTTATCCTTGAAAAATAAACCCAATTTAACAGAGAAAATTATGGACAGGACGTGTCAAAAATGAACAGAGAAAGAAATTAATTGAACATACCTTCTTTCGCCTCCTTCTGTGTCGGATTTTGGCACTTTCCATGCGAGCATTTGCCCTCGCTTCAACTACTAGTGGCTTGAAAAAGTAACCTACCAGATATTAAGAGATTTACAGTCCATATAGATGAAAAAAATGAAAAAACAGAGCAAACTCAAATGGTCTCCATTCTCCATCAGATTAAAATCAAACAAAACTGAAAAATGGTTTTTTGTTTTTGCTTACTTATCTCACGAGATTTAACCAAAAATTACTTATTTTTATATTATTAATTCAAAATACATTTTATTATAAAATTTTAATAAAAAATGACCCATTTAATTATTTTCGAATTAAATTACTCCTATAAATGTATTTTGTTGATCAAATTATCTCACTTTTCACTTTTATCATTCTCCCTTTCAAAAACCTTAAAAAATTAACTTTATCAGTCTCATTTTCACATTTTTATTTTACACACCACCCGGTCGATACCTCTCAAGCTTTTCACTTGCAGCCAAAAATCTAATAATAAGAATTGTTTTCAATCTTCTTCAGTTCTTCTATCTATTAATTATTCTTAATGTATTGTGTATAAAAATGATTTTTTATTATAAAATGGATAGTATGATCGGATTGAATGGGTATTTGAGAGTAATTACATGTTGTTATTAAATGTAACCGTTTTGAGAAGAACGGATTCGGAAGAATGTGAAACACATTTTCAAGTGTGCAGACTATTTCTTGAAATAATTAGTTTTTGAAATCATTAATAAAAAAATTCTTAACTTTTGAGCGAAATCTAAGTTTCGAGTACGAAGAATTCCCTTCGTATTTAAAAATTATGCGCGAAAGTTGGCTTTTATACATAAAGAAAATCTTTAATGTTCAAAGTTTTAAGTATGGGGGATATTTTTTATGCTTGAAAGCCAGGTCACAAATTTCGTTATGATTTCAACTTAACATATATTTTATTTTTTTATAAAATTATAAAAATTAATATTTGTATTAAAATATACTATTTAAGTATTTATTTTTTTTATAAAAGATCGATAAAAATAATAGTGAGATGGAGAGATTTGATGATGAAAAAAATAATAAGATGGATTATTTTTTAATAAAATTTTATAATGTAATTTTTTAAATTTATATAATAAACAGTAATTGTTTATTATTATCTTGGTTAAATCCCTGATCTCAATGCCAATGGGTGGAAAGTTGAAATGTTTCGAACAACATTCCAAAGAAATCGCAAGTCTTAAATGGTAGAGCAGAAGTTGTCACGAGAGCCATAGTAACGTTTAATGGGTAGAACACAAAAAGAAATGCGGGAGAAGCGAATTATCTTAACGCCGCCATGCCTACAAATAATCACTGGATAAAGTATAAAGGAAAAGCTACACGAAATTCGTATAACAGACGGCAATTGATCCCGGAGGCATTTTATCAATAAGCGTCGTCCAGGTTGATGTTTATTCAAATAATAAATTTTATATTTTTCTCTTGAATATAACATCTAAAATAATGTTATGGGCACAGTTTTTTTAATAAATTAAGATATAATATAATATAATATTTATTTATTTATACAATTTTGTATTTTATATTCTTATTTTATATAATTTATTTATATTTTTATAATTATTGATGCAAGAAATTGTATTTATTTTCAACCTTCAGTATCAATTTGTCTTTTCTCTTGATTATCTAATTTTGTGAACTACAAAATACTGAAAACTTAAGGATAAAGTCAGTTTCTTGGCGAAAATCCTCCGATATTTAAATCAATGAGGGTTTTAATTGTGTGTGAGAGTGAAGAGAACACTGAAAAATCAAATAAAATCGGAGCATCATTGAAAAAATATGTGGTGTGTAAATAAATATTATCTTTTTAAAAGGTAATATGTATCTACCTTTATTCTCGGATTCAATTATATTGAAATTATAAAATTCTGTACCTATTGATACATGTTGTTAATTAACTGGCGTGCCCTGAAAATTTATCACGAAAATCATGGAACATGACTATTATAGGTAATGTACTACGTCATGTGTATCCCAAGGCTTCGAGTCTTGATTCCGTGAGTCTTCGAGTGTTAATAAGGCTCCGAGTTTTGATGTTCCTTCTGGAGATGCGATAAGTCTTTGACGACATCATATACAGTAGCTGCTTGATCGAATGTTCTGATATGAAGTCTGGGATAATTAGTACTGAGGACTACTTCCGAGCATATATTTATTGTAAGTAATCCGGGATAAACTCTTAAATTAGTGGTCTCAAATAGTTTATCTGACACGATTCTATTACTTTTAGTACTATAGAAAAGAGTCTCAGAATATCACCGTATTTAGATATTCACAAAAAGAGTTATATCCATATAATAAATCTAGGCCTTTGAGCTGAGCTTCAATAAAAATATCCAAATCATAATTATAAATTAACATAAAAATAAATTAATGAGTCACGTAATCATTTTTATATATATTAGTACCGGTATCATGTCAAATATAAATTCTGACCTTATCTGATAGGTGTCACCGGAACCAGGAAGATGCTTCATGTTCAGCTAAGGACACACCCAATAGAACTCCAAAATCCCAACAACTTCTACACTTTAGAAAATTTAACAAATAGGTATGAGATTTTCGATATAGATAGATAGATAGATAGATAAACATAAAACAATATTATAAAAAAATATCAATTGTATCAATCGAATTCTAGAATCTTCCACCCAATTAAGTAAAATATGCATAATATTCACACATATTCTACAAAACGTAAAGTCATATAATATGATATATATAATTGTATTATAAATTCAACCATGGATAATCCAGTTGACAAGAATTAATTTCAAATTATGTCATTAGATACACAATCTTGGATTCGATTTCTTAGGTGTATTCATAATTTAAGTGAGAAAACGTGATGGTGGGATATTATGTTAGTTTCCTTCGAAGATTAATCGAGGTGCACGTAAACTGGCCTGAATATTTCGATTAAAAAATATATATATAATTATATTATAAATTATTATATATTTTTTAAATTCTTTTATTATAATTATTAATTTTTTATATTAATTTAAATTTCTAAAAATATAACAAAAGTTGAGAATGGTAAAACTAATAAAATAAATTAAAAATATTATCGTCTATAGTTAAAAGCGCATTAGCTTCTCCTCATTAAAGACAACTTGTCCTGGATAGATTAAACAATAATATTAAAATTTTTATATTATATTTTAATTTTTGTGTCCTAATTTGACAGTTAAATTGATAATATTATATTATTTTAATCATTAAAACTTAACAAAGATGAAGGATTTTAAATAATATAAATTTTTTTAAATATTTATGTGCATGTAAAATATTATTTAAAATTTAAAAATTAAAATATATATTTAAAATTTTTAACAATATTTTAAAAGAAAATTAACAAATATCTCCTAATAATTTTTTAAAATAACATTTATGTTTGTCAAAAAATTTGTAATAAATCCCTTTTTATTTTTTAAAATGTCACTTAACCCTTTATTAAAATATTTGTAGCAAATATTTCTATAATTTAAGAGAGTAACAAAAGCTGACTTCACTAAAAAAAAGTTATCATATAAATTATTAATTTTTATCATATAAGTGTTTAATTTTTATCATATAAATTTTTAAATCAAAATAATTAAATTTTTAAAAAAATATTTTAAATTTAATATCATACCCTAACCCATGAACTCCACACGTAATAACTGTCATAAGCTTCTAATATATATTTTAAACCCCAAAATACACATTGAAAGTCTTTAAGACTTTTATGATACTTATTTATAGAATACACGTTTAAAACACCAAACTCTTTTATCCCAAATTACTAACATAATTCAACATTAATCCAAATATAAGTCGTATAGATTGTAATAATTCATTTTAATTCCAAACCAAATATTAATTCATTATGACATTAATATATTAAAATTCACAAAATAGTTATAACTTATAGTTATAAGTTAAAAATCATAAATAATTTCAAAAAAATTTATACATCCGAAAACTTCAACTTCAAATTTCGTATAACTTTTTCAGTTATAAACAAATATATAACTAAATATTTAAAATTATAACTCAGTGAACTTAACTAATTATGTAATTATGAGTCAAGTATAAGATATACATAAAACCATGAGTCTTTATAAAATCATCATCATTTAAAAAGATAATTAGCTCGATGTGTTTGAAACTAAAATGTGAGTGAGATGTGTATACAGAAATATACTTTATGAGTGAACTAAAATATTAAAATAAATAATACTTCTTAAAATAAAACATCTTAGTATTATAATATAATAATTAGAAAACTTTAAAAAGAAATTTCATTTAAAACATTTGATCAACTTTGAAAACATGATATATTAGAAAATCATTGGATTTGTCACACCCCAACCCGTGGGGCCCACCTATGACAGACGCCACAGACCTTCAGGGTGCACCCAATCACACAGAATACCTCCCGTAGGCCTGTTTACCAGAAGACATTCATAAAACCTGTTTACCAAAACGCTTCCAATAACAAACCAGTCTAACACCCAAACTTCACATAAAACAAAGCAATGGCCGCAACACTTCAAATATATATATATATTTAACGCATGAGCAAATAAAATAATAATAATAGTAATTCCAAATGAAGTCCAAAGAGACCTATCTATCTCAAATCATAAATCAAAT
>JAVXUL010000012.1:5693119-5711752 GCA_035590515.1 Trichilia minutiflora | reverse complement strand
ATATGAGTGTCATAAGTAATTCTTATAGTGATAATGATGTATATGATCCTTCGACTTGAGATCATCATGGTTCCCAATTTTATGAATGATATATTTTAATGTTTTCAAACGTCATATGTAATAAGATTGACTATAAAGAAAATTCTTGGTTATGTCATGAATAATGTAGTGAGATATGTTTGATCAAGATAGGATTTGTCCCTCCTATATAACAGGAGTGATATCTTTGAGCCCCTTTGATTGTGTATGATTATAAAATGCATGGCTGTGCTCAAATGAATCGATATGTGATTTTAATATCATTTAGTAAGATAATTATACTCAGGATATCAAAGAAACAAAGAATTGAACATTATGGGATGACACATTCCATACCTCGTGTTCAATTAAGATATCTAGGACAAAGAGATTAAAATATATGGTTACATTGATCACGAATATAAGTGATGTTGAGCCACTTACATTCTCATGACTTGGATAGTCATGATGTATTGCTAGACACCGCTCATGACTTGTATTACTAAAATTAAAATTTCAGTATTACTGCCAACGTTATGAAAACCTAATGGGTCGCATATTAGATCGAAAAATTAAAAGTATAAATTTATGAGATGATTTTATCGTAATTTATAAAACTTTATGTTAATTAGGGTTTTTTGCTAAATCTATTTAATAAAGTTAGAATAAGAATGTTGGTTTAAACTTTATTAAGTAGATTGGGCCTTAATAGTAAGGTCAAATCCAACATGAATGTTGGGCTTATTATGTCATTAAACCCTAACCCTAAAATGCAATATAAAATGAGCTTTTATTTACGTTGTAGGAAGCTATTGCCTAAGTTTCATTCTTCTTGTTTTTACAAGAGGAAGAAAATCACAATAGGAACAAAAACACAGAGATACGCGAATCAGAGCTAGCACTCATTTTTAATCTTTCTGGTTGTGTGGATACTGTAGAGATGCAGAGTTTGTTTGCATTTTGTGGTTCTTTATCATCAAATCGCACAAAGGTATGAATATTTAGATTCATAACTTTACAATAATAGGTTTGTTGTACAGATCCTGTGAGGAAATCAAAAAAAATTTATTTTTTTGCTACATGTATGATTCTGGTTTCCCGACACTAAGATCACATATTCCATCGGCTCAACCAACTCCGCAATCATTGGTTTGTCTGTATGAACTACTTTTCCATCTAAATTCTATAGTATCTACTCATGTTCGATATCCTTTATCTATTCCTTTGAGATCTCCTCAAGTATTCACTTACAGATGCAATACGAATTCTTTTATGTCATGACAAAACATAACCTTACTTGTTTTTTATTTTCCCTTATTACTTTGATACTTTCTCCTACCCTAAACTTCAACTTCAAGTAATAGATCCTTTCCACTATTTTGTCTGATCTGAGAAATAGCCTTCTTATGATCATAAAATAGGACGTCTTAAAATCTGCAACTTGAAGCTCCCATATAGTCTTCTTCTGGTATAGTTTATCTCTGATAACTTTTAGTAGTTGCATTGTACCTAAGAGGTAGACATATAATTTTTTGAATCTATGTAAAGCAGTCTCAGTTGGTTTCAGTCTCAAATTGTCAATCCACAAAAGGTTCAACATTTTTTTAAATATAATATCGGTAGAACTCTTTATGTTAATCAAAATTTTGTGAACTTAAGATGTTTTGACTATCAGAACTACCACCAAGGCATCATCATGGGGATAATAAATCCTTATCTCATCTTCATCGATAAATATAATAGGAATTGAAAACATTTTTAACCTTTTCTCAGTCCTCACATTCATCATATGAGGCTTCAATAAAGAATTAGGTAGGGAGAATTTTGAGTAATTTTTTCTTGTCTTGTTCGAGCTCCTTGCTAGTGTTAGACCACTTAAAATCTTCATTGCACGATGATCTATATCTTATTGCCTCTGATCTCGCTTAGAAGCTCGATAATTATCTTGGTCTGCTACAAATTCAATCAGGTAATTATTTTTTATTAAACCTTAAGCTGCTCCTGTAAATCAAAACATTCATCAGTAATTTGCTTGACATCCTAATGAAATTCACAAAATTTATTCTACACCTTTCTAGATGGCTTTGCTTTTATTAGATGAGGCTCTAATAACAATATTCCTCTCCTCTGAATCTCTTTCAAGTTTTGCGAAAGTAGTGCGTTTAAGGGTGTCAACTTCCTATGTTCTTGTACTTGCACCATTCTTCTTTCTTCGTCCCTCCAAGGTGATCTCTTCTTCTTAGTGTAGTTATTATCCCAATGCCTTCTAACTTAAAGAATTTTGACACCTGACTGCCTCTTCGACTTGTATCGAGGAACTTTCTTTTATCATTTTTTCTTTATCTATTGTTAAATTTTAGGGATTGTGTTTCTTTCGTAACGATGACCCTATCACCTTTTCTTCCTTTAATTTAAGGATGATCTAATTCTCTATTTATATTTTATTAAGCAGCTTCCTTTGAGCTATTTCATTTATGGTAATTGAATGTTTACGCATAGCACACCATACTTTATCCACCCATAACCCCTATTTGAAACCTTCTAATACTAACCGATGGTGGAAGGCTCTCAATTCTATCACCTCATTATGGCATCTCTTGACAAAATTTTTGATGCTTTTACCGTCTCTTTGCCTTAATAGCAATATAGAGCTTAGGGTTTTAGTACTAAAGACTACTCCTCCGAATTCTTTAGTGAAAACATCGTAGAGCTACTCAAAATTACGAATGCTCCTCAATGTCAAGCTTGTAAACCATTTTCGTGCTTCTTCCTTCAAGGTTAATAGGAATAGACGACACATTTGATCCTCATCTAGGCTCTAAATCAATATCATCTCCTGAAAGAAATTTATATAAAGTGATAGATCTGTCTTTCTTGCGAAGGAAGTAATCTGTGACTTTTTCAATTTCAGAGATAAGGTCATATTTAAAAGCCTCTACAAAAAGGGAGACTTTGAATATAAGCCCATGTAAAGAGTAAGCTCGGTATTCCTGTGTTGTTCTTGCTTTCTCTGGTCATCCATCTCCTCTACCAGTCTTTTCACTAGGATTTTGACATCCTTCTCGCTGGTGATAGTACCTTGAGTATTTTCTCAAGGAGAAACATGATGTTCTGAGGCTTCACACTCTATCTTACGGTTCTAATCGAGAACTCTTCTCATATCCTTCGGATGCAAGACATTTTATAGTCTCCGCTTACAATTTATCTTGGGACTTTAGGATGAATGGATAGATTTCGTGTAGTGCCTCTCATAAATTCTGAAAGGCACATTTTGGTTCATATTCCCCATTCATCTCTCTAAGGACATGTCCATAACTTTTGCCTTTCCCTTTTTTGTTACTATGTACTTTCTCTTGGGTTTGTTTTCTCGTATTCTACCATTATGTTTTTTCAATCATTCCTTGTTAGGGATGTTACTTTCTACTACTTCAAAGAGCATTGCTACCATTAGGCCAAATAATGTTGTCTGCATCATCTTCTTTATTTTAGTAACTATTTTAATCAACACTTGCATTTGTCGATCCTTTTCAGCATGCTATTTTTCACTATCCTTGAATTACTATATTAACTAAGATCTTTGAGAAGGGGAGGTAACAGAATGCGACTTGGAACCCGTATTCTCCAATACTCCAAGCAATGTATTTCGGCCACCATTGGCTACTTTGTATGTCAAAGAAATCTTCCTCAAAATTTTTATGATCGATTATGTGTTATTGGGTTGTATAAGTTCTGGTTACTTCCATTTTAATTATTTAGTTTGTTAATCAGCTGACTTTTTGTTCAGTTTCCTATATATGGCAACAAATGTTGATACAGGAAGTTGTTGTGCCTTGTATTCCATGCACCAATGTTGTCGTCACGTCGAACCTACCTGAAATTACAAAACACGATTAGAGGAAAGGCCGATATCTCGACAAAAACGTTAAATGCTTAAATTTGGATTTTTCTTAAAAGTTGGTAAGGGAGAAATGGAAAAAGAATTAGAATGAACATTGGCAATTAGAATTTAGTACTTTCAGTTAGAATTTGTTACCTGTTTTTTGGAACCTTTTTTTACTTTTTATTGCCTAAAATCGTAACCGTTGCCATATGTCTCATCCCTATTACTTCTTTTTATACCAATTATGATGATAATGGATCATAACCTTCATAATCATGATCCCTATTTATATGTACATTAATAATTGAAAGTAACTACTCTTCAAGGTTGGAATTGCCGTGGTAAGAAGACTTTGGAGTCGTGGTTTATCAGTCGAGGCCTTTAATAAATAATGGGATAGTAGTCCCCCAGACCATGAGTCTCTAAGGTGGTCCTCAAGATATAGTAGGTGAACTAGAGGTAGTATTGGATGACCTATGATTATGAGAAGTCTCGAATAATATGTGAAAGACCTCGGATAAAATCTTACTGCAGAAGTTCTCAGACCATGTATCACTGTAGAAGATTTCAGGCGTTGTTGAGTGCTAAGCCAAAGGAAGATATGGATTAGGAAGCTGGCTTGGATTTTGGGGGCATTCAAAAATTCACCAAATAAAAATATTCACAAAAGAAGCCTAATACCTACCAAGTTTAAACACTCGGTAGTTTAGCATATGCAAGTTTGTCTCATTAATTACAACCAAAAAATTTTTCAAAACCTTGTTTGATCATAGGCCAACTTCATTCAAATTGATACACTCGTAATTACGACACAATATGATGCTAAGGATTTTGTTGGATACAAAATTATTTTCTTCCTTCAAGGATTTTGATCCCTTGGTACCTTCCTAGCATCATGAGCGTGGCCATTGGATTTGTACCTGGTGATACTTGAAAAGTTGACCCGTCAATTACTTTCAATCCTTTAACCCCGTAGACCCTGTAATCATCGTCGACAACTGATCCAACGGAGCAACCACCATGATAGTGATAGAAAGTTCTGACATTGTTTTTGCATAATTTTCTTAGTTCATCCTCACTTGACATCAACTTTTCTTGGTGTTTGACTCCCAGGAAAAGAGAAACTGATTGAGACGTTGCCACTTTCTGAAGCAATTGAACCATCTTTGCACATTCGTCCAAGTCTTTTTCCTTAGCCAGATAATTGAATTTCACGGAAGGGTTTCTCCTGGGGTCTGTGCTGTCCAATTCAAGCTTTCCTCTAGACATTGGAAATGCAATCTTGGCAGCAATTGGCATCCTTGATATGTTGAAGCTAATTGGCAAAACTCCAGCTTCGATTATGAATCTGAAGTTATCTGCTATGCCCACAACCTCAGGTGGCTCAGGTAGCCGTTTTTCTGGCATGGTATCTGCCAATAAGGCAATACAAGGATTGTCTTGCATCCCTTGCCCCACCTCTTTCAAATCTAAAGTGACTGGAATGTTGAAATCTTTGAGGTGATCACGAGGACCAATGCCGCTTAACAATAAGAGTTGGGGACTGCCTAATGCTCCTGCTGACAAAATAACATCACCCCATGTAATTGAATTCTTTGGCTGATTGAGGTAAGCCTCATGGGTATTATTTGATCTACCATCGCTCTTAATGAACCTTATGCCACGAGCTCTGGTGTCATTTCCCTTACCTGCATCATTTTAACGGAATCTGAGAGAACTAAAATCTTCAGTCCCTTGGTAAGACGGATCAAACATGGTGATTAGATGAATAAATTTCTATATCATATAGTTAACATTGCTTACCGTTAGCATGAAAGATAATGTTCTTTACAGTTGTATTCAGAAGAACGACAATGTTTTTTGGATTTGCTTGCTCCAGAAGATCAGCTGAGGTATGCCTTTTTCCACATTGATCAAACACAGTTCCGCTCACCTTTGTTCCCTCTATATGCTCCAAACTGTAACCATTATAAGGTAGAATTCCAGCTTCAAGAAGTCCAAATTCAATAACAATCTGCCATGGTGTCAACTCGGGTGCAAAAACTACCTTAGATTCCACCCATCCGTAAGCCTCTTTTACAAGTTCATCATCCCACCCTGCTCTTTTAACAAAATCCTCACTAGCTCTACTGTAAATCCCGCCATTTATGGCTGATGATCCTCCAAGCACTCGTCCTCTGTGGTTTTGAACTCCATCCTTGGAGATGAAGCTTTGTGCAACGGATGAGAATTCATCAGTTTTTATCAGTGAGAATCCATAATACCTTTTATCTGTGACCAAGGGATTTCCAAAAGGCGAGTCACCTCGTTCTACCAATAGAACAGTGTACTTCTCTGATAAGGTTGCAGCTAGTGGGCAGCCAGTTGTGCCTCCCCCAACAACAATGTAATCAAAGGACTTGCCTGAGACTTCATTGACATCTGAAGTCATATAGGGTAGTCCTTTTCCTACAGTAAGAGAAGAATAAGATTATTGTTATAACTGAAAGTTTAATATTTTAAATAAAAATCGCATGGCTATCCGCATTTGGCTGAGTAGCATACCTTCAGGCATTGAAGAAGAGGATAGAGGCCAGTGTAACAGAAAGAAGATAAATGCTACAAGAATCTCATGACAATGAACTGTCTGTGAAAATTTCATTTTTAGTGTTTTTGCTTGCTCAAGAAGAGTGAAAGGGAAACTAAATATATTAATCCCTTTAACTATATAATCATTTTCATTCTCAGGCTTGGTAGCTAAATTGATTAAGGTTCTTTAGCATCCATAGATTTAACAATACGCATGGTTTAGCTAATGATACATTCGTTGTGAGTTGGTTGTGTAATAATGTCGCTGCAATGATAAATTGCGCTACTTTTTTACTTTATTGAATACGAAGTAGAAAATTAACAGCCTGAAGAGTCTCAACAGGGATGTCTTGAGGCAGCAATAACAGCAAGCAATAATTTGACTTGCGGGGGTTGGGTGGTTAGATGATTTATAGTGGATGGCAAATTAAAG
The DNA here is from genome assembly GCA_035590515.1 of Trichilia minutiflora. NCBI lineage: Eukaryota > Viridiplantae > Streptophyta > Magnoliopsida > Sapindales > Meliaceae > Trichilia > Trichilia minutiflora. Next base: position 5,704,853 of record JAVXUL010000012.1, on the reverse strand, counting down.
TTGCTTTGTTTCTAAATGTATGGTTAAAAATTATGAACCTGACGGAATGACCCAGATAAGAGTGATGATATGGCTGAGACTAACTCAGAAAATCTTATAAAGTTTTCCGTGAGAAGTGCATAAAAAAAAAAAGAATAAAAAAACATAATCATTCCCTTGAAGACCTAGCTGGTGGACTCAATGGCTGCTCACAACTTAGTTTAGAAAATAGCATCTGGTTGCTTTCGTGACCACTAAGAGTAATTATCTTATAGACATCAAAGTATCAGTTGTTTCCAGCATATATGCCATTAAAATTTAAGAGAGACTAAGATGTATCACAATGTTGTATTATACCTTCTTTGGATATGGATATACTGCCAAAGGTTTCCTGGTGGTCCATTCACATTACAATATACATAGTTTATAAACAAGAGATTAACCCTAAGAATCAAGTTTTCTGCATGGACTATAATTCTAAAACCCAGCTATACAGCTTCAAACACTTTAAAGGGGCCCATTAAGCTGTTCTATCCCTTGCAATTCAAATCTATTGCTTTGGAACCCGATTCACTCTCATTTTGGTATTGGCTATTGAGATCAAACCTACCCAATAAACCAGAATTTCTCAATTGGTCACTACCTTTCTCTTTTTGGGTTGCTAATTTTTTAGTAAGCATTTGCTCATCACAAAAACCATCAGAAATGGTGCTTTCACTTCTCTTCCTCCCACTAGCTTGATTGCTTAAACTATCTTTACATTTCTTGTCTTCTGGGTGAACATCCATTAATGGAAGTTCCACAGAAGTTTGATTGGACTTATAAGTGTGACCGATCTCATTTATTGCTTGCTTGACTTCCTTTCTTCCAGAACTCTCGGATGATGTCAAGGAGCTTTCCATGGAACATATTGTGCTTCTTATTTGCTTCCTTTCGACATCTTTTAAGCTTGAAGTTCCTGCTTCTGTTAATTCTGAGAGCAACGAACTCGGGCAGCCCATGTTAACCATTGAGACTAACTGAGAGAGTTCAGCTTTTGCTAGTTCTACTCCAAGGGAAGAACTATAGCCAGCAAGTGTTTCTTGAGCTTTCTTTAATACTGACTGTAAGTACTTTCCCTGAGCCTCAATTCTTAGCTGCAAATGTCTCTGCACCTGAATATAAGAGTTCCACTTGATTGGCATGTATCATTACGTTATTGAAAATCAGCAACTGAGCTTGGGATCGGGTTTATTGGTTATACCTCAATTTGTTCATGAAGTTTCCTTTGCACTTGCATTTGAACTTGGAGAGCTTGAGCAATCTGCAAGCTTCTGATAAACACAAAACTTGAATCAGTCGAAGCACTTTGTAATATTGTTATCTCACCTTCTAAATTCAACATATTGATCGGGATCATTTCTGACTATTACTCATTTAACTGGTTGAGAGTTCCATCACTGACATTCCTATTGACATGCCCATCAGTGCTCTGAGTCTCTCTGTAATCTGCAACAGAAAAGAATATTACAAATTCGAAAGAAGAAAAAAAATGTTAAATTGACGATCATGTACGTCTGCCTCATCGGAAGCATTTTCAATTACCTTGCTTATGGTCAATGCCGGTTTCGGCCTGTTGGCTGCTTTTCCCCAATCTGTATTTCTGCAACAAGAACGCAACTATACTCAATACCATTTCATTTTTTTCCACGGGAAGAGAAATAGAGATGGATGTATTAATTTTAAGGAGAATTTGCCTGTAAATGGCTTTTCAGGTGGTACAAAGTAAGTCCTGGAATTCCCATAACTCTCATCAAACTCTTTGGTGTCGCCTCTGCCCAAAATAAATTGAAAACTGAATGTTAAGATGAGAAATGAAAACCGATAAAATAAGAAGATCATTAAGCTTGGATAGATAGATACTTAACTGTCTGGACCTCCAAGCTGATTGACTGCTTCAACAAATCTTTGATGAAGTTCTGGAGTCCATTTAAGCCTAGGCTTTGCATCCGTTGATAAAACCAAATTCATGTTTTGATGTTGCATACCCATTTTATGTTTGTTGAAGGATAGACAGATAGATGACTAAAACTCATATATGGTGGTTCTTGATCCTTTAAGCTATGCGATGGGTTAAATATGTGGCAGCCATACTTCTCTTTATAATTTTGGAGTTGGTGGCCTGTCCTATGTTCTCACTCCATTTCTGGAAACATAAGAGGGAATATATGCTAAGAGCTTTGGCTCTTCCTTTCTCTCTATCTCATCTTCATTTCATACATACTTTTCCTTTCTAATTTTTTTTTTCTTTCTTCTTTGACTTGAAAGGAGTAGAGAGAATCTCTGATGCAGCAAAAACAGAGAAAGCAACACAGTTCAATTTGAGTCTTAAGAGGAGAGAAAAGAGGAAAAAGTGTATTGTATGTTTTATCTTGCTGTTTTCTGATTTTTCTCTCTCACACATACATGCATACTCTGCTTGATTCCCTGCTGAGCTAGGTTAGCCCCACCATGATGAATAATGGAAGCAACTTTCCTTGCAATGAGAGGCTTTGAAGAAAAATAAAATTTGATTGAAATATATGCTATAATGGATATTTCCTTTTGGTAATGAAAGGGAACCCAAATGGGTTCCTTCTTTTAAAATTTTCTTTCTCTTTTCTCTTTTCCTTTTTCCAATTTTAATTTTTTGATAAGGGTGTGGTGGGATTGGCAGATTCTTTTTGTTCTTTGTAGGGATGGAGGAATGAAAGAATCTAACCTTAGATTTTAGGACCCTCAAGCTTACCCTATTTTTCTCATAAAGAAATAGTCTAGAAAAAGTGAATGAAGACCAGCTATATTATAGAAGTGTAGTTAACTTCTCATGATGTAATAATCTCATATTATGTATTCTTCTGTAAAAATTGAACCAAAAAGACACGTACATACATCTGTAAGATTGTCCAATTACAGGGGATTCTCAGGCCTAGAGATTTTATACGGACTGTCATAGCTTAACATACAGCAATAATTTCACAAGATCAATCAGGGGCTCAATAATCCACCTTAATAATATCTCAGCCATCCAAACTAGATCAATAATTCTGTCCAAGTGTAAACAACTGCTAAATTTTTCTAAAAATCAGGCAATTTTTAAGCTTGGAAGGAGTAACTGCATACATATAAACCAAATGTTAGTAAAACTTAAACACGCTCATCTTTAGCTAACACAAGCAGCATGGATGTGATGCAAAGAAACAAACCATGGTGAAGGTGGCTGTGATATAAAGCAATAGCAACTAACTTCCCTAGGCAACATTAATTTCATGATTCTATCTCTTTCTTTCCATCTATATGAAAAGCATAAACACAGAATGAAATGACAAAAAGGTACACATAACATATGAGCTTACACTTTCTTCCAGTATGAAAGCAATAAATCAGAGTTCACTCTGCATCAAAGTCTCGTAAAGAAATATATTCCAAAGGAAGTACTTTAATTCTGTAATCCATATCCAAGCTCAACTGAGGAACAGAAATTTTCACCACAAAAAGAAAAGAACTAAAGGAAAAGGGAAAACCACACCGGCCAACAACAAATCCTAAAAGCCTAATGAATCAGATCGATCTTCAGATTTATTGGGTTTCGGTCAAGAGTCTGATCACTGGCATCAAATCCAATAATTGATCTCCAAAGCATTGCCATCTGAGTGCCATACATTCTGTTCCTCGGCTCTATAGGTAAACAATTTCCTAGGATTCAAATGCGAGTAAAATTAGATAAGTGTTATTAAGCAGACAACTAGAAGATGACGAAATTCATTAATTAATGAACAGAACAAAAGATATATAAATAGGTGCCTTTAAGATTGTCTGAATATCTGATGTTATTAATAGAAAATGCCAATCAGTTGACTCACCACATTTGTATAATTGTGTCAGTTGAGAGACACGGTAAAGATTGTTACTCATCATTATCTTGGATAAAACCTTTTACTATAAGATCAAAATGTTGGTCCCAACGAAATGTGGGTCCAATTTAACATCAAGAGATGGTTCTTCCTGAAAAAGCATCTGCTTCTGCAATCTTGATCTGCGATTTCTTAGGTGGCAAGCTCATAATTCATATTCAAAAGAAAGGAATATAATTATTGATGAGTGATTATGATATGTGGCCCGAATGTTTGAAAAACAAGAAAAGAAAGTAGAGTTATTCAACCTTTTTCTTTAACCCAGAGCTGTACTTGAAGCTCCTTGCTTTAAATATTCCATAATAAGTAAAGGAGATTCTGGGATGATGCCAAACGGCCCCCTGGTACTTTTGGGTTAGTAGAAGGTCCAGTGAATCAAAAGTCATATAAACAAAGGTGCCTCATCAATTATTATTCTTTAAGGTGACCCATTACAGGAGATATCATAAATCTAGAAGTGAAAGAAGATAAGAATTATGTGGCCTCAGGAATCAGGAAAAGAGAAAGAAAAGGAATCAGTCACCATCCCACCAAAGCATAATGTAATTTTATTGTCCAACCTATTCACCTACTTAAAATGACGTGAGCAATATGTCATTTTCCTAAGTAACTCAACGTTATCTAACCGAGCTCAGGTTTTACAAGAAGAAAATATTAAGTATGGACCCTGTATTCTAATGACAAGGAAAAAATTTTCCTGCAACCGAATACACAGTGAGAGAGCAGAAAGGTAAAACTATAAACATATACACATGAACAGATATTACTGATGAATGCTAAAGCGTCAATTGATATTTTGGTGTGGTGACTTTTAAGTCACATTTGTTATGAGATATTAATGAAAAAATATATGGATCCCACAAAAAATTATTGTTCCCAAATACTTTTTTAGTTTTGCTTTGAAAGCAGTGCACAAGCATTCGAAACGAAGCCTAAGCACATAACAACTCCTGTAACTCGGATGTGTGTGTTCAATGACAATGCTGTGGCAAACATCTCAGTGCAGATTTCCAGTCTCTTTCAGAATTTTGAACACTACATTTACTATTAAGCCAGTTCATCAATTTTTTTTTTTTTTTTGCTATTTCTTTTTCCCCATTCTTTGGTTGTGATAGACAACGTAAACATGCACATTATTAAAGTAATTGCAGTCAATCAATATATAGAGACAAGAAGTAAACTATTGTTTCATAAATTGGAAACAAGGAATTTCATCTTGTTTTCTTACAAATAGTAGAAGTTATATATCATTTGTACTAATTTAACACCACTTTATAAAATCTTGAAAACAATTTCTGCGCTGATAAGAGAATTTACGAATAAATGAAAGTGAACAAAATAAAGCCATTTTGATAGTAATGATAAATGAACTGGCATGCTTGCATTTCAGACATGATTACTTGACCTTCATGTTGGAGCATTTAACCGGTCATGACTCATGATCTAGTACCAACAAAAACGGTTCACCAATCACACAAACTTCAATAGTTCAATGATACTTTATTGCATGAAATAAGCATACCAAAGAATCAAACTGGTTAAATGATACATACTTATCAATCAAGAAAAATATAAGTCTAAATGTTAAGCATAAGGAGTTCAAGAAATTACAGAAAAAAAAGAAATTAACGTGGCAATACATTTGAACTCGCTGAAAGTATACACAGGTGAATCTTATGTCTAGCCTAAGTAAAAGCACAGAACAATGTACAGGAATCTAATCCAGTGCATGGCTTATAAATTATAAGTGGTAGACCTGATTACTTTTTTCACCAAGACTCTGAATATAACACCTGCCTCTTTGAGTGATGTCCAATTTCTGGAATCTAGATGTGACATCTTTGTCCAAGACCCACAACTTGATTGATAAAGACAAAGTGGAATCACGATGAAATATTCCCACAAATAATTGACAAACAAGGCTAACTCATTTCTTATGAAACAACAAATCTACTTCTAAACTACCTCTTGATTGGCATGAATCGTTAATACAGAACACGATACTGAGAAAGGAAACTGCATTTCTCACAAGTAGAAGAGAAAAGAGCACTTGGCTAAATGGAGAAACTGAATTTTATAATTTAAACCTTGTTCTTCTTTGAGATGATCCCTCAATTTTCCAGTGTAATGTTTTTCCCTCAAATCTTATATTCAACACTAGTACAAACTAATAAAAAGCAAAAAAAATATGACAACGCTACCCCACTGGAAATATTTCCTCTCTACAAAAGTACAATACTATTGTCTTTTTCCATATATTCTTCGGTTCTATGCTAAAAGGGGCAGGTGAAGCTAACAAATCCTACTCTTTAGAACATTAAATTAAAATGTAAATAAATGTTCCAGATCCTTAACCAAGATCACAATAATTTTATGGCAAGAGTGTAACTGTCCCAGGTACTGTAATTCAGGACTAGGATTGTGTCTTCTAAGAAATTTAATCAACTCCTAGAAGAGGAGATATTTATTTGCAATGCAATGAAAATGGCTAAACACTATGTAGGTCTTAGTAAAAGTCTTAGTAAAAGGCAATTTCTTTCGCAAAATTGTAGCTTGCTAAGTTTGTGATGGTAAATAAGAGCCAACCATTCCCAGCACCATAATCCTTCATCAAGTGCAATGGGATAGAGGGAGAGTCAGCAGGCAAAACTTACATGTATTTGTATTTGGAATAGCTATTATCATTAAGCGATATAAATATAAAGGATAATAATAGCAAACTATATGCTCCGTTTTCGAAAGCACGAAAGCATTTGAAGTCACAAATTTAGTTACCCCCTCAAAATTAGTCTTAGTTGCCCAAATTCCAGCCCTCATCATTTTATGTCCTGGCAAGTGAATTCCTACTTGGGCAATGCCTGTGCATATAGGTTTTACCACACGGGGCCGTGTCCGGGCAATCCCTAGGCGTTGCAATGGCAATTACTAAACCTCCACAAACAGTTAACCGTACGCATTTCATAGTGCCAATTTTACTTCTAGAAAATGCTAGCTAAATCCAGATCAATGATGGACATTATATTATAGAGGCCCAAACCAACTAAGTGAAACTAAAACGGATGTCCAACCAACCCATTGCTATTCCATTCTATTATTACCATCACTCGAACCATTTTTTTAAACAAAGAAATTGCATAATTAGAGTTATACCTTACCGACACTTTTGTGGACCAAGCATTTGCATAATCAGGATTCACGGAAAATAAGGTATTATGTGTGCCAGGGCACAAAATTTTTTCGTACTTAAACATTTTTTTAAACAAAGAAATTGCATAATTAGAGTTATACCTTACCGACACTTTTGTGGACAAAGCATTTGTATAATCAGGATTCACGGAAAATAAGGTATTATGTGTGCCAGGGCACAAAATTTTTTCGTACTGTAGTGCCGGTACATGACTTGCATGTCGGGTGGCGGTCTTCTGTCTCCAATTCCGGTGTTACATTAGAGTCAAAACGTACCCGTAACTTTGGTATCGACAGCAAGTGCACCGCAGACCTTTTCAATGTAATACAGTACGTGACGTTTTTACCTAACCTTGGGTACAAAAACGTACTCAACAGTTAATGGTCGATGCCTTTGTTCTGGATATTGATGCAAACCAGTCACTTTTTTTGTGTCTAAAGCTTGATTGGATTAAAGGCTTCATTTTGCTTCATCAACAAACCCTCGAACAGCGGAGGTACTTGAGCATCAAAGGTTGCAATTTGCGGGTAGATTCTGAAAATATATTTCACTCAATTTAGGCCCAAATTATTTAATTTGTATGATCATAAATTCCATTTATGAAAGGATCCAACAGACGCCTAACCATAGAAACTTAGAATATCCCGCGTTTTACGTTCTTTTTTCTACAAACCAATTAAGTAAATATGAGCAAACATGCACATCAACAGTTTGGTAATGATGCGAAATGAATGTCCAAATAATTATTAAAAAGAAAGAGCATGTAATTGTTAAGTTTAATTTATATAATTGAGTTGCACAACCGAAGTGAGTAACACATCAGACCCACTTTCTTTCGTCCACTAAATCAAAATGTAGCTTTTCATCGGTTTACCTAACATTCTTTTTCTGTAATTCAACGCTTAAAAAGTCCTACTGTAAACAAATTCAATAATTATTAATTTGATCATGAGAAGCTGAAGCATACGCACAAAGTCGTCTCTGCCCATTTCAGATCCACAATTGTGACTTTGTTATCAAATCAAACGAGACTTATTTATGTTCTAGAAGTACTTTTTTCACTTTGAAGCCAATGCCTGGTGGATGGTAATTGAAAATTCTACAGCCTTCTTCGCTTGATGCTTTCATGGATAATATCATGGTTGAATGGAGTGCTGATGCAAGCGTAAACAAAGTAATCTTCAATGAAAAGCAAGACATGTAGCAAAGAGCGGATTGTGATACCAATCATGCGTTCTAATAGATATATATTTTCAAGTGAATTAAAACAATTCAAATCAATTCAACTGCATCTGCAACATGCATGCATGCTTGTTCAATATTAATGAGCAATTGAGCTGTGAGTGTTGTGGTTCATCTTTCGGAAACCCTACAATCACCATTAGTTATGACAACTCTGTAGTAGGAGGAATGGGAAAGGGCAAAAGGAATTCTTCTTCAAGTTGTAGTTGTAAGTGTAATTCTAATTCTAATTCTAATTAATTATCCTGGTCAAGATAAGAAAAAAATAGCAACATCAAGAGAAAGATAGTATACAAATACTATTAATTTATTTTATGAGGTTATCCTTTTTGGTCGGCCATAAATTAATTATGAAAAATTTATGAAAATGATTATATTTTAAAAATGATATTTAAAATTAATTATCATATAAAAATCTTTTTAAAATAAAGTAAAAATTACTTTTTTTGATAAAATTACCCCCTAACTTATAAAAATCCACAACTTTCGATAAACTCACTCTGTCAAATTAAGAAATTTACAAGATCTCAAAAATTTGATAGAGAAAAACTATAATTGCAATTGCACAATCTAATCTTCAGTTGTTTAAACCCGTTGAATTTCACTATTCGTATAAAGTCCAAATTTCTTATATTTAATTTTAAAATTTTATCCTTTTGAACATGTAAATCATAATTTGGATGTTATAGTTTGATTTAAATGTTAAAAAATGATAATATTGATTGTGAATATATCAATTTTTTATTAGAAATAACTCGTTGAAAAGTTTACAAAATTTTAAGTATATTTTGAAACTATTAATTTAGCTTAAAATTATAAAAGTAAAGTAGTTCAAAAGTATTATTTATATTGTAGTTCTAAAGTAATATATATGTGTGTATAGTTCACAAGTACAAAATTGTTCAAAAATGTTGAATTGTTTCGAGGTATAATTTTAATCACTATTTAAAAATACAAAGTTAAGCATTGTTCAAAAGTGAAAATTTAAGTATTGTTTAAAAATACAAATTTAAGCATTATTTAAAAATGAAAATTTAAGTATTATTTGAAAGTACAAAGTTAAGCTTTGTTTGAATGTGTAAAGTTAACTTGATTCGAAAGCACATAATCAAGCTTTGTTCGAAAGTATAAAATAAGCATTGTTCAAAAATTATTTTTGGCTATTGTTTGAAAGTGATGAGAAGTTAAGTTAAAATTTTGGTCAATTTCATAAATTTATCAATTTTTTCTATGATTAAATGTTCTTGTTACTACCTAAATGTTCACAATTTTGCATTGAAAGAACTATAGATACTAATTACTAATGTTAAAAAACATACAATTAGCCATTTACGTTTGTGTCTAATATAGGTATGGATGATTTTATTATAGTAATTGTATGACACAGAAGGTCATAGGAAATGATATCGAACAATGGCAAGTCTTACATGAGAGGTGAAATAAGAGGATTATCTATAAACCGTACAATCACTTGCGAATAGTTCATATGGATGTTGTACAATTTTTTTAAGTTAAATTATACTCAATACACTATAGAATAAGGACATTCTATGTAGAATGTATATATATATGGATTGCACCGTCTATAGTAGTTAATATAAAGACCATATCAGATTTGAAGTCTTTCGTGCCCCTCAATAATGTATATACTAATGGTGGAAGGAGAGTTTGTCTAGTATTTATAACTATCAAACTTGTATATGGTATAGAATGGACAATACTAAACATATGTCTACATAACCATTTAAGTCTTCAAGGAAAAGCAATCAAATCAATTACACATATCTTAAAATGTCACCAATCAATCAGTGTACTACTCTAAATATTTTTTATTATTATGATCCACCTCAGTATAATGCTCCCAAAACCTATGTTATATATTATTATCCTATATGATACAATGCAAAGCCTGCACAAAATTATTTTAAGACTCAACTCAATATTACTCAGCCATATGTTGATGGCCCTAATGTTCCCCTTCAGTGTAAACATGGAATAAATTATTGGGATGAAGATATCAATCCAACAATGAAGTTTCATGATATGCTATGCAATCCAAGTAGCTCTATGAGAGTTTCTTTATGTTAGACCGATTAACTCATAATTTGTCACCTATTCCACCGATAATAACCATGCATGTGCCAGATACTTTATCAATATATGATGATTGGATTGTATGTTTTAGGCAAATATACAGTAAAAAAAAAGAATTAAAGCAGAAGATAAACTTACTAATAATAAAGAGTCATTTGATAAAGATCGATATGAATTGAGATCATAGTAAATACTAGGGGTGTAATCGAACCGAGTCGAGTTGAGCAGTAAACTACTCGAACTCGACTCGACTCAAAATTTTAAAATTCGAACTCGATCGAGTTTATATTTTTTATACTCGATTTGACTCGATAAAATACTTGATATACTCAAAGTCGACTCGATAAACTCGAATATTTATTTATTAAAATTATTATTATAAAATTTAAAATTTATTTGACTCAACTTGGTTCGATTATACCCCTAGTATATACTCGATTAAGCTCGCGAGCCTAACGATTCGAGTATTGTTGTACTCAAACTCGACTCGAAGAGCCACGTGAGCTCGACTCGACTATCATCGAGTCGAATTCAAGTATCTACCAAGCCGAGCCCGAGTAGCTCACAAGTAACTTGACTCACTTACACCCCTAGTAAATACTTGTAAATGATGCACTCAGGCTATTAAGACTGGAACAACCTATATTTTTGATCTACTTGTAAAGATGTAAATATAATGCATACATATTAAGACTATCAATGTAAACTCATATTTTTTAGCTAAAGGTATTTTGATTAATTTAATTTTTCAAGAATATTTTCGTTATTTTCATAAAATGTATGTTCAAAAACTTAATATTATGTAATTGACATTGAATAGATGTTATTTGAGTTATTTGAAAAGATTTAGATGAAATGAATTTGAAAAAATTTTCATAGCAGTGTTGATTTGCATACTCAAGTTTCAAATATAAATTCTTCTTAATAAAAAAATCCAATTGGTGAATGGATTTTTTTTTTTATAGTAAGTAGACTTAGAGATGGTCGAAAAGAAAGAAAATTAAGTGAAATAAGATATCGGATGAGAGAGAAATCAATGTTAGAATAAAGAAAATAGGTATTGTTGAATGACCGTATGATGATAAAGAATTGAAATTTTGATATTAAAGTTTATTTCAAATGAATGTTATTTTATTTTTATATTATGTAACTTGAAAAGAGTTGTTGATATATTATTGTCACGCCCCGAACCTAGTTGGCCACGTGGCAATCGCCGCGAATCTTAGAAATACATCCTATTACTTAGAATGCACCTCTAGAACCCGCAAGGCATTAGTACCTGTTTTCAAACTCATTAACC
>JAVXUL010000012.1:5677722-5693019 GCA_035590515.1 Trichilia minutiflora | reverse complement strand
TTATGATACTTGGATAAGCTCCCTCAAGGTATTTTATACTCTGTTTTTTATTTTTTGCTTGAAGACAAACAAAGATTTGAGTTTGGGTCATTTGTTAGGCACATTTAATATAAATATTTAAACCATATTTTACATTTATTTTCTTCACATTCATTCGCTTATTCAATGCATTTTAGTGATTTTTGATGATTTTTCCTTAGTCTTGCATTTATTTTTATTCTGGTTAATTTTGCAGGAGTTTTAATTATTCTAGAACTAAGAAAACTACTGAAGCAAAAGCACATCTTGTGTGAAATTACTAAATTTCACAACTGACATCAGACTTTTTAATTGACATGGCAACCATTCCTCCTTTGGTAGGTAGGGTTCTGAAACCTAGGTCAAACCTCTATATAGTATTTATTTATCTTTCTATCCAATAGAGAGAAGGTGGAATACCATTGAAATTACTATCGTGAGAGAGAGAGAAGAAAAGATCAGGCTACTGCAAAAGCAGATCTAGGAGTCACTTGAGTTGGATAATGCTATAGTAGTTATTGACAGACACCAATAACTACTATGGCATTTTTGTTCTCGAAACTCCTCTCTCAAATCCATCATATCTTTAGATCCGGATTTGTTAGTTTTCTATTTTAATTTTTCACCGTTAATTTTCACCTCTTGGCTCGTCAATCAACAATTTAAAAGCAAGCAAAGAAGAGAATAAACAATATGGTGTCTGTCAATAATGCCATAGTAGGACTGTCTTGCATCTGTTGTGCAACTTCTTTCAAATCTTAAGTGATTGGAATGTTAAAATCTTTGAAGTGATCATTGTTGATGAGTTAAGACCTTTTTTAAATATACAAAAGACTTTGTTATTTTGTCATGATCTTTATTAGTTAAAAATATGTGAAGTTATTGAATTTAAAGATTTAAATTTTTACCTAACGATAACTTGTACTTGTGTTAGGTGACCTTCCTTAAGTTTAGTCAGGCAAGAATTCTTCTCTTACATATATTCTGTATCATGAATATTAAGAAGGTGTAAAAATCACATTTCTCACCACTTTTACTGCCATTGTTTTCTCTATTTGTTCTTTATTATTTATCAAATGGTATCAGAGCATTCTTGCTCTTAAGGGACCTGTGAGTGATCTCAAGTGTTTGCAAGGAGAGAAATCAAACACAAAAAGATAGTAACATATCTGTAAATAATTTTTTAGGCACAGGATCTCCATTATTCAATGGAGAAAATTATCAAGTATGGGTGATCAAGATGAAGGCTTATCTAAAAGCATTAAATCTGTGGGATGCAGTAGAGAATTGAGTAGACCCTGCACCACTTGGAAATAATCCTACAATGGCTCAACTCAAGAATTATGAAGAGCAAAAAGCCAAGAAACCAATAGCTTTGACCTGCTTACACTCAGCACTGTTAGAGATCATATTCTTTAGTATAATAGCTTGTGAAACTCCTAAGGAAATCTGGGAGAAATTGATGAAGGAATATGAAGGCAGTCAAAGGGTGAAAGTTGTTAAACTTCTTACTCTCAAGAGGGAATTTGAGATGCATAAGATGAAAGAAGGGGAAACTGTCAAGGAGTATGCAGGAAAGTTGATGGAGATTGTGAATAAGATCAAGTTATTAACCCTTTCCAAATAGCAAAATAGTGAAGAAAATGTTGATAAGCTTACCAACAAGGTTCGAGCCAAAAATTTCAGCCATTAATGAGTCTTGTGATCTCATGAGGCTAACTATTGCAGAACTTATTAGCAAGTTGCATGCACAAAAACAAAGAACAAGTCTCAGGGATGATGAATGCTTTTCAAGCAAGGTAAAAATGGAGGCATCAAGGGAAAAAGCATAAACAAGGTGGTGCTGAGAAAGGCAAGGCTGCTGACACTTCAAAAGATCATGGAAAGAAAAAAGAATTTCTTCCTTACAGCATATGTGAAAGAACAAATCGCCGTCCCAAAGATTGTCGATTTAAAAATAAACCTAAAATTCAATGTAGGTTATGTAAGAAACTTGGTCATATTGAAAAGAACTGTAGGGCCAAAAAAATCAAGCAAGCTCAACACCTCAGCAACGCAAAAGAGCAAGAGGAGGTTCCAGCAAATTTATTTATAGCTTCTCAGATTCTACATAACACAAGTAAGCACACCTGGTTTATCGATAATAGTTGCACCTGCCTAATGGTTAATAATGAAGAAATTTTTAGCAAGCTAGATAGGTCCATTAAAATAAAAGTCAAACTTAGAAATGGTCAAGCGATTAAGGCACATGGAAAGGGAACAGTGGTTGTGCATTCAACAGAAGGTACCAAATACATCCATAATGTTCTTTACATTCCTAGTTTGACACAAAATCTATTGAGTGTTACTTAAATGATTTCAAATGGATATTCACTTATTTTTAAAAATCAAAACTATTGTATATATGATTCAAATGGCCTGCTGGTTGCTGATGTACCAATGGTTGATAAATACTTTACTTTAAAATTGAATTATATATGTAACAATGCTTTTTATAGCAAAATTGATGATTTGTTGTTATGGAATAGAAGATATGGTCACTATAATCTTATTACACTAAAGCAAATGCAGTCTCAAGGATGGATAAGAGATTTGCAAACTTAGCATATCAAAAATTAATTTATGGTACCTGTTAGTTAGGAAAGTCTCAAAGGCAATCATTTTCATCCAAGACTTCATGGAGAGCCAATGAAAAGTTGTAACTTGTGCACATGGATGTGTGTGGTCCCATGAGCACAGAGTCGTTTAATAAAAACAAATACTTTGTGCTTTTTATAGATGAATGCACCAAGATAACCTGGGTATATTTCTTAAGAAGTAAGGCTCGAGTTCTTGATGTTTTCAAGAGATTCAAGACTATGGTTAAAGTTAAAAGTGGCTATAAATTGAAAGCAATCAGATCAGACAACGGCAAGGAATATACTTCTCAAGAATTTTAGAAATATTGTGAAGATCATAGCATGAACACTAGTTGATTGTGAACTATTCACCATAGCAAAATGGTGTTTCGAAAAAAAAAAAAAGGTTTATTGTGGAGATAGGAAGGTGCTTAATGAATGACAAAGGCTTACCCAAGGTGTTCTGGGCTAAAGTAGTACACACATCAATATACTTGCTCAATAGATTACCTACGAAGGCTGTTGAAGGCAAAACACCTATTGTAGCTTGGTCAAGTTTGAAGCCATCAGCAAAACACTTGAAAATATTTGGTTCTATATGTTATGTGCATGTGCCAGTTGTAAAGAGGATCAAGCTTGATCGAAAGGCAGACCAAGGGATTTTCTTGGGATATACAACTGCCTCCAAAGGTTACAAAGTGTATAATCTGAGAACGAATCAAGTTTAAGTGAGTAGAGATGTTACAATTGATGAAGATACTCATTGGGATTGGAAGTATAAAAGAATTGAAAGGGATATAGGAGGAGAGCAGAATCAGGTTCAACATTCAATTG
Organism: Trichilia minutiflora; assembly: GCA_035590515.1. Taxonomy (NCBI): domain Eukaryota; kingdom Viridiplantae; phylum Streptophyta; class Magnoliopsida; order Sapindales; family Meliaceae; genus Trichilia; species Trichilia minutiflora. The sequence goes on along the minus strand of JAVXUL010000012.1, from coordinate 5,689,549 downwards.
ATCCAGGCCTTGTATCTAAAGGGCGTGATGATGCAAATTCAGAATCATCACTTGATTCACCTATTCTTAAAACTAAATACTTGTCTAAAATTTATGAGAAGTGTAATTATGCTAATCGTCAACCTTCAAATTTTGATGAAGGTGTAAAGTGCAGGAATGGAGACTTGCTATAAAGGAGGAGATCTCAATGATTGAAAAGAACAAGACATGGAGCTTGGTGGACAGATCTGAATCAAGAAATATAATTTGAGTGAAATGAATTTTCAGAACCAAACTGAACCCAAATGGATCCATTTTCAAGCATAAAGCAAAGTTGGTTGTCAAGGGGTATTCTCAAGAAGTAGTTGTGAACTTTGGTGATACTTTGGCACCTATTGCAAGACATGAAACCATCAAACTTTTATGGGCAATAGCAGCTCAACAAAAATGGAAAGTATTTCACTTAGATGGCAAGTCAGCATTCCTGAATGGTGAAGTGCAGGAGGAGTTATATATAGAGTAACCTAAAGTTTTCCAAGTTGAAGGAATGGAAAATCATGTTTATAGACTTCATAAAGCATTGTATGGCCTTAAACAGGCTCCTAGAACCTGGTACAGTAAAATTGATGCTCATTTTGTAAATTGTGGCTTTGTTAGAAGTGAAAATGATGCTACATTGTATGTGAAGACTGCTGAAAAGTAAGGTGATCATTATGTCATTAAATGTGGATGATTTGCTTGTTAGTGGAAGTTGTCAAAAGCTTGTTGCTGATTTCAAAAGAGAAATGAAAAAGATTTTTAAAATGTTAAATCTTGAGTAGATGACATACTCTCTAGGAATGAAAATTGATCAATCAAGTGCTGGCATTTTTGTGTCACAAAAAAAATATATGCTAAAGATCTGTTAAAGAAGTTTAAAATGGAGAATAGCAAATTAATTGCTACTCCATTAGTTCCCAGTCAAAAATTATTGTAGGAAGATAAGGGAGAAAGTGTTAATACTACTCAATACAGAAGTTTGGTGGGAAGTTTATATCTCAGTCTCAAGACCTGACCTATTGTTTGCTACAAGTGTTCTTTCAAGGTTCATGCAAGATCCTGGCCAAAAGCACCTTACAATAGCAAAAGGAGTCCTGAGATATGTTAAAGGGACTATTCACTATGGTATCATGTATTTAAAAACTGAAAATGGTGTCTTTGAGGGCTATTCTCATAGTGATTGGGCTGGATGCTCAGAGGATTTCAAAAGCACTACTAGTTATATCTTTACACTTGGTTCAAGTGTATTTTCATGGATGTAAAAAAAGCAAGAAGTGGTAGCTCAATCAATCGCAGAAGCAGAGTATATTGCTGTTGTTGCTACTGTAAACCAAGCCATCTGGTTAAGAAAAATCATGGGAGACCTACTACAATCTCAACCAAATTCAACAAGGATTAATGTAGATAATCAATCAGCTCTTGCCATGTCCAAAAATCCTGTGAACCATGGCTAAACTAAGCACATTTTAGTCAAGTTTCATGGAATTAGACAAGCACAAAAGGAGAAGGAGATTGAACTAGTTTATTGTAGCTCTCAAGAACAACTTGTTGAAATTTTGACAAAACCTTTATTTAAAAGAAGATTTGAAGACTTAAGACTCAAGCTAGGCATATGTAAGCAAATTCTTAAGGAGTGTTGATGAATTAAGACTTTTCTCATATATGCAAAAGATTTTGTTGTTTTGTCATAATCTTTATTAGTTAAAAATATGTGAAGTAGCTGAATTGAAGGGTATAAATTTTCGTCTAATGTTGACTTTGACTTGTGTTACCTGACCTTCCTTAAATTTAGTAAGACAAGAATTCTACTCTTACATATATTCTGTATCATGAATATTAAGAAGGTGTGAAAATCATGTTTCTTAGCGCTTTTACTATCAATGTTTTCTCTATTTGTTCTTTATTATCTATCAATCACGAGACCCATGGCGCTTCACAATAGAGTTGGGGACTGCCTAATGGTCCTGCTGATAAAATAACATTACCCCATGTACTTGAATTCTTTGGCTGATTGAGGTAAGCTTCATGAGTATGATTTGAGCTACCATTGCTCTTAATGAACCTTATGCCACGAGCTCTGGTCTCACTTCCCTTACCTGCATCATTTTACTAAAATCAGTGAGAACTAAAAACTTCTTGTCCTTAGTAAGACTGATCAAACATGGTGATTAGACGAATAAATTTCTATATCCATAGTTAACATTGCTTATCCTTAGCATGAAAGATAATGTTCTTTACGGTTGTATTCAGACCAAAAATATTTTTGGATTTCCTTACTCCAGAAGATCAGCTGAGGGGTGTCTTTTCAACGTTGATCAAACACAGTTCCACTTGCCTTTGTTCCCCCTATATGCTCCAAACTGTAACCATTATAAGGTAGAATTCCAGCTTCATGAAGTCCAAATTCAACAGTCTGCCAAGGTGTCAACTCAGGTCAGGTGTAAAAAATACCTTAGATTCCACCCACCCGTAAGCCTCCTTTACAAGTTCCTCATCCCACCCTGTTCTTTTAACAAAATCCTCACTAGCTCTACTGTAAATCCAATCCTGACTAGCACTACCGTAAATCCCGCCATTTATGGCTGACGATCCTCCAAGCACTCGTCATCTATGGTTTTGAACTCCGTACTTGGAGATGAATCTTTGTGCAACCGATGAGAATTCATCAGTTTTTATCAATGAGAATCCGTAATACCTTTAATCTGTGACCAAAGGGATTTCCATAATAAGGTGAGTCACCCCGTTCTACTATTAGAACAGAGTATTTCTCTGATATGGTTGCAGCTGTTGGGCGGCCAGATATGCCTCCCCCGACAATAATGCAATCAAAAGACTTGCCTGAGACTTCATTGACATCTGAAGTCATATAGGGTATTCCTTTTCCTACAATAAGAGAAGCATAAGATCATTGTTACAACTGAACGTTCAATATTGTAAATGAAAATTGTATACAAATCCGCATTTGGCTGAGTAGAGGATAGATGCCAGTTTAACAGAAGGAAGCTAAATGCTATGACAATCTCATGACAATAAACAGTCCGTGAAAACTTCATTTTTAGTGTTTGTGCTTGCTCAGGAAGAGTGAAAGGGAACTCTATATATTAATTCCTTTAGCTCTATAATCATTTTCTTCTCAGGCTTGGTAGCTAAATTGATTAAGGTTCTTTAGTATCCTACATTTAATAATACGCATGGTTTAGCTAATGATAGCATTCACCGTTTCGTTGGATGTAATAATGATGTTGCTGCAATGATAAATTGCACTACTCATTTTTACTTTATTGAGGACGAAGAATTAGTAGAAAATTGACAGCCCAAAGAGTCTCAACCTGGATTTGAGGCAGCAATAACAGCAAGCATTAATTTGACTTGCGGAAGTTGGGTCGTTGGATGATTTATAGTGGAAGACAAACTAAAATTGCATGGTTCCTAAAATTACGGTTAAAAACAAATTATGAACCTAATGGAATGACCCAGATAGGAATGATGATATGGCTGCTATTAATTCAGAAAATCTGACAAAGTTTTCCATGAGACATGCATCAATTAAAAAACATAAGCATTCAATTGAAAATCTAGTTGGTGGACTCGGTCGCTACTCATGACTTGGTTTAAAAAGTAGCATCTGGTTGCTTTCATGACCACTAAGAGTAATTGTCTTATAGGTATCAAAATATCAGTCGTTTCCAGGATATATGCCATTAAAATTTAAAAGAGAGAGACAAATATCTATCCACACAATATTGTATTATACCTTCTTTTGATATGGATATACTTTCAAAAGTTACCTCGTGGTCCATTCACATTACAATATACGTAGTTTATAAACAAGAGATTAGCACTAAGAATCAAGTTTTTTGCATAGACTGTAATTCTAAAACCCATTTATAAAGTTTCCAACTTTAAAGGGGCCAATTAAGTAGTTCTATCCCTTGCAATTCAATTCTATTGCTTTGGAACCTGATTCACTTTCATTCTGGCATTAGCTATTGAGATCAAATCTACCCAATGAACCAGAATTTCTCAATTGGTCACTACCTTTCTCTTTTTGGGTTGCTATTTTTTTAGCAAACGTTTGCTCATCACAAAAACCGTGAGAAATGGTGCTTTCACTTCTCTTCCTCCCACTAGCTTGAGTGTTTAAACTATCTTTACATGTCTTGTATTCTGGGTGAACATGCATTAATGGAAGTTCCACAGAAGTTTGATTAGACTTATGAGTGTGATCGAACTCCATCATTGCTTGCTGATCTTCCTTTCTTCCAGAACTCTCAGATGATGTCAAGGAGCTTTCCATGGAACATATTGTGCTTCTTATTTGCTTCCTTTCAACATCTTTTAAGCTTGAAGTTCCTGCTTCTGTTAATTCTGAGAGCAACGAACTCTGGCAGCCCATGTTAACCATTGAGACTAACTGAGAGAGTTCAGCTTTTGCTAGTTCTACTCCGACAGCAGAAGAAGTATACCCGGCAAGTGTTTCTTGAGCTTTCTTTAATACAGACTGCAGGTACTTTCCTTGAGCCTCAATTCTCAGCTGCAAATGTCTCTGCACCTGAAAATAAGAGTTCCACCTGATTGGCATGTACCATTACATTACTGAGAATCAGTAACTGAGTTTGGGATCTGGTTTACTGTCTATACCTCAATTTGTTCATGAAGTTTCCTTTCCACTTCCATTTGAACTTGGAGAGCTTGAGCAATCTGCAAGCTTCTGATAAACACAACAATTGAATCAGTCGAAGCTCTTTGTAATATTATCATCTCAACATCTAATTCAACAAATTGATTGGGATCATTTCTGATTATTAGTCATTTAACTGATCGAGAGTTCCATCACTGATATTACTATTGACATGCCCATCAGTGCTCTGAGTCTCTCTGTAATCTGCAACAGAAAAGAATATTATAAATTCGAAAGAAGAAAAAAATGATAAATTGACAATCACGTATGTCTGCCTCATCGGAAGCATTTTCTTTTTTTCGAAATATATTTGAAATCGGAAGCATTTTCTATCACCTTGCTTATTGTCAATGCCAGTCTCGGCCTGTTGGCTTTTCCCCAATCTGTATTTCTGCAACAAGAATCCAACTATACTCATTATCATATCATTTCTTTCCTGGGAAGAGCAATAGAGAAGTATGTATTAATTGTAAAGAGAAAATTTGCCTGTAAATGGCTTTTCAGGTGGTACAAAGTAAGTCCAGGAATCCCCATCACTCTCACCAAACTCTTTGGTGTCGCCTCTGCCCAAAATAAATTGAAAACTTAATGTTACAACGAAAAATGAAAACCGAATCAAATAAAAAGATCATTGTATATATGTATAGATATATAGATAGATAGATAGATACTTAACTGTCTGAACCTCCAAGCTGATTGACAGCTTCAACAAACTTTTGATGAAGCTCCGGAGTCCATTTAAGCCTAGGCTTAGCATCTGTCGATAAAATCAAATTCATGTTTTGATTTTGCATACCCATTTTATGTTATTTGAAGGGGAGACAGATAGAAGACTAAAACTCATAAATGTAGTTTCTTGATCCCTTAAGCCACGCGATGGGTAAAATTTGTGGTAGCCATACTTCTCTTTATAATTTTGGAGTTGGTGGCCTGTCCTATGTTCTCACTCCATATCTGGAAACATAAGTGGGGTTATTTTAAGAGGGAATATATGCCATAAGCTGTGGCTCTTCCTTTCTCTCTGTCTCATCTTCATTTCATGCCGACTTTTCGTTTTTTAAATTTTCTTTTTTTTCTTTATTCTTTGATTTCTTATTTGACACTTGAAGGGAGTGGAAAGAATCTCTGATGCAGCAAAAACAGAGAAAGCAACACAGTTCAATTTGAGTCTTAAAAGGAGAGAAATGAGGAAAAAGTGTATGGTTTGTTTTTATCTTATTGTTTTCTCATTTACCTATCTCTCACATACATAAATACTCTGCTTGATTCCCTGCTGAGATAGGTTAGCCCCACCATGATGAATAATGGGAGCAACTTTCCTTACAATGAGAGAACCTTTGAAGAAAAATAAAATTTGATTGAATAGTAAGCTATAATGGATATTTCCTTTTCGTAATGAAAGGGAAACCCAAATGGGTTCTTTCTGTATTTCAAAATTTTCTTTCTCTTTCTCTTTTCCTTTTTCTAATTTTTATTTTTTGATAAGGGTGTGGTTGGATTGGCAGATTCTTTTTGTTCTTTGCAGGGGTGGAGGAATCAAAGAATCTAACCTTAGATTTTAGGACCCTCAAGCTTACCCTATTTTTCTCTTAAATAGTCTAGAAAAAGTGAATCAAGATCAGCCATATTATAGAAGTGAAGTTAACTTCTCATGATGTAATGATCTCATACTATGTATTGTTCTATGAAAATTCAACCAAAAGGACACATACATACATCTGTACGTTTGTCCAATTACACGGGCATCTCAGGCCTAGAGATTTTATACAGACTGGCATAGCTTAACTTATAGCAATAATTTCATAGGGGTAACATCAGTCAGGGACTCAATAATCCGCATTAATCGTATCTCAGCCATCCAAACTAGTTCAATAATTCCGTCCAATTGTAAACAACTGCTAAATTCTTCTAAAAACCAGGCAGCTTTTAAGCTTGGAAAATTAGCTGGAGCAAATGCATAGATATAAACCCATGTTAGTTAAGCTTAAAACATGCTTATCTTTTGCTGACACAAGTAGCATGGATGTGAAGCAAAGAAACAAACCATGGTGAAGGTGGTTAAAACAATACCAACTAACTTCCCTAGGCAACACTAACTTCATGATTCTACCTCTTTCTCTCTATCTATATGAAAAGCATAAACACTGAATGAAATGACAAAAAGGTCCACATAACATCTGTACTCGCACTTTCCTCTAATATGAAAGCAATAAATCAGAGTTCACTCTGCATAAAAGTCTTGTAAAGTAATATATTCCAATGGAAGTATTAGCTTTAATTCTGTAATCCATATCCAAACTCAACTGAGGAAAAGAAATTTTCACCACAAAAAGAAAAGAACTAAAGTAAAGAGAAACCACAATGGCCAACAACAAATCCTAAAAGTCTAATGAATCAGGTCGATCTTCAGATTTATTGGGTTTCGGTCAAGGGTTTGATCACTGGAATCAAAATCCAATGATTGATCACCAAAGCATTGCCATCTGAGTGCCATACATTCCGTTCCTCTGCTGTATAATAGCTAAACAATTTCCTAGGATTCAAAGGCAAGTAAATTAGACACCTAAAAGTGTTATTTAAGCAGTCAACTAAGACTAAGAAATTCATTAATTAATGAACAGAATAGAAGATATATAAATAGGTACCTTTAAGATTGTCTGAATATCTGATGTTATTAATAGAAGATGCCAATCAGTTGACTCCCACATTTATATTAACTATGTTGTTAAGCACAAAAGAAATATTGTTACCTCATCATTATCTTGGATAAAACTTTTTACTATAAGATCAAAATGTCGGTCCCAACAATAAGTGGGTCCAATTTCACATCAAGAGATGGTTCTTCCTGAACAAGCATCTGCTTCTTCAATCTTGATCTGAGATTTCTTTACTGGCAAGCTCATAGTTCATATTCAAAAGAAAAGAATATAATTATTGATGAGTGTTCATGATATGTGGCCCGAATGTTTGAAAAACAAGAAAGAGAGTGAGTTATTCAACCTTTCTCTTTAACCCAAAGCTGTACTTGAAGCTCCTTTCCTGCTTTAAAATATTCTATAACGAGTAAAGGAGATTCTGGGATGATGCCAAACGGCCCCCGGTATTTTTAGGTCAGTAGGAGAAGGTCCGGTGAATCAAAAGTCATTTAAACAAAGGTGCCTCATCGATTATTATTCTTCAAGGGGACCCATTACAGGAGATATCATAAATCTGAAAGCATGGAAAGAAGATGAGAAGAATATGGCCTCAGGAATCAGAAAAGGAGAAAGAAAAGGAATCAGTCGTCATCCCACCATGGAATAGTGTAATTTTATTGTCCAACCTAGTCACCTACTGAAAATGACGCGAACAATATGTCATTTACCTAAGTAATTCAACATTATCTGAGTAACTGGTCAGAGGTTTTACAAGAAGAAAATAACACGCATGGAGCTTGTATTCTAATGATAAGGAAAAAAATTTCCTGCAACTCAATAAACAATGAGAGAGCAGAAAGATAAAACTACAAACATACACACACGGACAGATATTACTGATAAATACTAATTCTCCATTCGGTATTGTAGTGTAGTGGCTTTTAAGTCACATTTGCTAAAAGATGTTATTGAAAAAATATGTGAGTCCACTAAAAATTAGTGTTACCAAACACTTTGTTGGCTTTGCTTTGAAAGGAAAACACAAGCGCCAGAACTCCAAATGAAGCCTAAGCACAAAACCACCCCTGTAACCCAGATGCGTGTTCAATGACAGTGCTGTGGGAAACACCCCAGGGCAAATTTCAGATCTCTTCCAGAATTTTGAACACTATCGTTACTGTTAAGCTAGTTCATTTTTTTTCTTATCCTTTCCGCTCCTTTGGTTGTGATGGACAAGGTCAACATGGACACTGTTAAAGTAATTACAGTCAATCAATGTATAGAGACATGAAGTAAAGTATTATTTCATAAATTGAAAACAAGGAATTTCATCTTGTTTTCTTACAAGAAATAGAAGTTATATATCATGTAAACTAAATAACACCATTTTATAAAATCTTGAAAACAATTTCTGTGCTGATAGGGGCAAAAAGAACAGATAGATTTGCAGAATCTACGAATAAATGAAAGTGAACAAAATAAAGCCATTTTGATAGTAATGAAAAATGAACTGGCATGCTTGCATTTCAGTAGACATGATTACTTGACCTTCATGTTGGAGCATTTAACTGGTCATGACTCATGATCTAGCTCCAACAAACAGTCCACCTGTCACTCAAATTTTGATAGTCCATTGATACTTTGTCCCGTGTAATAAGCATACCAAAGAATCAAACCGGCTAAATGATCTAGATCTATCAATCAAGAGAAAAATAAGTCTAATGGTTAAGGATAAGGAGTACAAGAAATTACAAAAAGGGTAACATGTGGCAATACATTTCAACTCACTGAAAAAATGCATAGGTGAATCTTATGTCTTAGCGTAAGTAAAAGCACAGAATAATGTACAAGAATCTAATTCAGCACATGGTTTATAAGTGGTAGACATGATTACTTTCTTCACCAGGACAGTGAATGTAACACTTGCCTCTTTGAGTGAGGACCAATTTATAGAATCTAGACCTGATATCTTTGACCAAGACCCACAACTTGATTGATAGAGAAAGTGTTTTTTTATTATATAATTTAATATAATTATATTAAAACTAATTTTTAAAATACAAATAGTTATAAATTTTTATTGAGATTCACGGTAAGTTGAAATAGAATAAGTATTAGATGAGATTTATTTGATTTTAATAAAATTAAAAAAAATAAAAAAATTAAATAGATTTTATGTTATTTTGTTATAGATTTTTATGTATACATAGATGTCTTAAATATAAATAATATGTAAGAAAAATTTTAATCTTAAATTATCTTTTTGTTTCGTTTTTTATCTAAAATCTAATAGTGGTATTAGAGTTTTTTTTATCATAAGTGTATTAAATTAGTGATGGTCTCAAATAATCTTTTTTTGGCTTTTTCTCTTGTATTTTTAGGAGAAAATTATCATTCATGGGTAGTCAAAATGCAATTATATTTACAAGATTTTGATTTACGGGATATGGTGATAAGGAAAAAAAAAGTCATTCCTTTAAAAATTAATCTAATTTTAGCCCAAATCAAAAACCATAATAGAGAAAAAGCCAAAAAAATTCAAAGCAAAAACTTACCTATATTCTTTAGTTTCAAAATTAATTTTTACAACCGTTATGGCATGTAAAATCCCTAAACAAATATGGGATTTGGTCAAAAATGAGTATCAAGTCTATAATCGAATAAGGTTGATGCAAGTTTTAAATTTTAAGAAAGAATTTGAGATTCAAAAAATAAAAGAATTTAGAAAATTAAAGAGTATGTTAATAAACTCAAGCCAATTATTAATAAAATTAGATTGCTTGGTGAACAGTTTTTAGATAAAAAAGTTGTTGGAAAAATTATTGTATGTCTACTTGAAAAGTTTAAGTTAAAGATCTCATCTCTAAAAAATTCTAAAAACGTTTTCAAAATTACTATTGTTAAATTAATTAATGTAAGCTATGGAACAACAAGAGCAATTAGAGATAACAAAACAATAGAGAGAGCTTTTTATAACCAAGATGCCAATCATTTGCATTAACGGAGAAAAAATTTCCCCCATGTGACGTATACAAGAAAAATAATCATAATTAAAAGAATTGTTAGCGTAAAGATAAATTCTAATATTTTAATTATAAAATATTTGAGTATATGAAAAAATATGTAAGTTTAAAAATAAGCAAATTAATTTGAAATAAGAAGAAGAATCTCTTTTTTAAAGTTTAGAAAAAAATGTTTCAAAAAATTTATCAGCTTAGAGTTGATGAAAAGTATATCAATAATTAAAGAGAAATGTTTTAATATATTTAATATCAAGAGACTAATGAGATGTAAATCAATAATTAATGAGAGATGCATCAAAAATTATTAATTGGAAAAAAGTTATAATAGAATAAATCTTTTGAAAAAATTTATTTAATTTTAATAAAATAAAAAAATTACATAATATTAAAAAATAAACAGATTTAATATTATTTTATTATATTTTTTATATATAAATAAATATCTTGAATATAAATAATATACATGAAAAATTTCAATTCTAAATCATCTTTTTTATTTATATTTTTCATCTAAATCTAATAAATCGGAATCACTTCTAAATATTCCCTCAAATAATTCACAAACAAGGCTAACTCATTTCTTATGAAACAACACATCTACTTCTAAACCTCCTCTTGACTCTTGACTCTTGATTGGCAAGACTCGTGCTAACATATAACACAATAGTGAGTGCGGAAACCGCATTTCCCACAAGACGTAGAAGAGAGAAGAGTGGATGGCCAAACGAAGAAACTGATTTTTATAATTTAAACCTTGCTGTTCTTTGAGATGACCCCTCAATTTTCCAGCGTAATTTTTTTCTCTCAAATCATATATTCAACACTAGTACAAACTAATAAAAAGTAAAAATTATATAACAACAATATCCCCCTAGAGCTATTTCCTCTATACAAAAAATAAAATACTATTGTCTTTTTCCATTATATTCTTCGGTTCTATGGTAAAAGGGGTAGTGAAACTAACAAATCCTACTCTTTAGAACATTAAAGAAAAATGTAAATAGATATTCCAGATCCTTAATCAAGATCGTAACAATTTGATGGTAAGAGAGTAATTTTCCCAGGTACTGTAGTTCAGGATTTGACTTGTTTCCTCAAAGAAATTTAATCAACTCCAAACAGAGGAGATATTTATTTGAATTGCAATGAAATTGCTAAACACGATGTACCGATTAGTAACAGGGAAATTTCCTTCGCAAAATTGCAGCTTGCTAAGTTTGTAATGGTAGCTAAGAGTAGGATATCAAACGGGTCAATTCAGTTCGGTCCGATATAGTTTGTTACGGGTCAATTTTAAATGAATCGGATTGGGTTGATCCGTTTATTATAAGAATTGGTATTTTACTAACTCTAATTCGGTCCACGAGCCAACAGGCTTAAATGAACCGATTTACGGACCAATTTAAAATTAAAAATATATAAAATAAAAATATTAATTATTATTAAATATAATATAAAAATAAATTTAT
>JAVXUL010000012.1:5632034-5667479 GCA_035590515.1 Trichilia minutiflora | reverse complement strand
CTCACATCATATATGTATAGGAACATATCTCGCATTAATAAAAGAAATATAATAACAAACAACTAAACACAATGCAAGATACTGAAATGCCATTTTATTAAATGTAAATAATTTTAAAAATAATTACAAAGTTTATATACAAAGAAATAATAACCCTGTACCATATGACACGATTGGTTCTAGGGCATATCTCTAACAGTTTCGACTCAGTTAGAGGCCCACCATAATGAAGGCGTAAACGAGAGGGTGAACCTGACTAGTCGGCTCTTCCTCCAAGAATACCCCGACCTGGACCTTCGGTGACTGTTTGATCAGCTGGGGCAAGATGTCCCGGGGACTTCTGGGACTTAAGGTGAGCTTCCCAAGACTCCTGGCCAGAAAATTGATCTGACTACTGAAGGAGAAAAAGAAGGACCCAGGGATGAAGAGCAGCCTAATAACTTGACTGGGGAGGAAATAACTGAGGCAGATGAAACACAGTCTTCCCAGGAAAATACCCCCTTCTCCCAGGTAGAGATCATCAAAGAGAACCTTGAGCAACTGGTCGAAAAAGATGCCCCCTCCCCGAAGAAAACAGATGGAGATGCCCCTGACACACCCTGGATCGAAGACCAGGTGGTGAAATTGTCTGAATGATGAAGAGGGATTCTCTAATATAGTTTATAGAACTTTAAAAAAAAATTGTAAAATTTTGTAAACTCCTGACCTCGTTGTGATTCTTTTTGTATACATATGTACACTATTTTTTCACTTATCAATAAAAAGAGATATTCCTTTCGTTGGAAGTCTTTATTTCTTCCTACTACTTTATCTAAACAGAATTCTCACTTTTATCTTAAACAATGAATCATTGATTGAATTCACTAACCTTGTCACGCGAATGGCAATGAATCTTTTGGGACCAAGCATCCTCTTAAAAGGGGTGTTTACACCATCATAATTCACTAATTGGCTAAGTGTTAAGGGTTTTTAAGGTTTACATCCAATCTTAACCTTAGAATACTTGACCCGATTAGGTTTAATCACGTCTTAACATGGATCAGGTCTTCGATATATGGGACGCCTGATCTGGGCTTAAGGGCTTACGACACCTGAACGGATAGGATTTTATAAACTACTAAGTGTTAAAGGATTTTAGGGCCTATAACCAACCTTAATCTCAGAATACCTGATCCGACCAGGGTTTATCATACCTTAATACGAATTAAGTCTTAGACGCATAGGATGTTTGATCCAGATTTAAGGGCTTACGGTACCTAAAATGGATAGGATTTTATAAACTACTAAGTGTTAAAGGATTTTAGGGCCTATAGCCAACCTGAACCTTAGAATACCTGACCCGACGAGGGTTTACCACGCCTTAACACGGACTAAGTCTTAGACGTATAAGATGCCTGATTCAGGTTTAAGGGCTTATAGCACCTGAGATGAATAGGATTTTATAAACTATTAAGTGTTAAGGGATTTTAGGGCCTATAGCCAACCTTAACCTTAGAATACCTGACCCGTCCAGGGTTTACCACATCTTAACACGAACTAGATCTTAGACGTATAGGATGTCTAATTCGGGTTTAAGAGCTTACGACACCTAGGACGGATAGGATTTTATAAACTATTAAGTGTTAAGGGATTTTAGGTCCTATAACCAACCTTAACCTTAAAATACCTAACTCGGCCAGAATTTACTACACCTTAACACGAATCAGGTCTTAGATGCATAGGATGTCTGAGTTTAAGGACTTATAACACCTAGGAGGGATAGGATTTTATAAACTACTAAGTGTTGAGGGATTTTCGGGCCTATAACCAATCTTAACCTTAGATTTAAGAAAGTAAAACTTGGAAAGATGCTAAAGAGAACACTCAAATCATTTTATTTTATTCATGTAATAAAAAATGATTCAAAATAATACAAGGAGAGTTTTACAAACTAAGCATCCTGAGGGAGAGCCTTCTCAAGGGTAATTTCTCTTTAGCATTTTTGTATGCTAGGCCTTACTCAGGATACTGCCATCAGGTCGGGCCAACTTGTATGTTCCTGACCTGACTGCCCTAACTACTTGGTAGGGTCCTTTCCAATTAGCACCCAGGGATCTTTTCAAGGCTATTCGGGTGTTGAGAATGATCTTTCTTAGGGCGAGGTTACCTTTCCTGAAGGAGCGAGGTCGAACTCTTCAGTTGTAAGACCTGGAGACCTTTTATTGATGTGCAGCTATCCTAATCAAGGTGCGATCCCTTACCTCTTCTCGTAAGTTCAAGGCTCATGACTTGTTGATTTTCTTCTTCGTTGAAGTGAAAAGTGCGGAAAGTTGGAACGTCTATTTCAACTGGAATCACTACTTCGAATCCATAAGCTAGAAAGTAGGGAGTCTCTCCTATGGCAACCTTTACAATGGTCCAGTATACCCACAGACCTTCGGGAAGGTCATTTGCCCCCAGGTTCCCCTTCTCTTGTCTAGTTTCTATTTGAACAACTTTTTGATGGTCTTGTTAATTGCCTCAACCTGGCCGTTAGCCTTTGGATGAGCCGAGGATGCTAGCCTTAAATCAATATTCCAATCCTAGAAGAATTCCTCCAATCCCCTATTGTTGAATTGCTTCCTATTGTCTACAATTAAAATACTGGGGATGCCATATCGGTGAGGATATTCTTTAGGATGAAGGCAATAGTTTTTTTCTCAGTGATTTTGGATAAAGGTTCCGCTTCTACCCACTTGATGAAATAGTCAATGGCCACAATAGCATACTTTGCTTGTGCTCTAGTAGTAGGGAAAGGCCCTATCAGATCCAACCCCCATTGCACAAATGGCTAAGGGCTCAATAGTGTGGTTAGGTTATCTAGGGATCGTCGAGGAATGTCAGCATATACCTGACAAGTATGGCATTGCTGTACCAATGTGTTGGCATGCTTGCTCATAGTTGGCCAGTAATATCCCTGTCTGAGCACTCGATACACCAGACTCCTTCTCCCACTGTGATTTTCACAAGTTCCTTGGTGCATCTCATCCAGCACTCTTTTTGCCTCTTATGAGCCCAAGCATCTTAAATAAAGTGTGCTAACTCCCCATTTGTATAAGATACCATCTATTATTGTGAACCTAATAGCCTTTCTTCGAACTCTGAAAGCTTCGTTCTTATCAAGTGGCAGAATGCCTTTATTGATGTATATCAAGATCGGATCCATCCATGTAGCGGATTCCTCCTGAGTTGTCAAAACGCTACTGCTCTCAGGTGGAGAGGTGCTTTTTCGTCCTAGGGCTTCGATAGGAATTACCCTAAAAATGTTCTCTTCGAGGGATGAAACAAGCTTTGATAAGGCATCAGTCAAGAGGTTCTCAGATCGGGGAATCTTTCACATCTCGAGCTTTGAAAGTTGTTAATCAAGCATCGTACTTCTGAAAGGTAAGCCTTCATGCTTTCCTCTCGAGCTTGATACGCTCTATTTAAGTGATTCATCAGAAACTGTGAATCACTATTAACGATGAGTGTACGAACCCCAATTTCTTGTGTTGTTCTTAATTCTGTCAACAAAGTCTCATATTCTGCTTCATTGTTAGTTACAGAATAAAAAAACCTTAAAGCATACCTGACCTCCTCTTTCTCTGGCTCGATCAGTATGATGCCCGTGCCTCCCCCATTTGGCTGGCTAACCCATCGATCCACAGATGCTGGGTCAGAGAATTCTCGGGGTCAAGGTGATCCACGTCCATCTCCTCAAGCTAATTGGAGGGTTGAGAGATGGCCATTATTCCAGCCACAGTCTGCTTAGCTACGAAATTCATAAGGGATTGCCCTTTGATAGCCTTACGAGGTTGAAATTCGATGTCAAATTAGTTGAGCTCTACTGTCCATTTGACTAGCCTTCTTGATAAGTTAGGTCGGTGAAGAATCTACCAAAGCGACTGGATGGTTACCATTATAGGATGGGCCTGAAAGTAAGGCCGTAATTTTCTGGCTACAAGCATAAATGCCAGAGACAACTTCTTAGGCGATGAATATCACTTTTTCAGCATCTATCAAGGCTTTGCTAGTGTAGTATATAGGCCTTTGAACCTTTTGAGAATCTTTCTTCACTGATACTGAGCTGATGGCATGTTCACTGACAGCAAGATAGAGATAGAGGATTTCTTTTGGCGAAAGACTGACTAACATTGGGATGAAAGCCAAATAATCCTTGAACTATTTGAAAGATTTTCGTATTCCTCATCCCATGTCATACCCTTGTCCTTTCTTACCACCCTGAAAAAAAGATAACACTTGTTAGTGAACTGGGAAATGAAACGACTCAAGGCAACCAATCTTTCCGTCAGACTTTGCAACTCCTTCAGTGTGCTAGGATTCTTCAAGTCCATGATGGCCTGTTTCTTCCGGGGGTTGGTTTCAATACCTTTTTCACTAATTATGAAGTCCAAAAATTTTCTTGACCTGACCCCAAAGGCACACTTCTCAGGATTTAGCTTCAATTGATATTCCCTGAGAAGCGAGAAAGTTTATTCCAGGTGAAAGGGGTGGTCTGCGGCTTTAGTGGACTTTAGATCATATCATCCACATAAACTTCTATGGACTATCCTATCAATGGTTTACAGATTTTATTCACCAATCTTTTAAAGGTGGCTCTGGCGTTCTTCAAACCAAAAGACATGACCTTGTAGCAGTACAATCCCTGGTCAATGATAAAGGCTGTCTTCTCTCGATCTGGGGGATGTTGTGAAATCTTATTGTACCCTAAGAAGACATCTATGAAGCTCAGTAGTTCGTGCCCCATCGTAGAGTCAACCAACTGATCAATTCAAGACAGGGGAAAGCTATCCTTAGGGCATGCTTTATTCAGGTTAGTGAAGTCAACACACATCCTCAAGCTCCAATTGGCTTTCTTGATTAAGACGACATTTGCCAACCAGTGTAGATACCTGGCTTCCCTGATGAAACCCGCCTTGGGGAGCTTGTCCACTTCTTCCCTGATGGCCTTTTTTCTTTCTGCGTTAAACACCCTCCTCTTTTGCCTGATGGGTTTGTAGGAAGAGGCAACTGCTAGCTGGTGGGTTATAACCTCTTTGTCAATACCTAGCAGGTTTGTATAGCTCTAGGTAGACCCCTACTTCATCTTCATCAGTGAACATGATGGGGACGGTGGTAATCCTTGGCCTCTTGTTCGCTCGTACATTTATGACATGAACATCCATGGACTAGTTGGGTAATTAGTATCACGCATAATTCCTTCAAGAATGATTGGATAATCCTACTAGGCTGGGACCCTCCGACATAATCATGACATCTGGATCCGACTCAGGATAGTCATCATCCCCCTGATGTGATCCGTTTCCTGAGAGGAAGTGTTGGGAATCAATGTAATGTGCGAGGTAACTATTTTTAACTAGTATCTCAACCTGATTTCATAACTCCTCACACTGATCAGTGGTGTGGCCTCCTTCCTTGTGGAATTCACAAAAACGACCTTTGATCTTTTTAAGCACCTTTGCCTTTATGGCTTGAGGGTGCGATGCCAGGAGCCCGTAGCTTTTTGCGTACTCATATATCTCGGACAAAGGAGCCTTCAATGGAATGTGTCGTTGGGAAGCCACCTACTCCACTCTCCTAGGAGAGTTTCTGCCTGAGAGTTATTTTGGTGGTCTTTCATCCCTGAGGTGCTGGGATAAAAATTTTCTCTGACTTTGATCTCCTTTATCATACTTGAGATTTCCATAGCGAGCTCCTTTTCCCTTCTGCCACAGATCCTGAAGATGCTCCCTCCTGCCTGAGGCTGCTTGGGATTCTTCCTTCAATCTTAGGAGTATTTTTTCCTCGATCTTAATTTCATCAAGCAATTCCATTCGAACAGCTTCATATGTATCTACTACATGCCAATGAACAGCGTACCATGCCCTTTTCAACCATAAGTCTTTCTTCAATCCTTCTAGAGTCAGAGGGTGATGGTAGGCCCCTAACTTCATTACCTCTTCGTGATACCTCCGTACAAAGCTCTTCAAGGTTTCTCTAACTCCCTAACGTATTGAAAGTAGGGCGCTCAGATTTCTAACTGGTGACCATCGGTCCTTTGAATTCATTCTCAAAGAGTGTCATCAGTTGGTTGAAGCTAGTGATGTTGGCTGGTGGTAAATTCTTGTACCATCGTCTTGTCGGCCCTTCTAGAGTCAGGGAAAAAGAGCGACACATCTGCAGCTCAGTCAAGTCCTGAATCAGCATTATTTTCTTAAATATATTCATATGCAGAGATGGGTCTATTTTTCCTGAGTAGGGAGGCAGTTAGGGCATCTTGAACTTCTTTGAGAGGAATAAGGATAAAATTTCTTCTAAGAGAGGGGATTTGAACCCAGAAGTAGGGACTTTTTTGATTCTTGGGTTCCTTCCCTGAGTAGGGATATTGCACACCCCTATTTCACACAACATCTTCTTTATGCATTCTTCCATTTTTCTTCTACTAACGGCTGTTGTTGCTTTCTTTTCTTGGGTATACTTCACGTTGAGGTAAACTCTCATGTCAGTGGAAGCCAAATTGTGCTCCATTCTCGATTGATCTACCTTTCTGTAATCTTCATCTCCCCTATTTCTTCTTCCCTCATAGATTTTGAAGGGAGTGTTGATTTCCTGAGGCATGTGAACCTCTTTCAACCTCTCAGTTACTTTGGCTTTTTCTTTCTGTCTGGCCGTTAGTCTGGGCTCAAACGCTTGGCCACTTACTTCTCTGGATCCCCGAGCTCCCTCTTCATAGTCGCTTTGGGGAGTTTGACTCTCCTATTCTTCAAGGGCAAATGGTGTTCTCCCTTCTCCCAGAGAGACAGGTTCCCTGGTTATCTGCCTTCTAACCTCCAAGAGTTTCCTCTTCAATGCTTCAGCCCTACTGATCAGGAATCTGTATGTGTGTCTACCTCCTGACCAAGGCTTCTCCCTGATCAGGGGTACTCTCATTCCTCCACAAACGGTGCTTTTACTGGAGCTGGAGCCTTCATCTCCTTGTCTTCTTTTTGCCATCTCAAAGTTCTCCTTTTCTAAGTTAAAAGACTTATAAAAAATACTTTGTCTTCTCCCTTCCTTCACTGAAATGGTGCTTCAATGACTTTTTGTTTGTTCTCCACAGACGACGCCAGCTATTGGTATGAGAATTGTCCGTGGACCCTCTTCATGATCAACATGGAATAACTCAGTTGGTGAGGTGTGAGGGCGATGAGGTTGCTGTCGGACGATGACTTTTTCACCGGAGGGTGACTAAAAGTGTAGCTGTTTCTGGCGAAGCTTCACCTCCTAAGCCTAAAAAATAATAACACCTTCAGAATGACTTCGGGTGGGGTTCCCAACGAAAAAACTCTAATGTCTAAGTCAAAAAATAATGAAGGAAAGAAGTGTTATTTCAGGAGAACACGAAGAAAAGAAATCGAAAATGGTGAACACAAAAGAAAACGTTGAGGTTACCAAAGAGACGTTAAGGAGAAGAAAGTGATGTTGCCCAATCTTTCTCAGCCCAAAGTGTTTCTTCCAAAAGTGTCAAAAGGTCTAAAAAAGGTCTCTAAAACGTTTCCTTTTTCGTAGAAGAAGTTTCCTTTATATAGTGTCACCCTAATAGTTACTTAGCATCAGAGAATGGGAATGATGGGATATCTATCATGGGACAGTGTGTAGTCGAATATCATTAATGATACTGACATTTTAACAGGTTGCATGCCTGACATTGTCCCATCACCTGAAGATGGTCAGAGAATAGGACGGGTGTATTTATGATGGACGGCTACCTTGATAATCGGTTTACTATCAGCACTCATTCCCATTTTTTAATAGGGGAGCACATGTCCATAGGTACCCTGGTCAGGGATCGCCCGTAAGTTGGATATGAGAGAAATTTCTACCTAAAGCAATTGCTAAATGTGTACAAATTGGGTTGCATCTCCTGAGAGGCTGGCCTGGTTCTTGGGGCGGAGAATGTCTGCAAACCCCATCTATTGGATGCCTGGGCCGAGACATGTGATTGATAACTGAGAAGAAAAAACCCTAAGAAGAAATCTATATTACCCTGAGACTTGAGACGGTGAAAACCCTGAGGCGGTGAAATGCCTGGGGCGATGGAATTCCTTAGATGGGGGATTCCTGGGACACAAGATCCTTGGGACAGTCACTTAGTCACCTGTCACGTATCTTGCTGATGGGGTATCCATATGTCGGTTCTGCATTTTTTTTCTAAACAACTTTTATTATATTATTATGTGCTGGAAAAAAGAAATTCAAGTATGGTTACTGCTATAAAACGTGACAATGAGAACTATTTCATATATTCTTTATGTTCATTGGCTCATATATTCAAGAATTTTGTCAAGTTATTCAGCCTGTAATTACCATTGATGAAATGTTCTTAAAGAGCACATTATGAATACCTTATTTGTGATAAAATTGATGATAATGATGAAATATATTCAATAGTATTTAAAATTGTTAATCCAAAAAATGATGCATAGGAAGAATAATTTTTGATAAAGTTATAGAATATTATATAATGGATAATTTGATATTTATTTTATATCGACGAACTAACATTAAAAGAGAGATTATTATAATTTTTTTATAAGATAACTCATAAATTTTGTATTTATCATATTCAAGGGAACATAAAGGTAAAATTTTATATAATCACAAGTGATATACCATTTTCAGTCAGGTTATTTCCTTGCAACTAAAGCGTATAAATGCTTTAAATTCAATGAATATATGAATAAATTGAGGCTATATATTTGGATGTTACAAACTACTTAAAATATGAAGTTAGGTTTCATAAATAAATCAAATCATATTTTCTCTATTAAAAATACTTACCATAAATATTATCTAGCGTATTAGTAATCTGTTGAGATGAGCACATCATCTCTTAATTATGTTATTGATTGAGTACACAACGGTTGTTATATAAATATAGAGAGGTGGTAGGCGCGACAAATACGTACTTAACTATTCCATGCTTACCGTTAAATAACTTATTTGGTTGCATCAAACACCAATTTATAGGAAAGTTTATATTTATTATATATATCTTTATTGTATATATTTTTACATCTTAAAATAGTTGATATTATTTATAAAAAGAATAAGTACAATATTTAATATATATTTTAATTATAATAAAATAAAATTTAATTTTGATATTATTTATTAAAAAATAAGAACAATATTCAATAAAATATTTTAATTATAGTTGGATAAAATAAAAATGAGAAAAAGACTTTACATCCTATGAATTTTAGAAATAATAAATATCCCTAACAAAATATTTATGATAAAAAAAATTTATAATTTGTTGTTAATAACAAATACTTCTTTATTTATTATTTATCGTTAGGATATATCAAAGTTAACTAACAAAAAATAAAAAAAATTAACGGATAAAAAATGCTTATCATTAATAATAAATTATAGAAGAGTTTTTATCAAAAATATTTTGTTAAAAGGTATTTGTTATTTTTAAAATTAATAGGAAGTAAATATCTCGATATCAAATAAAAATTAATAATTATTTGTTTCTCCTTCTTCAATTTAAAAAAGAAAAAAAAAACATCAATATAAATATATATAGAAAAATCAAAGAGGACTCATTGGCTAAGAGAAAAAGATCCGGTGCCCTCTTATCTTCTCTGTGAAATTGAAACGTGTCAGTCACCAGGATAGATATCTCTCTGGTTCGGACAACCACAGCCACGAAAACTAGATTCTCTTTTCCTTTTCAATCCCGCCAAATCAAGACAACAAGGAGATGGCGGATGCGTCTTCACAGACCGCAGTCATAGCAGATTAACACGTGGAGAAACACTATTGGAGGTTGACGAACGATAGCGATGTTGTCAAATGACCTTTTCACTTCGCTTTTCGCAGGTAGGACCCGATGGGAATATCGTGCTGACGTGGCAGGAAGCATGTATTAACTCCTTGCTAGCTGGACAAGGGAGCCAGGAGGGTCTATCGCCACGTGCTCATGTGTCAAGTGGACTTGAGCAGAGCTCCGAAAAATCGGAGGGGGAAAAGGCAAGAAAGTCTTTGGGAAGAGGAAAAAGACTTTTCCTTTTTCTTTTTATCTCCCTTACTTTCCATTTTTTTTAATTTATTCTAACAGTATTCGATTTTATTTTCGAATTTCAACTTATAGTTTTCTTGGTACATCAGAATCCCTTTCCATTTTATAACATATTTATAAAATTTTATATTCTATCAACCTTAACAAAAATAAAAATGTTAGACATGATAAACTATATAATTAGTATACGATTAGATAAATAAAACATTTTAATATTTATAGGTATTCAACTCTTATACACATACATTATTTATTACAAGATTTACAATTTTATTTCTATTTAATATAAAATAAATACATTAAATCATTTGAAATTGATTATATAATTAATTAATATAAACTAATAAAATACTCTTTATAAATTTATAATTTATAAAATTTATCTATTTATATCAACAATATAGAATGAAGGGATTTTATGAATTGAGACTCATAGAATGCCTTAATAATATAATTTATGATTTACATAAGATTTATTAATGTAATTGAATATGTTAAGATTAGTTTTTAAATATCATTTCTGAAATTTAATCCAATAACTCAAATTTTTTGGTTTAATAATAATTTTAGAAACAAACAATTGGAGAGAGCAAGGCGAGTAATTGAGGACATAATGGTAAGAGGGGAGAGAGTATTGCTGACATGGCAAAAAGAAGCATGGACAGCACAGCAGTATCGATTTATAGCAATATGAGGAATCGGCACAGCATGAAAGATCTCAAAGGCCACAAGAACTTGTGGCTCACAATATTTTCACCTCTGATGACGTGGCATTCCCCGCCTTATTAAACACCTTAACCATTTTCTTCTCTGAAGTCTTTCTCGTTCTTCCTTCCTTGGTCTGCCCGAAAAAACAACAGAGACTTCCTGCAACAACAACACAGGAAAAAAAAAAGAAAGAAAACACAAAAGACTGCATCGTTCGCTAGTGAGAATAATACGAGAATGTCTGAGGTTAAAGACCCTGCGATAAAGCTGTTTGGTAAGACGATTCCATTGTCGGTAGTCAGTTACCAGCAGCAGCAAGAGATTTTGGCTAATAATCAGTCGTCTTCTGCTGATGATCATGATAGCTACCCTGAAACTTCTCTACGTGAAGCGAACTTTAATAAAGAACAGCAAGAAGAGCAAGAGCAAGAACAAGAACAAGAACAAAAGGTATGTATTATGTATTTGTTTTTAAGTGAAACTATTTATGCATTGATTACTTTGAATTCTGTAAATCTAAGGACAACCCAATTCTTTTGTTAATGGATTGGTTGTAGTTTCTCGTGGTTTCGAGCAGAGACAGGGTTTTGAGTTTAGTAATTTGGTCAAAATTATGGACCAGTTTAGGTGACAGGTAGATAGTTGATTACATTTCTTCTCGATGGATACTTTATCTGCCGTGTTCTGTGTAATTTTGGTGACTACGCGATTTTTGTGTATTTGTTACCTATTTACAATAGAACAGGCTTAATGGAATTGTCTGAAATGAATTCTTTCATCACTGTTAATTGCTTCAGAAGTTTAGATCAGCCTGTTCAGGCAGAAGACTTATATTCTAGCACTTTCTTAATTGTGATTAGGATCAGAAAATTTCAGCAAGACGAATTTTTCTTTTCTTTTTCTGTATTGACTATAAAATATGTTAGTCGAAGTGTCTTCTGTTCCGTTTCTCCTGTCTGCATGCGTGGTTGATTTTCCTCTCGGACAATGAATAAAAAAATAAAATTTTGGAATAATTGAAGTCTTTGAATCCTTAAATGATTTGGAATTTTTTGCATGTTCTTCTTCTTGAATACTCTGTTTCTGATGACATAAAAGTAATAACTAGTCTTATCATTTCAGTTATAATATGCTTCCCAATTCTCAATTGGAATATCTTAAAATGACCAATAAATCTTCATAGTTAAAAGCAAAATTTCAGAGTATAAAATTGTCGTTGATGAAATTAAATTGATTCTAGTGAAATGGAACCTTCAATAGTTTTTCTCATAGGAGCTCTTTGATCAAAATTTAGGAACATTCAGGAAAAGAAATCATTGAGGATGAACAGGAAGATGGTTCCTCCAAACAGACTACGGAGGATTTACAAGATCTTACCACATCATCAGGAAATACCGATCATAACCCCAAAACTCCCTATGTTGACAGAGAAATTTCATCGCTGAAAAGCTCCAAGAATGGAGAACAAAGTGAGACAGGCACTTCACAGGAGAAGACTTTGAAGAAGCCAGACAAGATACTTCCATGTCCTCGGTGTAACAGCATGGACACCAAATTCTGTTACTACAACAATTACAATATCAACCAGCCCCGGCATTTCTGCAAAAACTGTAAGAGATATTGGACTTCTGGAGGAACTATGAGGAATGTGCCGGTAGGTGCTGGTCGTCGCAAGAACAAGAGCTCTCCTGTTTCACAGTTTCAACAGATTGTGATCTCAGAAGCTCTCCGTACAGTTAAAGCCAATAGCCCAAATGGAATCCGTAATCCTTCTTTCGGAAACAATGGCACCGTGCTTGCGTTTGGTTCAGATTCAGCACTTTGTGAATCTGTGGCTTCTGCATTGAACCTTACTGATAAGACAGAGAATTGTGTACGAAATGGCTTCCATAGACCTGAAAAAAGAAGTCTCGTGTCTCATGGAGGAAGAGATATCAAAGATGATCACTCTAGTGGATCATCAATAACAGTTTCAAGTTCATCAGAGAAGGGAGGCAATTTGGCTTCACAAGATATAAGGATAAAGAATTATCAAGGCTCTGCCCCTCAAGTACCATATTTTCCAGGGCCTCCTCGGCCTTATCCATGGAACACTCCAGTGCTGCCTCCACCTGCTTTCTACTATTCAGGATTTCCTATATCATTTTACCCAGAAACAAATTATTGGGGTTGCACTGTTCCCGGTCCATGGAATGTGCCTTGTGTCTCTCCAAATTGTTCGTCTCTTAGCCAGTATCCCCCTAACTCTAGTCCTGCTTCTTCAACCTTGGGGAAACATTCAAGAGATGGGAACATCATTACACCAACCAACTCAGAAAAGGAAGAATCCTCAAGAGGGAGCAGCAGCTCAGAAAGATCTGTTTTGGTACCCAAAACTCTGAGGATTAATGATCCCAGTGAAGCTGCCAAAAGTTCGATATGGGCAACACTGGGGATTAAGAACGAGAAAACCAACTCCGGAGAAGGTCTATTTAAGGGCTTTCAATCCAAGAGTGATCACAAAAATTGTACAGCTGAAACATCGGCTGTGCTGCAGGCCAATCCAGCGGCCTTGTCTAGGTCACTCAATTTCCATGAGACAACATAATCAAGCGATAAGACTTTGAGTGGTAGAAAATATCTACTATGCCTGCCATTGATACCATGGACTGTACGTCCCTGCTACTTGCTTCTCACAGCTGACAAATTTGCGCAGCATTTTTGCCATAATGTTACTTCAGTAACCTACCTCAATGCAAGATTCTGCTTTCCCAGCAATACGTAATTCTAACATAGAGAAGAGTAGGGAAGTTTCATTTACTCCTACCTTTGAAGTGAGATTAGAGCAGATGGTCCTTTCGTCAAGACTTTAGATGGTTCGTTGAGAAAATATTTTGTACATATATCTATTGTACATGAAATTATGATGTGTGAATATATATTATATTGGTCAGAACAAGACAGATTCCAGGATGCAACAATTTCTGAACGCTGTATAATAAACCTGTAAACCTTACAAAAGTTTTTATTACTTTTCCTCATGATTTCAATGAATCATGTGGATTTCAAGTTTTGCTGATTCTTTTTCTCCCTCTCCATTAGTCTGCTAAAAGTGGATGTATTTGTTTTCGCTTGTTTATGGCTCACAGTTACAAGATTCTTCAAAACTAAGAAAATATGGAGATGGTGTGAAGTTTTGCTGTCCAAAATCGTTCTGCATAAACCACTTTCATAGAAATCTTTTCGTACTAAATGATGCAATAGCAAGTTAAATATCTGCAGACATAATGCTGAAGGAACAATAAATAAAAATATTTTATAAATACTAATTTTTAAAGAAATTTTTTATTTTTTATTTATATTTCTTATTTAATAATTTTATTAATTTAAAAAACTACAGGACTTAAATTTCAAATATCTTTCCCATTCAAGCTCAAAGAATCCAAACAACTTATCAAAAGGCATTAAGTCTATCATAAAAAAGTTTCACT
The DNA here is from genome assembly GCA_035590515.1 of Trichilia minutiflora. Classification (NCBI taxonomy): domain Eukaryota; kingdom Viridiplantae; phylum Streptophyta; class Magnoliopsida; order Sapindales; family Meliaceae; genus Trichilia; species Trichilia minutiflora. The sequence continues at coordinate 5,653,235 of JAVXUL010000012.1, read as the reverse complement.
TTTTCTTTTTCTCTATTTTTTCAATCATCACTAGACATATAATAATAAAGTATTTATTTCTAATGCACATGTTTGTATAATTATTTATAATATATATTTTTATATTTAGAACACACCGTCACCAACCTCTACTCTCAATAAATAAACAATTTGTTTTTGGTATGACAATAAATTAAGAGTTGTGTTGTGAAAAATCATAGTTAATACTACTTTTCATTATCTCTTTTTGTGTGATCTATTCGCATAACAAACATTAGTGTAAAGCTAGAGTTTTGGTTCTACATATGAATTTTCAAATTTTTTATTATATTTTTATAAATTTAAATTCAAAAATTTAAATATATAATAAAAATTTAAAGATGGGTACTGAATAATAACCAAGGGGTATTGACAGATACCCTTGACATTGACAAAAAATTCAATTACCTTTATAAGATATGTGATAAAATCTGAGTTGTTGAATTTTTATAATAAATGACCTAAATTTTATCACATATCTTACAACACGGTGATTAAATTTTCTATCGACGTCAAGCGTATGTCAATACCCCCAATCGCCAACTGTGTACAGGTATGTGTGTTTACGATTAATGGGATACATTGGGTAGTCGGATGGCCACGTTTTCTGCAAAAGTTTAATTGTTTTGGACCCCATGTGATGCAGGACAATCAATCACCATGGAGGGATAGCTGCTGCAAGCAACTTTGTCTTGCTTTCTCATTTTCCATTTGTTCTTTTACTTTTTAAGGGCATTAAAGTCAATAATGTTGACAAGTGACAAAAAGCAATAATAACTAATAGCATGTTTAGTATTATATCATATCCCATATCACGTGATTTTATAAAAAAAGATTATTTTAATCAATTTTTGATTAATTATTTTTTGAATAGTAGATTTTGTTCTCTTTTCGCATAAATACTAGCACTCACAGAATCATCATATTCTTTATTTTCATCATTTTTCTGTATAACGTTCATTTTCATATAAAATTTTCATTTTACATGGATAGAATAATTTTTTAATTTAGATTATCTTTCTTTGTTTAAACTATCATTCATAAAACATTTATAAAGACTTGTTTTCTTCCGTCACAAAAGTCATAAAAACACTCATCCATCCATCCTCCGATCAAAAATTAAAAGAATACGCACAATGTAATAGGTTTAATGCTTACCAATTATCATTATTTCAGAAAAAACAATATGTTGTTCATATTGAGATCTTGGACTATCTCATTCACCTATGAAAATAGAAAAGGTTTACCCATCTTCACTTTTGTAGAGTTAGATTTGTCTCAGCTAAAAAAATTTAGAAAAATACGAAAATGATCAAAATTTTAAAAAAAATTTCAAAAAGAATCATATAAAAAAAATATTAATCAAAATATCTAAAAATATATTTTTTTAAATAATTTTATCCCTTATTCAAAAGTGTATTTTTTTATCATGTTCGAACACTTTCGAACACGGTAAAAAAATCTATTTTTAAATATAGATAAAATCGTTGGAAAAATATATTTTTAATTTAATTAGTTAATATATTTTTAAATATGATTATTTTTAAAAAATAATTTAAAAATATAATTATTTTTTATATTTTTCTCAAAAAAAAAAAATTTAGTAACTTCTAGAATAGCATTGGTTAACATTGGATTATCAAAATATAAAGATGCATGCATAGGTATAATATAAACGACATTCAAAATAGGCACAGCTATGGTAACTATATCCTCTAACTTCAACATGCCAATTAATAAACCACAACACTCCTTTTAAAATTACAAATTTAGATTGTTAAAACAATTCTAATTGTCCTTACATACATGGTTACTGTACAATACTAAATAGGGTATAAAATCTAGAACAACACCATGAACATTGCACTAACTAATCAAAACACAGATATTATATTTATTAATGTAAAGTCTAATCAGTTACCTAGTTGTACCCATGGCATTAAATAAATAGTTCGAGAAAAGTTAAAAGAACTAATTCCTTTAGTGTGGGTAACAAAATACGAAGAATATTATCAAGTAACTTTATCAGGGTTTTTTTATCAATTCAACAGAACCTATTTTTCACATATCGATAAGTGAAAAATAAAAAATCTACTTTAAACCAACCAGAAGATCTGATGCAACATTTCCTACCTAGTATGATATTGAAATAAATCCACAACTAAAAATCCATGGATTCACTGAACATGAAAGTCCCATTTGACTTCTTCAATAACATGATCCATAAAACCCAGGTTATAGTTGAAAACCCTGTCACTAGAGACAAGTCTACATGTAAAATCAAAACTCCAAATACCAAAACTACATATGGACAACCATCTTCAGTCTTTTTAGTTGAAGCTGTCTTAAACTGGCAATTAGAAAACGACGTTGCTTAAACCACTATCTGTAGAAGATAGATGCATCAACAACCAAAATAGAATTCAAGTTGGCTTATCAATAATAAAGGGCTCTTAAATCCATTAAATCTTTAAGAAAAAAGAATAAAATAGCTTTATTACATCATCATGAGTCACCTTCAGCACTCAATCCTCTTTTATCATTATTAAAAAGCAATGGCTCAACTTAAATAATAACTCATCTCATTTGAACAAATGATTCAGACGTCACATCCATCTTCACTAACAAATCCTTTTGATAAGATGTTTCTAAATTAAAAACTTCACGAGAAGAATATACTAAGCAATATGAATTCCAAAATAGATAATATTAAAAGGCATTCTATTCCAGTATAGATAAATAGTCAAGCAGTCAGGACCAAAATAAAGCAGGTCTCTTTTTAACCCTTAATTTTCAACTGATCGATTCAAGGCCTTTACCCAAAATTTAATATATACTGCTCAGCAAGCATTCCAACTGTCCTCACCATCAAATCCATTATAGTTGTCACTCCCAACTCTATCAGGTTCACTCCCAACATATTTTCAAGATTCTTAAGACACTTATGACTCTTTTAAAAATTGGGAAACACTCCTCCAGAACCTACGAAAAAGACACATTAAAAAATAAATCGAGACAAGAATTAGAGTCTCTACAAATTAACTCCAAAAATAAAAATATCCATATCTCCCTAAAAATTCAACTCGACAAGATTTCTTTTATCTGAAACTTGCTACATGTGTTGATTAGAATTAAAGTTTGCTTCTTCTTTAAATTTTTCTTTATTAAAGTTAATTATAATAATTAATTTTAATTTATCTTTTATAAAATATGTGATCCCAAGTCAAGTTTATTTTTCTGCCATAATTATGTTAAAGTGTGTGCCATGTGTAATTATTTTAAGGAATTATATGAAGCAATATTTCTTATTCTTGTTCCTGTAAATAAAGAGTTTCTCCTCCAATAGGAGAAGAAGAAGAGAAGTAGTGTTTGTCTTAAAATTTTTCTTTTTCCTTCCTTCATGAATAATTAAACAACTCTTGCAGATCTTCTGTTTCTGAAATAGTATTTGAAAATAATATTGATTAGGTTTAAGTTTTTCATATTCACCATCTTTTTAAAGTTTTTAACTTGAGCATGATTTTTGCACATTAAAGTTAAGAAGGTTGCTCTTATTATTCATAAAAGTTTTGTAAGTCACAAAGAATGCGTAACCTAATTGAAGAAATACCTCGATAACATGAATTAGCCTTCACCCCAAAAAACTGAAGTTTTAAAAATATTTGCTAATCTAAACATATAATGAGATCTATCTATCTATCTATCTATCTATCTATATATATAATTTTATAATAATTATAAAATTACAACCTCTCTAAAATTTCATAATTTCAATCTTAAACATATCTCAATATTTGATAATAACTAATTCAAAATGTAGCAATAAGCTTTAAATAGAACTCTCATTTATCTTGTGGTTCTTTTAACAATTAACTTTTTAGTTACACGTTAAAATTAACTATTTATTATTGTTATTTTAATAATATTTTTATTTATACTTGACATAAGTTTTTCAAATATATTTAAAATTGAAATACTATAATTTTAATAGATAATTATTACATATAAAACATAATTATATGCAAATATTTATTAAATTAATACCCGCATTATTTTGCTTTATGCCAACCACGAAGATTTTATTGTTGAATTTTGCTACTAAAAAATGTTTAAGCTTATTACTTAATTCAAGTATGTCCCTCTTATTCATAGAAAATAGCTTAGAAATTTATTAGGAGCAAAAAAGACTAAATACTTCACTTTCAAAATTAAAGATTGTGTCTTGTCTAAAATAAATAAATAAAAGTTGTGGATGCCACTTTTCTGTCCACCCAAAAAGAAAAGGCAAAGAAGAGATAAAATTAACTAACTTAAAATCTTTGTTTATTAATGCTAATAGGTAATTAACAACTCTTAAGTAAAGGATAATAGAAATATAATATTTACAGTGAAGACGGAAGGAAAATGCTGGATATCAATAAAATTTCATGACACTCGCAGAAGTCGAAAGCAGAGAAAGGGAAAGAAAATCAATGTAAATTAGGTATAAAGCACATTGCCATTTCCCAATAAAGTTGTCGAACTTTAAAAGAGACTTTTGATAAATATATAAATAAATAAAAGAAAGAAAGAAAAAGATTGTGGAGTGTCCAATGGGCTGATTGTGACCCTGTAATATTCTGTTAATTAAAGGAATAAAAACATTTATAATTTGCAAATCTTACAAGTTACCAAGAAAATTTCTTCTACTATTTGGGGGTGGGTGTGCTTTAGTTGTGTTAGGAAAAGAAAAGAATATATTATCCTCATGAAAAATTACATTATCTTGGTTAGATTCAAAGTCATTTGGCATGATTTTAATAATAATTTTATAGATTTTATAATATATTTTGTTTTGTAAATTTTTAAATTTATTTTAATATTATTATATCACAATCTATTAATTAATATTTTAGAAAATTTAGATGTGTATTATATTATTATATCATCTTCTTAAAAATTTAATGTTTTATAATGGATGATATTTAAATCTATCCCACTAATCACGCAAAAATATTTTCGGAAGCTTAATTGAATTGAATTAGAGTATTATTTGATTACAAAAGAGATTAATTATTTTTTAATACATAACTATTAAGTGTAATTTCTTCTTCTCTTAAATAGAAAGTAGAATTTCTCAAAAATAATTGAAATGAATCAAAGTCGATGGGCTTAAATTAAATCGATTGATTATGAAGCATATTGGATTAGCTGTTGAACAGAGAGATACTGGGACATTGACTCCATTTAAGATTGGAAAAGAGCATGTTGGTGTTGGAGTTTCAGCCTGGTCCCCCAGCCCAGCAACCCAAGAATTAAAAAACAATAATATAACATAATTAATCTATTTGCATCAAACAGATAAATACTTTGTGTTTATTCTATGAATAATGCTCCTAAATATACAAAATTTTGTATCAATTTTTATATATAAACTAATATAACATAATAATATTAGTTATAATTTACATTATTTATTCTTATTAATTACGTAATTTCATATATTTGTTGATTAATACTATTGTATCATATTAATTTATATGAAAAATTATATTTTTAATACTATTTTTATTTGATATATCTAAAATTTAAATAAATTTAACTTTACAATAGATTTTAATGTAATTTTTTTTTAAAAATAGTTTAAAATTTGAAATAGATTTAAATATATAATCATTGATTTATGAAAAGTTTATAGTAATATCTTTAAATTTACAATTATATAATTTATTTTATTAAATCAATTTTTTTTAATTTTATTCCAATATAAAAATAATAACAAAGAAAAAATCGTAAGCAAAGAAGTCAAGAAGTAATAACGACCAAGCCACCCAAACCAATGCTTCTTAAACAAGGACTTTCATTTTCCTGCAAGTTCCAGAGCCTAATTTTCCGTCCATGTGAAGCTTATTATTGGCATGGAGTGCAGTCCACGGAGACAGGGAGAAATTTCCTCACAAATAATTTTAAAATTTTCCAATACTTTACCAAAAGGTACTCAATTGTTCCATATGAAAACTTCGTTGAATTGACAAAATAGAACTCCCATTAATCCATTTCTTTTCTTTTAACGAATTAAGATGGGTGTATATATGCAAACGAATTGCAGAGAGTTTTGTGTTGTTGAGGGATGAAGGAGGGATTGGAAGAAGAGAAGGACGATCATGGCGGAGGACGAGAATGTAGACGGTTTGGTTGATTTTGACGAATTTGTTAAACTTATGGAAAGGTGCTTTTTTTGAAGTTGGTTAAACCATGAATGCCTTAATTTTTGTTGCTTGCATGGGCAAAGTTTTGGCTCAGAATAGTAAAAAACTTCAAACAAATTTAATTAAAATGTTTAAATGAATTTGTGCGAGGACGTGATTCTTAATCTTTTACTTACAATAAGATCTTAAATCAAATCCCTTTTATCAGTTACAAATTCTCTCTTTCTTTTATGACAATCATATTAAACGAATATTAGTATTGGATCTTTCAAAGAAAAGGACCTTCAATACCAGTTATTGTTCTATTTCGAGTTTAAGAGGTTTTGACGTATAATTCCACCTCACATTAAAATTAGATTTTATTTAATTTGATTTAAAGATATTAAATTACGATAATATAAAAAATAAAATAAAATTTGATGCAACCTAGGTTGTCATATGGATCTGCCAAGGCCCAAACTCTAATGGACCAATATAATGGGTTTCCGATTTCTACCCAACAATTGTACGTAGCCAGTGGTCAGTAACAAGCACTTCTGAGATAAAAAAAAATGCACCTGGGCATCTATCTACAAGTGGTATAAAACTTATTACGAACCAATGACACAAGTTAACCCCGGAAAACAGTGAAAGTGTGGATCATGTAAATTGTCACCATCTGTTTTATTTCTTGTATCAGCAAACAGAAATTTTGTCCACTTACGTATTTAAGAAGTACACTTCCTCATTTGCTATATGAGAATTATTCGTTTATATATGTAATAATAATCGACAGGTAGCCCATGTGAGCGGGCATGAATTTGCAGTAAAGTCTGGTGAATAAGTATCTGATTGAACAGAACAGTTTCTATCATGAATGCAATATTTGCATATATATTTTGACGGTGGGGATGGTTCTGCTGCAGAATTTGTGCCTGATTTTTGCAGGGACAGAAGAAAAGGATGTTTTCTAAAAGTTTCGATTTCTTCTTTTGTCTTTGTTTGCCTTCCACATCATCACCATTATCATCAATAGACCTACGATTATTTTATAGTCTTTCCTTCCACATCATAACGACCCATTAAACAATCTTAAGATTATTTATAAGTTTCCTATTTATTTATTAATATTCAATTAACTTCACAGATATGAACTAATTAAGCCAATGAACCATTAGTCAGATCGAGCCAAGAGAAGCTCTAGTTTCTTTATTATTTATAGGTTGATTTCTCTTCTTACTGAGAAGTAAAAACTGCCGCGAAAAAACGTAAATAGACATATGAGTGCTACATATAAACTCCGACGATTGTAAAAAACTAATTAAAAGGAATAAAATGGCAAAAGAGGGGTGAAATTATTAGTGATCGAAACTTTTGGAGATGTTCTCAGGTGAGAGACAGCGCAGATTATTGCTGTAAACCAACTGAAACTAAAATCCGTTCTCCGTTCTCTTTTACCTCTAATGGAGGGCCTCGAAGCTGCACATACAAATTAAGGTCTTCTTTGGTTGATGATTCTTTCTTTTGAAATCGTTTACAGCCCCGTTTCTTTTATTCTTCTTCTAACTTCATCTGGCTCCTACCCCGAGAAAGTCAATAAACGGAGGTGGAATAGTGTCAAAATGGCTGGCAACGGATCTATTCCCTGCTCCGACTGATGACGATGAAGCATCATTGGCTGAAACTTGTGGGTTTGATGCCGTGGAATCTAAGAAACTGTCAGGGTTCTGGACGTTTGACTGTTGCATTGGCATTAAGTAATGAGGGTTGAAACCAGAGATAGGAGGTTCATATATTGGTCTATCCCAAGATATGATATTATGGCGGAACATCCCCATCATGTCATTGCTCTTGGGACCTGAAAAATAACAAACAACCAATCACAAGAACGAAGAGAACTTGTAAGACAATGAATATGTGTGAGATAATACACATGCATAGTTATAGAGAAAGAATTTAAAGCAGCAGAAGGGGAAGGTTTGCATCAGTCAATGTAATATAATGCGAAAGAATAAATGAACTCAACCGAAGAATAAGTATAAAGAGAGTGAAGAGGCTTTGGATCAAAAGAATAAGAAAATGTAGGCGTGTGCTCGAAGTATAAAAAATGACAAGAAGCACAGAAACCAAACCCAAAAACTGCGGGAACATTAAAACAATTGGAGATTTAACCAAGAGATCTTAAAAATCACAAACCGGAGAAGAAGTCACAAGGAGCCGGCTGTCCACAAAACCCACTGTGAGGAACTTTGTTGCTTGAGATTGCTTCTTGCCCAATTACCATGTAGGGCGAACCATTTAAGCAATAATCAAGCCGCATACCAGCACCATTAAAAGTTCCGTACGGGAAAGGAGAGATACTGCTGATTCCTCCATTGGCAATTTGCAGACAGTATGGTGGTGGTGGTGGTGGTTCTAATCTTCCGGCTGCTACATCTTTGCCAACAAAGTTTGGCATATCTTCTGTTGTTCTGTAAATGGATTGGCTCAATTTCCTTTTTCTATAAGCACTGGATTGTTCCCTATACTTTCTAGCCATTATAACATGCCAATGATTCTTGACAGCATTATCAGTTCTTCCAGGAAACAGTCGGGCAATCATGGCCCATTTGTTACCATAAAGTCTATGGGCTTGCGTTAGCCTTTCTTCTTCTTCTTCGGTGAAAGCTCTTCTGTTGATCCTTGGATCCAACTGGTTAAACCACCTCAGCCTACAGCTCTTGCCTTCAATTCATATACAGAATGAAAATAAGGCTAAAGGGAAAGGCAACTATACATATAGTTGTATGCAAGAACAGCTGATTTTTGAGTTACTTACCTGATCTACCTTCCAGCTTCTCGGCTATAAGGTTCCAATTTTGGGGGCCATAAAGAGCAACAAGTTCCTTGAGCTTGGTATCTTCAGCAGGTCTCCAGTGACCTCTAGCACAAACTTTTGTCTGTCCACCATCTATTTCCTTGCCACTGACTGAGTCTTCGTTAGGGTTAAACTCTTCATTCAAGTTGATATCATGGATCATAGTCTCACCGTATTCTCCAAACCCATCACTGCAATGAGAACCTTGACCCACTACATTGACATCCATATTACGTTTTTCCTCAAAGTTTTCAGATGTGCAGTTTCCCATGAAAGGAAAATTCCAGCTAGCTCCTTCATTTACTATCTCAGTGGACTTGTTGAGTCGAATATCTTGAGAAGCAGCAGAAACAGATGAAACTGCACCTCCATAATTGGGACTAAGAGAGAGAGAACCCATATTAGCAGAAACCATCCTTAGCGACGAAGGAGGAGGAGGAGAGGAAGAGGAGTAGCAAGTAAAGGCATTCGTGTTGTCTGGTCCACAGATAACGCACTTATTAGCCATACCTTCATTTCCTCGCTCTGACAGATGCTGTTATAGAACTGTTACAGGGTCATCTTCATGGACAGATATTGTATAAATCGAAAAGAAAATAAATTACGTGAGACTAAAAATTGAAGGCAAGTTTGACATAGTGTGAGAGGTAAGGAGATCCAAAGGATTTATTTGTAGCAGTTTGTGGGAAAGAGAAAAACTTGAAACAACAAAAACAGCGAAAGCGTTTTAGCAAGAGCCTATAGGCCTTCCCCTTCTTGTATCAGCTGAAAGAAAAAAGAAAGCATTACAAGTAGTTAACCATCCCTGCTGACTGAACCATAAACCCTTCAATTAAACTAGTTTCCTTATTATTACATGATTCAATGGATCCCAAATGAATATATTCAGACATGTGGGAAGTAAGGACACACACCTGTCTCTTTCTTTATTCTCTCTACCAATTGGGTTGAGATTTCTTAGACTTTCTCACTCTATAATGACAAGAAAGACTCCAATTTGATGTACGATAGCTTCAGCTTGTTCAGGACACTCTTTCTTTTCAGGGTGGAAAATGAGACCTTTGACTCAACAGCTCCTGCAAAAAATTAGGAAATAAACTTTTTTTCTTCTAATTTTTAACCTAAGAGAAGAGTTTTTTTAACTTGGGTTTCAGTTTAACCACCTGAAGTTGACCCAACTAATTGGTACTACAACAGGGCTACAGCCTTCAATTTCATGTAAATTCCCACGACTTCTACCTTTTTTCCTTTTTGTCTTTTCCCTTGTCTTGTACAAAATCCGTCATTGTATTACACGTTTTATTAGTTTAAACAAAGATATTCATGTATAGTGCAATACGACAGATTCCTACCCGTTGGTCGCGATGGTAGTTTTAGGGAGTTAAAATATGTCACGATAAATCAGATAATCACAGAAGTAAAAGTAGTTTTCTCTTAACTTCAGGACATATTTCAATTTGAAAGCACAGTCGAGATGAAGGATATACATGTTTCCGTGTAAAGAATGTCCATGACTGAGTTGTCATTTCCTTTGAACCTACCTCAACAAAAGAAAAAATTATGGAAACTAAAACATATTTCAATTCCACGCCTTTTTTTTTCTGTTACCCATTAATTATTCAGTTTTAACCAACAGAAAAACCCATTGACAGACGTTACATTTAATGTAATCACAGTGGTAACAGAAATGTACTATCATCGCTGCTGCAGTGAAGAAACTGAACACAGTAGTCTTGGTCAAAATTAAACTTTGAAAAAACAGGCTTTCTATGGGAAGCATACCAACCGAAAGGCCCCAACAATTGAAAAAACCATTCAGAGATATCCCCATATATAAATATAAGAGGATAGACCAACTATTTGCAGTTCTTCTTCATTGCCTCTCTATAACTATTTTCAGGTCATAGGGTCCCAGAAAAAGGAAGCATGTTGGGGTCATTTTGTGGTATTTTTTTTCTTTATTTTTCCTGCCTAGCTAGAGTGTCATTTATGAATCACACATGCATGTGAACTTGTTTGCTTACTGCATCATTTATCTGGCTTTTGATGTCATCGTCATCACCACCCTGTTTGAGTGAGTAAGAGAAAGACCTCGCATGCATCGGGAATTGGCTACAGTTCTATGGTATTTTTTCATATTCCTCCAACTTCAGCACAAAACAGTGGAGTTACAACTTTTTTTTCTTTTCTGAAGGAGAAATATAGCATGAATATGAATGCCATTTAGAACCTCAATTGAAATTATATAAATTTTACTTTTCACAACCATATGTGTATAGTAATAACCATTATAATCTAAGAACGTAAACTTAAAAATAAAAATCTAATTTCTTATTCATGTAAAAACTTCAAAAAAAAAACAAGAGGAAAGAAGTAAAAGTCTTGAATATAATTTTAGGAATGAACGTCTGTATTTTGTGAAGTAGACAAAGACTATAATCTTAGTTATGTTATAGTTTATTTTCAAAGTATGTTTGTATTGTTATACTTCTCATGTGGCAGTTAAAATATTTGATAAATATTTATTTTTACTTTGTGACTGTATAATCTACTTGTATTTATAATTTATCTAGCTATCACTTTGCTTAGTCGTAGTTCGTTCTTTCTGGTAATTTATTTTTATTAACAAATTCTCGCTCGTTTTTGTGAAAATTCATTTAAAAAATGTGAATTAAAAAATAATTTGTTAGTTTTAAATATACCGGCCCCAAGGTGATCTTACAAAAGTTAATTTTATAATAATATTCCAATGTTTTTTTAGTCACAAGTTTTTGAATTGCGAATATATATTTACCCTCTGAATGAATAGTCATAACTCTTGTGAGTTTGCTCCTTTTTGAATCGTTGTTATGTTAAATATTTTAAAACACTACATTAAAATATTTTGAAAAATACTTAATATTTTCTTTCAAAAAAGAAAAACAAATGCCTAATTTTTTTAACTAAACAATTAAGTTTACTCACAATTCAATACTTATCTTTTTTAAATTATTGTAAATTAAAAAAGATACCCTTAAGAGTTATAAATAAATAATTAAGATGGAATACGGGTGTTATGTATTTGAGGTTTGGTGCTTTCTGTGGGAAGTGACGATCCATAAAACCCAAGTGGGTCATTCTCTGCTCTACTATTATTTTCAGGGAAAAGGACAATGGATCCCCTGGTCTCCAACTTTTCAGACACGAAATAGAACTCAGAAAAGTGCAAGCATGCTGCATGGACGTATGAGATGGACAGCTAAATTAAATATTCAATTTTTGGATCCGAAAATAATATAATATCATCATGCATATCTTCAACCCCGATCTAACCATCCCTTGTGTTCTTGTTTTTTTCTTCTTCTCCTTGTCCTCTTATTCTGCAACACTTACACTCGTACCTCCCACGTGTGCCTGTGTTTTTCACACGAGTGGACCCTGGGAAGATTAGAATTATTGCAAGAAAGACTGACCACACATTGCAAACATAGGATGCCTCTATTGCCCTTGCCTCTCCTCTCCCTACAGGAGTGAGCGTGACGGAACACTTAAAAACAAGAAAACCCTTGTTAGGAAGAATACAGAACCTGGTTACTCGCCATAAACCGAACCCACCGGGATTTCACAGACAAAACTAGAGATGTATTTGTTAGTCATACATTAACACTGCCTTCCAGGTTCATGCAAAACACTGCCTGCCAGTACTACACTTCTGAAACCTAGCAAGCTGAGTAACAAGAGCAGGAACGGATCATGGTTTAGTTCATTTCGGGGGGATGCGATGTACCTCCAATTTTTTTTTTTTTAATCGTAATTCTTAACTTTTTTTTATATGTAGTACTTTTTTTTATTTACTATAATGAAAAGTTATAAATTATAATAAAAAATTGAAAAAAATTAAAGAACATCTGCAAATCTTCATGCATTGTAACTCTATCCTAATTTCGGAATTAAATTAAGGTTTATCTTATAGTCATGGTATATATATATATATATATATTTAATACTTCTTTATTATAATTTTGTCATATCCCCATAATTGGGATCCTGACGATATGAAAATATGGATATCCCACTCTCATAGATATCAGACAAACTTAACAGAGAACCTGCAATATAAATAATATATATGCAATTTAAAATTATAATCAAAGAGCATCGTACTCACCATTATCTTATTATTCATATACTAAGAGAATACATAAGAATATGAAAAAAAAAAAAAAACATACAAGCAATACATATGTCTATATATACATCATCGGGCATTAAGTCATAATGTACAAAATGATAAACCCATGCAAAATATAAGTACTAGATGACTGTAAAGAAAATCTGCCACTCCAATACTCTTCACAAAAATTCTTACTAATCCTTACCTAGGAAAGGAGCCCTATGCACACGAAAAACTGTAATATGTTAGTTTGAGAAAAACTTAGTGACTAAATACTAAAACAATATAAAACTACATAAATATACATATAACCATAAAAAAAATATAAGTTTGAAGCCGAATCAATTTCAGATAAAAGTATAATATCAAGACATTCACATAATACTTATATACTTTAAAAATTATATTTTCAGAGGTTTAATATAAAAGAGAAGCATGCAGGAATGTATATAGAAATGGGTCAGAGAACAAATTGTTCTTTACCCCTTATTTCTCACATGTATATGTACCTACACAGAACAGATAATAAAATATACTTTTGGAGTACATATACTCCCTCTCTTATGTCTCCTGATTAAAGGTAAGAAAATATGAAATAAAGGCTCAGAATAGAGTATCAAAAACATATAAAATAATAATAATGCTTAAGGAAATTTAACAAAATCATAAAAATATCAACTATTGACAGAACAATTATCCAACCATAACAACCACTAAAACAATTTAGTAATTCAAAATTTTCTTTATTAATACATAATCAAGTTAATTGAAATAAGATTTATCTTGTAAAAGCACATGTGTGAGTAAGTGTCCATTTCTCAACATTTAGTCACATTCTAAACCATTTAAAATAATCATATTCATAACCAAAACACAATGACCGTCTCTTGACCTCAATTTCATTATCTCAACAACTCCTCCACAGGTCAATTATAAAACATAAAGAACTGTAATCCTTCATATAAAGAATAATATAAATTAAGTTATTTCAAATAGTTTCAAGCTTTGATAATAAATATATAATTTGAAAAATAAATGAAAATAGAGTAAAAGGATTAAATATCCACTCATAGTGTATAAGTAAAAAAAAAAATACCAAACAGAGATTAGGTCAATGAGGACTAGATGATCGCTCCCTTGACGTATCTAAAATATAGTTATAAGATCATCATCAAAAAATCAAAGTATAATGCGAAATTTAACTTAAATTTTAATATTCAAATAAATTTTCTCCTTCTGAAATCTAATTTTCCTATATTTTAGCAATCAAGTAATTATTCTATTAACTAAAGGTAACTCACGGTTTTCATTTGATATTATTTACAACAATTTCAAATTTCGTAATTTAAAATAGTAATTTGACATAAATATTAAAATACGAAAAATAAACTCATAATGAAGCTGAAAATCTTACCGTGAAATCAATTTAACCCGTAGATGTCCGAATCACAAATAATAACAAAAATTACTTGATTGCTTGTAAAGTGTAGCTCGTGATGTCCGAATCACAAGTAATAACAAAACTTACTCAATACCCTCTTCCGATCAAATCGTCAATCGAATCGAACAAACGGAGTGTCTAGAGTGTAGTTGTGATGAGTATGTGAGATTTGTAGCAAAAAAACTAGAGGTTAAACGGGTAAAAAATAAGTAATTTGAAAGAAATGAAAGAAAGTAAAGTAAGAGCAATAATGGCAATCTCATGGGAAAAGCACAAACTAGGGAGAAAATGATTCATTTAGGCTTCTGTTAATGTCAAATATATGTTAATAGATGGGTAAAATGCTCATTTGCCTTGGGAAGTTCAAAAAAATAAAAGAAGAAAATTAAGTTAATAAAGTTATAAAATCATTTCCCTGTCTCCTGTATATTTGCTATTCTTTTGGGTTTCGATTCTCTCTCATTCAACCTCCAAATTTCATTCGGTTTGTTTCTATAAAATTTTTATTGTGTTCTCTTTATTTAGAAACAAAGGATTCATTAATTGGATTTTCTAATCAACAACAATTTACTTTTAAAGATTATTGTGCATTTAAGATCTTAAAATAAAAATTCTTTAAACTTAATAAATTTTTACCAATTCAATTCCAATCATCAAATAATCTATAATACAAAACTATTAACATAATTCTAGTACTTAGACACATTTTATGAAATAATAAAAATATTTTTATAATCAAAATGATTAAATTACCCTCAATTCGAGTACGGGTATTACAAATTTTTAATCCTTTCATTTTTTATTCTGTCCCGATTAATTATTTGTACATATTATTGGTCAATATTATATCCGTTCCAGAAAATTCATAGAATGACATTAATTATCGTTTAGTTAATAAGATATTACACTGATTGACGTTCTCGCAACTAATATTCAAGCAGTCTCTCTCCCTTTTAAACTACGTGTATTTTTTGTTCTTATAAACTATGTACAGAATCGGTTTCATTTGTGCAGTATAGATATAGATATATAGACATGCATAAGTCTAAAAGAAATAGTTGATGGATGCCTGTCACATGACATGAAAGTATGAGATGAAAATGTAGTTGAATTACCAAACCAAGAAGCAAAACTGTTGTTTGTTGAGAGAGAGTAAGTCGTTGAGGCCATCCAATCCGCCATTGTCACGAGTTCCTGTCGAGAAGAGGAAAAGATGATGGGCTCCCACAACACAAACCTAATTAACTTCATGTGCGTCAGTCTGTTGTAAGTCCAACATGAATGAACAACCATGCTTTTGAAATAACCCATTAATATTAATTTGTAAGTTGTGAAAAAATAGCTGAATGGGATAAATCAAATGTTTAACTAATCAACAAAACCATAAATAACATGAAAAAGAAATAAAAGCTGTAAAAGTCGACGTACATTAATTGATATGTATTTGATGGCCCGCAATATAAAGAGTAGGCTGAACCATAAGATTCTGTTGGGTTTGCTCCCTTGGAACCATATGAAAAGAAAGAAAACATGGTGACCTTACTTTGTTTTAGGGTAGCCCAAAGCTCCCAACAACAAGACAATATCTAGCTACGTAGTGAATTGGGTTTTAATTTCTCATTGCAAAATGCAAAAGCCAAAGCATACAGAAGAGGGTAAGCATGGAAGTCAGTTAGCCTTGTCTCAAGGCACAAAGAAAGAAACTTACAATTTGATCTCTTACCCCATACCGACCTGGCTAAGTCTTGAGATGTGGCTCTAATGGTTGACTTCGGGGACCAATTTCTTTTGATGCTTTTGGAAATATACCGTGAAGTGAGTGAAGCCACAAAACGGAAGAGTCACCTAGACCAGTTAAACTTACTTTCTGTTTTGTAATTATTTAAGCTGCGACTTCTAATCAGTTTTAAGTAGTTTCTTTGTTATTATTGGTCCATATCTTCCTGGATCGCACCATATGGAGACTCTGAAATTAAAAATGCTAGCGTTTCAATCACTTCATTACAGAAGTTCCCAGCAGGAAGTTCTTTGGAAAAGCAAACAAAATCATTTATGCTATGCTAGAGTAAAAATGAAAATCTATCACTTGGTTTCAGACAACTCACAGACGAGTATTTTTTCAGATCCTTTCAAAAGAACTAGCTAAGTTAGAATAGCTTGTGAATTGTAACGTCTACGCTAAGACCCACGTCTTAATATTTTGATGGACGGGTACCGGCCAAGCATAAATGTATCTCTCACCTGACAATCCAAGGGACCCAAGTATATTAACTGTTTCTTTCATCAAAAGAGAGAGTAAGAAAAACAATCATAGTGGCAAATAAATAGAAAATATGACAGTGTTCCGCTTCAAGCATATGTCATTCAATTAACCGTATGGGTATTGACATCATCCTGATATGTTTTCAATGTTTTGGAATTTCAACTTATTCTCCTTCCGCATGATCATTACATAATATATATAAAAGGTATAAAAAGTGCGTAGTTTGAGAAAGTATGAATTTATGCCATACCCGTCTGCCCAACCACAAGGCACAAGCCTATTAATACCAAAGACCCGTCTCATCAATCATTATGTTAGATCGTTTAACCTGTGCACTTGCTGCTTGCATCCATGCAATCAGTAGACAATCAGAAAAAAGGGTTTGTACTCAGTATATATCCTGCACTGTATCTGCTTATATATATCTGCATGTAGCCTTTCTATCCACGCGGGACTCACGTGACAAACAGTGCCCTAATAACCTACAAACAGAAATTTACACGGCAGTTCTAAGGTTTAAGCTACAATTAAAGTTTCAGGGCACTAGTTCATCAACATAGAGGTAGCTATGCAGAACTCTATTTACAAGCAAGCTGATGAAGTCAGCAAGTATATGTAGTTGATCGAGGGGAGATGCAGATTAGCGGATATTATTTTTATTTATTTTTTAGACTGCCAATCTGGTGAAGGATTCAAACAAGACAAGTAAATAGAAGATTTATGATGCGACATTTATATGTAAGCCTCAACAGTCAGTCATAATGTATACTGATCAGATGATTCAGAAGGATCAGAATTCAGAAAGCCTTACCTCGTTACAAAATTTAATACTACATATAGTAATTAAAGGTTTTTAATAGTTTTCCCCACTCATCTCCATGATTAGCAAGATGTAAACATCTCATAGCTATCAAATGAATGTTGTATGAAGCAAGAAGAGAAGGGCATATGGGTTTTCATTTTTCCTTTCAAACTTTCATTGGAATTATATAATCTTTTTTGACAGAAGGAAGAAAAAAGTCATAAAAGACATACAACCTCATCCTTTAAAAATCAGAGGCGCACAGATTAGTAAAATCAAGCGCAAAGGATGGAAAATCTGCTACACTCTTTATAGTGAGTGGTGCGAGAAATTAAATTTACTGTGCACAAGGACTGACAGGAGAGAGACGTAAGAACAAAAGGACAGATGGTCGATTTGTTTAAAGATTTTCTTGCATCGATTGGGGATCGAAGAGACACAGTTTTACTAACATGGAGGAGGATTAGCAGCAGCTGTCTGTACCTGCTAATTATTTTAAATCAATAACCTTTTTTTTTAAAAATAATTTTAAACTCACAAAATCTGACCAAAGAGGAACAAGTGATTGTACCTGTCCACGTGCGTAGACCCCTTTACTGTGATATGTGATGCTGTTACAATTTACAAACAAACAAACAAATCAGGCCCAACGGTTCATGCAATACTTTTTTCACACAATTTCGTACTGTAAAAAGCCTGTAATTGTGTATGTATCAAATATTTATTTATATCTGTTAACAAAATGATATTCCGGGAAAACAATGCGGATGGATACCAAAATAATCTAAAATTAAATGTAGATTACCATTAGATCATTGATAATCTAAATTAATCAGTATGATTTGTAAATTACCATTATGTGATTGATAAAAAGCTGTCACCAGATCATTTGAAGATCCATGGTTTCTTCTGATAAATCTATTATACTCTCAAAGGTTGTATCCGATCGGGTTTATTCAGTCGTTAAATTTTATTGAGGATCTTGTTAAACTTCTGTATGTCACATCATTCAATGCTGTACTTTGACAAGGGCAAGATATTTTTGTTTTGAGAGGCCAAAACGTGGAATTTTTGTTTTCCACCACCCTGAAAACAAACATTTTTATTTGAAAAGCCTCAAACTCAATGCACCCATCATATTCTAACCACACCCACCAACCACAATAATCAATAAAATTATTATCATTTATCTCTTTTTATATTTAAAAAATATTAATTAAATAAAAGAATACAAAAATAATTATAAATATAATTATTATAAAATTAAATATAATTATATATTTATCTTATATTATTAAAATATAAATACGGACTCATTATTACCAATAAAAAATTAATTGTAAGTCAATAATTAAATTAAAAAATTATAAAAATAATTCTTATAATTTTACTAAATCATTGTTACTATCTAATTATTAAATATATATTAATAATAAAATAAAATAATTAAATTTAATTAATTTTTTATTTAGAACAATAACTAAACAAATATTATAATAATAAAGAATAAATAAATAGTTATTTTTAATTTTATTATCATATATAAAAGTATAAAGGTAATTACAAATTGTAATTGTTACATCTAGATCCGATACTGTCAACGATATTGTCTGATTTAATACTAATAATATAAAAAATTTAAAAACAAAATCATTCAATTTTTTATTCGTATTAAATTTATCAAACATCAATCATATCGATTATTTTCATAATTTACTAATAATTTTTGAATCCATATCAATCACAATATGTGTCTCTTCGAGACATTTAAAATACTATTTTATGAATAAAACAAACATATATATAACAATACACAAGACATGCAATTTCATAAATTATTTAACAGTTTTTAAAAAACGAATAACTAATATAAATATTTTCTCAAAATCCTAAGTAGACTCTAGTTTTATACACGTGTGAATTGAACATAATAATATACATGATAATTCTTAAATTTGTATAAAATCACCATCATCTGAATTTATCAATTAACTAAGCTGTCCTTAAGACTGAATTACGATGGAATGAGTATACAGAAATAGACTCATTGAGTGAACATATAAATCACTTAAAATCGCAGTTACAGGCCATCTCAGAAAAGTATAAAATCAAAATATATCACAAACACATTACATATAATGCAAACTCAACTTATTCATATCAATTCTCAATATATGCCACTATTTAGTACATATGTATCAACGTAATCTCTATTTAAATTCATCGAAACTATCATAGTGCAGTTACAATTAATTGTAACATTTAAATACTTTGGGTTATATTATCACATGCTCAATTAATATGTAATTTCAAGTAAAATTATACACTTATTTCAATCCATATGTAATTATGGTTATCTGAAGTGCTGTAATTAATTCATAATCATAAGATAAGCGATAAAGAAAAATCATAATCGTAAATGATGCCATACATCTAAACCATCACTAGGATTGAGACTCTTAGGTCTTATACTCATATTCATCACAATACCAATAGATTAATCAACCTTAATCTATCATACCTATAATCATATAGTTTGGACTCATATATCATTATAAATATGTCAATAAATCAAAGATCAATTTCTTGAGCCTATTGGATCTCATCCTCATTCTTGATATGAATATACGGTGCTCTTCGGACTACTGGATTCTATAAATCCTTACCCTTAGTGTAATAATATTGAAACTATTAAATTTCATCAAATCCTTACCCTTAGTGTAATAATATTGAAACTATTAAATTTCATCAATTACTATTTTATACTATATGACCAATCCTCATCCTCAATAATAAGTCAACAACAATAACACTCAATGTCAAATCAATATACATGACATATAAGCCTAAAATTATAATTGTCATCATACAAAGGTAAAATCAAAAGTATTAGCACATAAGATCAAAATCACCCACTTCAACACAAATCATTGGCACATAGGCTTTAACAGTCACCTCATCACATTTTTTTGGCATACACGGCTATCTTAATCTAATATAATTACTCTCTAGTCATGTCCAAACAAAAACATCATCATAGTTATTTTATAATAATGAAAATCAGATTCAATATAATAAATCCATAATTGTATCACCACACACATAACATCATATAAACTCTAACATCAATATTATAATATAATATTGAATCATCCAAACTCATGTAAAATCCACACATGATATATTAATCATGAAAGTAATATACGTTATGAAAGTCATTAACTCTCATAGTTATAAAATAAATGATATACGATAAAATCATAAAGTATTCTCATTTTCAGGCCATACTTAACCACACATATATATCAGCATAATATAAGCTATTTATTTTGGGAATTAATATAAGCTATTTATTTTGGAAATTATAAAACACAGGAGACCATATCAATAACTAACTTACAAGCATTCAAAAAATTCAAGTTTAATTGTCACGACCCGACCCGTGGGTCCCATCTGTGACAATGCTACAGACCTCCAGGGTGTACCCAATAACACAGAAT